>CAIGQQ010002477.1:5982386-6021517 GCA_903798035.1 Danio albolineatus
CATCCATCCATCCATCCATCCATCCATCCATCCATCCATCCATCCACTCATGTATCCATCCATCCATCCTTATAGTTTAAATAAACATATAATAACTACTTTAGCAAGTTATTTTGCTAGATACTGATATTCAGCTTAAAGTACAATTGAAAGGCTTAATTGGGTTATTTAGGTAAGTTAGGTTAATTAGGAAAGTCCTTAGACCATACTGTTTTACTTCTGTAGCCAATTGGAGAGAAAAAAAAGCTAAGGGGGCTAATAATACTGATCTTAATAAACGCCTATTTTTTATTTAATTCCAGCCAATGAAATAGAAAGCAAAAGAGGAAGGAAATACTGTGAAAACATCCTCATCACTTGGGAAATACTAGGGGCTCAACATTTTGCCTTCAGCTGTATTGGGTGTAATATGCTAAATATTCCGCTCAGAAAATATACAACCAGATGATTATATGACTGCATAACCACATTAACAACCAGTGAAAAGAGCAGTGTTATATTAACCTTTATGACTTAAGTTAATTTTGAAAACTGACTGTTACAAAAAAAAAAAAACTTTGAAACATACAAACATGTGACGGCTATAAACATCGTCCTTCTGACATCAAGCCAGTGCAACATTTCATCTGTTCTGGCAGAAAAACGCCTATGCATCTCTGAAGGCACTGACCAACATGGCAAATCCCTCCGTATGAGCGTCAGTCTGATACAGGTCCATCCTCGCTGTTTTCTTACTGACTCGTAGCAAATGGAGGAGAGACTGAGAGAAATAGAATATATAACATTCAATTACTCACACACACACACACACATCCTTCTGCACACACACAGTTCTGTACAGATGTGCAGACACACAGGTTTGAGGGACCCAGAGTAACCTCTTTGACCTCATCGAGTCCTTCCTGACCAGTTCCTGGATCTGAAGAGCTTGCTTTGGGTCCTGGGTTAAAGATGGCATCCGTCCTGACCGAAATGCAACCAGGGTTCAGGCTGTTTCCGCTGTCTGAGCTCTTTGCAGACCCAAATCCAAAGTGTCAGATCTCTCTGAATAACAGACACGTCTCTGTGGAGAGAGGATGAGACGACCTTCAATTATTTCAGAAGTGACTAGAGTAGTTAAGATGACTAACTTTGATGTTGATAGCAAAGTCTGAAAGCTTCAAACAACTTTCGAAAAGCTCAAAGTTTGGAGATTTTCCTGAGGGAAGTCGGAGGAAGTCGATTAACACATTGCTGGCTTGTTTAACAATGTGCTAACGTGAAATGGCATGTTTACTATGATGTGTGTATTAATGTTGCTAACATGTTTTATGTTAACAAACCCTTAGCATGAGTTAACATGTTGGTACCATTAATAAGCTATTTGTTAGCATGTACTGATAACGTTTCTAACATGAACTAGCATGTTGTTAATGTTTCTAACATGGTTAATGCATTATTGGCATGAATTAGCATGTTGTTAGCATGTCTGACATCTTGCTAACCTGAAACATGTTCCATTGTTTTTACATGTTTTACCACATGACAAAAATGCTTTAATATGTTGCTAGCATGTTTTTAACATATCATATTGTCACCATTGATTAATGCTGCTAGCATGAATTGGCATGTATCTGAAATATTTTACTGGCATGAATTAACACAGTTTCATTTTGGGGTTAGCATCAAAGTATGATAAGCATTAGTATGAATTAGCTTGTTAATTATTTATTCAGACTTACACTGTGCTAAACCTGCTAGGAACATGTTAGCAATGTGATTATTTATGCTAGAAACATGGTGAC
Organism: Danio albolineatus; assembly: GCA_903798035.1. Lineage (NCBI taxonomy): Eukaryota > Metazoa > Chordata > Actinopteri > Cypriniformes > Danionidae > Danio > Danio albolineatus. The sequence continues at coordinate 5,984,171 of CAIGQQ010002477.1, forward strand.
CGGTTTGTAGCATAAATGAACACGTTGCTAACATGTTCCTAGCAGGTTTAGCATATTCTTAACCTGAATTATGGAAATAAGCTTGTTGTCAATGTTTTCTAACATGTTTAGCATTTTCCTTTTTGAAAACAACGGAGCTTGTTGCTAGCTCTGCAGGTTTAAAAATGGTTAACCTATTGTTAACAAGATTAGCAAGCTGCTTGCTTGTTTCTAACATAAATTAACAAGTTGCTAACATGTTTAGCACTTTGTTAAACTCAATTAATGTAATAAGCTTCGTGTAAACATGTTGTCTAACATGTTTTACATTTATTTAAATGAATAACTCTGTTGCTAGCTTTGCAGGTTTAGCATAGTGTTTAACAAATGGTTAACATGTTGTTAACAAGATTAGCAAACTGTTAGTTTGTTTCTAACATGAATTAACATGTCCATTCAGTTAGAAAACATACAGCAAACTCTAACAGTCTGATCTGAGTTTAGTGGCTGTAGCATGAAATATTTAGCCTCACCATTCAAATAATGCAATATTAATGTTAAATGAAGACTGATGCTTCTCAGACTGCAGTAATGGCTGATGAAAGTTTTGTGTTAACATTTCAGGGATAAAATATTATTTTAAAATAGATTGGAACTGTTGGAAGACACAAAATGCCTGTTTTAACAGCACAAATCCACAAATCATGATGCTCGTCTCTCGTGCTTTGTACATAGTAAACATACCATGATCACACTGTAAAAGTAAAGCTTATGTTCCTGTGGATTCCTAACCCTTGTGTGCTGTTGGGGTGATTTTGGGGCTTAATTTGGCCAAAGATTTCTCTGTGTTTCAGCAAATGGGATGAATTTTGGTGACAAATCTTATTTTGACACATATTTTGGGAAAACGCTTTGGATTTTTTCAAACTCAACAATACACTCTGGGCAAATGTTCTATCCTTTCATTTATCTGTAACTGTTTTAGCCCCCATAGACATCCATTATAATGACATTTTTGATTGCAAAGCCATGACACCATATAATCATGCATTCTTGATGGTGGTTTTCCCTGTTGGCAAGAGGTCAGATCAGTCATTTTTACTGTTGATATTTTACTCCATAAAACTCCACATTAAAGCCAGAAACCTTTTTTTTCACAGGCCTATTAAAAGGGTCAATGGTGCCAACGGAAGATCAACAGTGAAAATGACAAATCTGAACTCTTCCAAAACAGGAAAAACCACCAACAATCAAGAAAGCATGATTGTTTGTCAATGAAATAAAAAATGTGGTTGTAATGGAAGTCAATGGGGCATATGTGGTTATGATGGAAGTCCATTTGAACAGTACACAAGGATTAAAGCAGTGTCTGTTATCCAGTGATCAGAGTCACTCACCACAGTCCCTTGACTCCTGTGCTTCTCCTCTGCTGTGCCAGGTTGTAGATCTCCTGCAGCTGCTTCCTCTGGTCTTCATTCAGAGGAGACGTGAGCGACTGATACCAGCCTGCGTCTGAACTCTGAACACCTGCAACGGTAAAACACTTCCATGTAGTGCCGTTAAAAATTTATTTTGATGTTTAAAGAAACGATTAGGCAACTTTCAGCGTGTGACGTTGCCGTTTAAGCACATGCAAAGTCCGATCCAAAGGCAGTTATTCTCTATATAAGCACTGAACTATTAATCGACTGTAGTCATGAGATTTCTTTCAGGTACATACACTATCACAATATACGGGATTAAATAATCTATGGTTACGTCATGTTAACAGTGTGTTGTTTTCATATATATGAGATGCGATTTCACAGATCTAATATACTGATACACACACAACTTTCCCACCAACTGTTTACATTCACAGACACAACATAATCTCAGGCTGTCCTAGGACAGTCTGGGAGGGGCTTTTATTTTACCTATTTTTCCTTGATGCATCTTATTTCCTCTTTCTATGCTACCTCTCGACTGTCATGTCTTCCTCTAAAATGTTTGATGTTCGTGTATGGTCGGAGGGGTCCAATTTCGCTGCATGTAACAGTGAGTACGTTTACATGGACACCGATAATCCGATTTTAATTCGATTTAGACTGTACTCTGATTTAGAGTATACCATGTAAACATTGATTTTTGATTAATTTAATCCGATTAAAGTCATAACTGAACTAAACAGAAATCATATTAAGACGTGATGTATGCCTATTTTAGTTGCATTATTTAAGTGCAGACATGTAAACACCTTAAACTATTACCATCATATGGGATTTTCACCGTATTTTGCGACAGGATAGTCTATACACACAGCTGTTTGATGCTATTCTCTGCACCTACCAAGCCAGTGTAGGACCACAGACACCTGCATTATGAAACGCAGAGGCTTTTTTCCCCATACAGCATGCGGTATCAAATTCCATTAAAACTACACTCTTCCAGCAGTTAATACTCGCATCCAATATCTTGTTTGTCACGTGAGCATGCATGAAATGTTCCTGAATGAAAGTGAAAGTGCCAAACTACAGTTAAAAATCGACATATTAATAATGAAACACCCAAAATTAGGATACTTATGATACTCTGGAGGAAATGTGGATTGCGCAGTGACGCATTGATGTTAACCGAATTATGTGCTATAACATGTAAAGCCAGATCAAGAAAGGAACATTCAAAAAGCAGCTCATGTAAACACTTTCATCATATTATTGTCTTATTCAGATTAAGGCAAATAATTTGATAACTGATGTCCATGTAAACATAGTCAGTGTTGTGACAAATATAGGCTCATCATCATTAGGGAAGCTTGTGTTTTTGGCATGCTTTTTAATAATAATAAGAATATTTTTAAAAACTCTGTGGCCCTAATGCATTCGTACAAATTTAAATATTTTTGCATGATTATATTAAATATATCTTTGTATAATTAATCAACTGGCCATTTATTTATTATTCATTTTCCTGGAGCAGGATTTTAGACTAATGAGGTTTCACTGTGGGTGAAGCAGCCCTATGCAGATTTGCCAGAGAGTGACACATCTGATAACGTAACAGATGCATCATGTAAATGTGCGTGCATGGATTATTATAGAATTAAAATAAATGTGCGTACGGAGCAGGGAGGCGGTGAAGAACTGGTATTCATCCTCTCCGTTGTCGCAGTCCAGTGGCGTGCTGTACTCCTCTAATGGGGTCCCTTCAAGAGCCTCGTCATCCCAGTATTCATCATCGTCCTCATCATCGTCATCCTCGTTGTCGTTTCCTGTTGGAGCGCCGGACGACTGCAGGGCTACTCCTTTCTCTCCGACCTCATCCTCATCGCTAGGAATCTCCTCTGGAAAACACACAGAATTATGATGATTTCCTGTAAACTGATCCCAGCGCAGGGAACAGAAGAAGTTTAGTAATGAAGCCTTTATCTTCTTTGAGTAAAAGTCTAAATATGGAGATTTTTATCCATCCATCCATCCATGTATCTATCCATCCATCATCGTATCCATGCATCCATTCATAACGAGATCAAGAGTTTGAATGCCGTAATCTACAGGTTTCGAAAGGATGAAGCTAAAATAAGGGGAAAAGTGCATCATCTAAGAGCAACATTTGGAACTTACAGTATATACAAATGTTGTGCATATTGAGAAGTGTATTAGAAGATAACTATACTTTTAGTGTGCATGTTTTCAAAAACTAGGACAACACTTAAATTGTCAGTCTCTCAGGTTTTGTTGTTGTGTTCGAGTTTGCATCGACACCGCCCTGTTTGCTCACAGAAAGAAGGTCGCTGGTTCAAGTCCTGGCTGGGTCAGTTGGCATTTCTGTGTGAATTTTGCATGTTCTCCCAGTGTTGGCGTGGGTTTCCTAGGGGTGCTCCGGTTTCCCCCACAGTCCAAACACATGCAGTATAAGGACTAAGCCGAAGGAAAATGAATGCATGCATATATATGTTTTTTTTTTAATCTATAAATTACTGATGACAATTTAAAGTAAAGATGTCATTATTTAAAACTATCTTTGGCATAATATAAAAAAACTCCTTTATATGACAACACAATACTAATATTTTAGCTTCAGAAAAGGTCAGAAATCCACATCTGGTGTAAAACCTTGATTATCGAATTACAACAAATAATAAAAATATTTGTTATTTTTACTATTCTGACTTTCTGCTAAATAAAACAAACTCAATTTATTTGAAATTTGGAAGTGATGTTATCAAATATCTAAAGAATAAACCTCAAATCTAGAGAATTTTCTCAAATGTTCTCTTAAAATTGTCCATAGTTGTGTATTTTTTTTTATGTATAGTACAAATTAACATGTTTTCAAATAACTCATAATAAAGTAAGAATAAAAACTAGTAAAAGGAAACCTGCATGTCGTTATTTTTTTAAAATTCACAATTCAAATTCCAGAAATTTAGAAGCATTCAGAAATCTGTTCTAATTATAAAAATAGTCTGAAACAAAACTATCTAACAATACTGATGCTCTTTAAATGTCATAATCTAAAGGTTTCAATAGGATGATGTTAAAATAAAGGCGAAAAGTGCATAATCTAAGAGCAACACTTTGGAATTAATATAGTTAACAACAGAACAAATGGTGTATAAAATGTGAAGTGTATTAGAAGATAACTATACTATAAATGTGTGTTTAAAAATGGAGAGAACACTTAAATTGTCAGTTTTTTCTGGTTTTGTTTTTGCATTTGAGTAAAATATGTAAATATGTATATACTTCTGAAAATTACTGATGACAAATTTTAAAATAAAGATGTTATTTGAAATATTTGTTTGGCATAAAATAAAAAAATTCCATGTTCAAATTAATTTTTGACAACACAATACTAATGTTTTAACTTTAGAAGAGGCCAGAAATGTCATTTTTTGCTAAATAAAAAAATCTCAATGTATTTAAAATATGGAAGTGATGTTATCAAATCTCTAAAGAATTAAACTCAAACCTAATAAAATCCAGCAAATCTAGAGAAACAGCTAGTTCTTTCTCAAATGTTCTCCTAAAATGTCCATCGCTGGGTATGTTCTATGTATAGTACATGATAACATATTTTTGAATAATTCATATACTGAAGATTAAAATAAAAGTAGTGTTCTTGACATATTAAACATTTTAGAATAAACATTTATCAGGAGTTTAAACTCAAAGATGTTTACAAAAGTATGCAGACATCATGGCACAATAACTATTAGTATAAAGAGTTATAATACAGTTTACATATTATAACTCTATATAATTTTATAATATTATGTCTTTCTCCTCTTTTTTATTCTTTTATAACATTTTTAACACATTTTAATCTGTTTTTATTTATTTTTTTACAATTATTTTTATTCTTTATTTTCTTGATCCTATTATTCTTCTTTATGTAAAGCACTCTGAATTACCATTGTGTATAAAGTGTGCTATATAAACTTGCCTTGCCTTACATTTTGTACAAAAAAAGCACAAAATGCCCTTTAATAATATTCATACAACCCATTTTATTTTTTCACCTAACCCATATAATATATTTATTTTTAGAATTTTTTAGAATTCATACAGAAAACAAAAGTAAGTATTAAAAACCTGCATGTCCAATTACATAAATTCTTATAATAAGTAAAAATAAATATGTTAAGGCTTGTTTTAACTGAATATCTCTTCAATATAACGCAATTTTATTTTCCCTGACTTAAGCATTAGTTCTCAAAGCCGCCTATGCTCTCAAACACTGGGAGTACAAACATTAGGAGGGTAATGGAGGCGCAAAAACAGCTGATGTCTGTGTCTCATGGCATCATGGGATCAACAAATCCTTAACTCCACCAGTACGATGCAGCCCCAATTCAGGTCAGGAGTGTAAGGTCGAGAAGATCTATTGAGTTCAGCTGAGTGAAGTGTTTGATGCCCAAAGGTACAGAATCATGTTAAACTAACACGCGCGAATCGTTCCTCCGTTTCCCCATGTCTCCGGGGCCCTGTTAGAGCAATACGATCAGTTCTCAGTCGTCCGTAAAGCCTGATGACTAAAGACCAACCTCAAGCAATATGTGCCAGAAATAGCACTTCCTGCGCAGGGATTAAGTTTACCTGAGGTGAAATGAGATAAGGACTTGATGAAGCTGGGAGATTGAATACAAGCACACAGACCACCAAAAGCCACAGCAAACGCAACATTGGACTCGATTGGCTGCTGCTTAAAGACTTAATTACGTTCAATCTGTGTGTGATCTTCTGTTTCAGACAGACACTGGAGGCAAAAAGTCCTTCATGCATCTGTCAATTCTGGGTTTGCTTTTCAATGTAAAGAAATAAGTCCAACACATGCACTTTTAAGTGTTTGTTTCATTGCACTTGATCAATTTATGCCAACAGATTTCAATCACAATACATACAGTTGATGTTAGAATTATTAGCCCCCCCTGTATATTTTACCCCCAATTTCTGTTCCAGATTTTTTCCCACATTTCCAAACTTAATAGTTTTAATAACTCATTTCTAATAACTGATTTCTTTTATATTTGCCATGATAACAGTAAATAATATTTTACTAGATATTTTTCAAGACACTTAAAGTGACATTTAAAGGCTTAACTAGGTTAATTCGGTTAACTAGGTGAGTTAGGGGAATTTGGTAAGTCATTGTAGGGCATAAGTCTCAAACTCAATAGCTGCGTCCCAAATGACACACTATACACCAGGGATCACCGATCTCGGTCCTGGAGGTCCGGTGTCCTGCAGGGTTTAGTTCCAACTTGTCTCAAAACAACTGCCTGGATGTTTCAAGTATACCTAGTGAGAGCTTGATTAGCTTGTTCAGGTGTGTTTGATTAGGGTTGGAGCTAACATCTTCAGGACACCGGACCTCCAGGAACAAGTTTGGTGATCCCTGCTATACACTATGCACTTATGCACTATGTACCTATGCACTTACACACTCAACAGCATAGTATATGTATGTAGTGTTGTCCCAAATGGAACACTAATGGCTTTTTTTACTAAACGGAAGTTCAAGCCGTTTCCCCGATAACGTTTGACGGTTTCCAAATTAATGAAATAAATGACCAAAATACCAAATAATACCTTGGCATGAGTATAACCGCATTCACCATTGGGAGGCGCTATAATCACTCTCGTAGGAGAATACCGCTTTCACAATCCAAAATAAATAAAGTTATCCAACATGTGCGCCTGATAGCTCCGCCCCTTCTGCTTTGTGCGTAAAGCTGCGGTCGTTGAAGTGTCCATCATAACACACTTCATATTACCGGCTGAATGAGTGCATCATCTGGGTAATTAAAGTGCACTTATTATTTCTAGAGTTTTCAGTGTGAACGCACTACAGACACTATTTATACTTCAAGATGGCATAGAATAGTGCATAAGTATGCGATTTGGTACGCAGCTAATTCCTGGAGGGCCGCAGCTCTGCAGTTTTACTCCAACTCCATACTAACACAGCTGAACCAACTAATCAACGTGTCCAAGAGTGGTCTTAAACACCTTTATTAGTTGGAGCAGGTGTGTTTGATTTGGGTTGGAGCAAAACTGTGCAGAGCTGCGGCCCTCCAGGAATCCAGTTTGAGACCTATGTTGTAGGGTTTGTTCTGTAGACAGTCGAACAAAATACTGCTTAAGACGGCTAATAATAAAAACCTTAAAAGTGTTTTAAAATATTTTATTATAGCCGAAATAAAACAAATAAGACTTTCTCTAGAAGAACAAATATTATAGGCAATACTGTAAAAATGCCTTGCTCTGTTCAACATAATTTGGGAAAAAATTAAATAATAAATCACAAGAGGGCTAATACTTTTGACTTTTAACTTTATATCTTAAAGGTTTTCTTAAAATGATTAATTTTTTTCCCTCATATATCTCCACTTCAGCAGCTCTAACATACACCAAACTTCAATGTGCCTGCACAAAATACTGATTAAGACGGCTAATTATTTTGATCTTAAAAGTGTTTTAAAAAAACTAAAAACTGCTTTTATTTTAGCCGAAATAAATCATATAAGACTTTCTCTAGAAGAACAAATATTATAGGAAATACTGTAAAAATTCCTTGCTCTGTTCAACATCATTTGGGAAATATTAGAAAAAATAAAATAAAATAAAAAAATAAATAATACTTTTGACTTTAACTGTATACCTTAAAGGTTTTCTTACTCATAAATATCCACTTCAGCAGCTCTTACATGCACCAAACTTCAGTTTTATTCATATTTATATTCTTACATCTAAATGTTTTGAGGAAAATGTTCCTGAACGATATCTGATTGTATTGTGCAGTATTTTCTAAATTACAAAAATGATAAAAAAGGGACCCTTGGACATTACTAAATCAATGCAATTTAGCACATATTTAAATAAATAATGCCCTCAGAAATACATTTAAACATACTATCATAGAATATAAAATTTGTAAAATTTTGAAAGCAATCAATCAACTGTGGAGGTGAGGTGATGACTATAGTTATATAAGTTTTTTTACCCTATTTGCCTAGATTGTCTTGCCTTAAAGGAGGTTATTTATTTATTTAATCAAGGTTATGTGCACCTACACTCAAAAATGACTATTGTTCAACTACTCATTTAAAATTAGTTAAAAGTGTTTTTGGGTTACAACTTGATTGTTTTGTTCAATCCACTTAAAGTTATTCATTCATTCATTTGTTCATTAGTTCGTTCATTCATGTTTTAATGCCATATCAGCAGCATTGGCTATATTCATGGCAAAACCTATACTAAATATACACTATACTACTAACATGCAATTATTTCTTAATAAACATTCATTGTACAAAAAAAACACTAAAGAGTCGTATACAATCTTTTAGTTTCATTTAGATTTATAAACAATAATCAACTTGATCGATTTGTCTGGAGTCAACATGAGAAAATTGTGCATTTTTTACAGCGTAAACATCTTTTGACTGTTTACACCTTTCCACCATGATTCTGTTATTCAAAAAAAACTGCTACTACACCTTTAAGAGATGTATATGTAAATTAGGTCATTTACATATAGGATAAAGGGATAGTGCACCGAATGATAAACAATGTGCTGATCTCACCATTCTCTTCCTCCTCTGAGCCTTGAGCTCTTCCGAACTGCTCTGGTTTGTTGAGCACTCGGGAGGCGTAGATGTGCTTTAAACCCAGGAACAGGAGGAGGACGGAGGGGACGATCTGACCCGCTACCTCCTCCAGGACGGCGGGCCGGCTGGGCAGCTCCATCAATATACTGAGCCCGATGACACACATCTTACGGTCATGCAGTCTGTGGACAACATGCAAACAAATCATTATAAAAAGTCACTGTAAGAAAACACAATGAATGCAGGTTAACAAAGGTGATGATCGAACATTTCTAAAAGTGCTATTATACGATTATATTGACAGTTTTTTAGTTAGTGTATTGATTTTATTATTATTTTATTTATTGTATTTATTTACTGTTGTTTAGTCAAGGTTTTTATACTTTAGTACGAATGATGAGAAATATATTGTAAAAATGAGCTGAAATATGTGAACTATATGAAAACATACGAGAAAGGAAGTTTGCTTTTTTTGTTCATTTTATGTAAATGAGTCGGCGCCACGGTGGCGTAGTGGGTAGCACGTTCTCCCTGTGGTCACGTGGGTTTTCTCCGGGTGCTCCGGTTTCCCCCACAGGTCCAAAGACATGTGCTATAGGTGAATTGGGTAGGCTAAATTGTCCGTAGTGTATGTGTGTGTATGAGTGTGTATGGATGTTTCCCAGAGATGGGTTGCAGCTGGAAGGGCATCCGCTGCGTAAAACATATGCTGAATAAGTTGGCGGTTCATTCCGCTGTGGTGACCCCAGATTAATAAAGGGATTAAGCTGAATGAAGGAATGTAAATGAGTTTATTTGCATGTATAATACTTAAAGGGGTAATGCTGATCTCTTTTTGTTGGTTTTTCATTGTCATTTTAGTAATTTTGTAGTGTATATATTATTATTATTATTTCATGTATTATTTTTAATTCGTTTTTATGTCTACACTGTAAAAAAAATTACTGCACAATTTACAGTAACTTACTCGCAACTTTGGTTGCCAGCAAGACTGTAAAATTACAAGCACACTAAATATTTACAATTGTGCTGTATTTTTTACCATTACAACTGTAATTATTAATTTACAGTGTGCTCGTGAATTTACAGTCTTACTGGCAACAAAATCTACCAGAATGTTACTGTAAATTTAACAATAATTGTATTTTTTACCTTTCAGCGAGCTTGTTAATTTAGTTTAACAGGTAACCAGAATTTTACAGTAATTTGTTTTAGTGTATACATCGCTTATGATTTTTAATTTGCAGTTATTTTGGCAAAATTAGGAATTTTGCTGGCAACCACATGAAATAAATGATGTTTAAAGCTATTATTTTAGTTAGCTTATTACTTAAAATGAGTGTTATCATAATTTAATAAGTAGGGTTGCAGTGGGTAGAACAATCGCATCACAGCAAGAAGGTCCCTGGTTGGAGCCTCGGCTGCGTTAGTTGGCATTTCTGTGTGGAGTTTGCATGTTCTCCCCGTGTTGGCGTGAATTTCCTTCAGGTGCTCCAGTTTCCCCCACATTCCAAAGACATGCGCTATAGGTGAATTGGGTAAGCTAAATTGTCCATAGTGTATGTGTGTGAATGAGTGTGTATGGATGTTTCCCAGTGATGAGTTGCAGCTGGAAGGGCATCCGCTGCATAAAACAAATGCTGGATAAGTTGGCTGTTCATTCCGCTGTGGCGACGCCGGATTAATAAAGGGACTAAGCCGACAAGAAGATGAATGAATGAATTAATAAGTAATAAAATGGTTTTAGTTTTTGATAACTCCCTACTAATTTTCAAATCCAAACTTGAAACTCTACTATTCAATAGTTAGTTCTGCTAAACATTAGGCTGCAATCTAAAATCAGAAATAGTGTCAGCACAAACACAATTTACAACACATCTAATCTAAACCTGAATAGGACATTTCGAACCAAGCGAAGTTCCATCCGCCTCACCCCAAGAAGAACTCTGTGTCGTTCATCCACTGGTTGATGAACTGCGCTGTGATTGGCTCTGGACTGTGAGGGAAGCGGATGTTCTCCAGTGTGTGGATCAGCAGCGTTGGGTTGTAGTACAGAGCTGCAATGACCACCTGCAGACACATGGTGCGCAGCTCACTGGACTTCACGCCACGAGTTAAACGCTCCAGCACGGCCTCCACGAACAGAGGGATACACTAAAAACACACACAACACACACATAAACACAAATTATCGATACAATATTCATGTGCATGCTCGATATTACTCATGAAACAGCAATTTCAGCATTAATCTATCAGCTGTCACTAATACAATGGCTTAAAATAGGGTTGTTATCGTCTGTAGTGTTATCGGGCTAAATTGTCTGTAGTGTATGTGCGTGAATGAGAGTGTATGGATGTATCCCAGTGATGGGTTGCAGCTGGAAGGGCATCCGCTGCGTAAAACATATGCTGGATAAGTTGTCAGTTCATTGCACTGTGGTGACCCCAGATTAATAAAGGGACTAAACCGACAAGAAAATGAATGAATGAATGAACTTTACTATTGAAAAAAAATATATATATAATAGACTAAAAAATAACAATCTAACGCACTAATTTAATAAACTATACTATTTAACATTTATCAAAATAACACTAGAATATCATACACGCACAGACACAATTGCACACACACTAATATAACAACAAATAATAATAATAGTATTCTAACACACACTAAAATAATAATATATCACACTAACACTGACCAAATATAATAATCTAATCTAATAAACTATAACATTTAACAAACAGCACTAAAATAACACACACTCACGCACCTAATATAACATAATATGAAAAAAAACCCCACACAACTAATATTGAATTAAACAAAATAACACTAAAATATTATACACACAGACATGTGTACACACACTAATCTAACAACAGATATGAATAATCTAACACACTAAGAATAATCTAACATACACAGACTAAAAATAATAATCTCACTAATTAATCACTTTATCTAAATCAAGGGTGCCCAAACCTTTTCTTTTAAAGGGCCAAAAACAAACTTCATTGAGGGCTGTGGGCCGAAGTTGAATGTACCAAACTGTACCATAAATTTGCCATGTGTAATTTCCTAATTTATTAGCTAATATTTAAAAACAACTAGAAAACGTTCCTTTAAAACATATTAATTAATGATGCGGTATCATTTTTAATGCTTTTTAATCAACTTGTAATAAAAGCATAAACAATCCCATTTATAACACAATGGAGATCGATGCAGAATACACTAGTCGAGCTGCTCCTGCCTTTGCCTTGATTTGTTTGCTGATGTCTTGCACATCTGTCAAGTGGCAGTGTTTACATTTTTAAAGTCTGATTCATTTGCAACATTTAATTTCATTTGGGGGCCCCACGGTGGCTTAGTGAGTAGTACGTTTGCCTCACAGCAAGAAGGTCGCTGGTTCGAGCCTCGGCTGGCTCAGTTGGCATTTCTGTGTGGAGTTCGCGTGTTCTCCCAGTGGTTGTGTGGGTTTCCTCCGGGTGCTCCGGTTTCCCCCACAAGTCCAAAGACATGTGGAACAGGTGAATTGGGTAAGCTAAATTGTCCGTAGTGTATGAGTGTGTATGGATGTTTCCCAGAGATGGGTTGCAGCTGGAAGGGCATCCGCTGCATAAAACAAATACTGGATAAGTTGGCGGTTCATTCCGCTGTGGTGACCCCCGATTAATAAAGGGACTAAGCCAAAAAGAAAATGAATGAATGAATTTTATTTGGCAGAAACAACAATAGTTTACGTTAAATTGTAAACGATGATCTCTGTCAAAGGCATTCCCCCCCAATCAACTCCCCTATCATTCTCCCTCTCTTTTCAGATAGGATGGCGGGCCAAACCACAGGTTACCAGGGGCCAACGTCGGCCCGCGGGCCCTACTTTGGGCACCTCTGATCTAAATAACACACACACCCTCACATGCAGGTGCACACTCACTAACATAATATGAAAAAGACACACACACAACTAACCTGGTCAATGCCGCGTCCACGGCACTGTAATATAATGACCTCCAGAAGTTTGGCAGCGTGGCATTCTGGGTCCTCTCCAGCATCACTAGTTAAAACCTGAACATGATGAGAGCTCAAGCCGTCAAATGCATACAGAAAAAACACATCTTCGTCAATGTGAAGTGTATTTTAATCGGGGTAATGACCTTTTTGCACATGGTGTAAATGACCTCCAGGTACTTTGGATCTGACAGCAACATATTGGTGTCCACGGTAACATAATTGTGCAACAGGGGCATCATATCTGCATGAACGGAGCAATTCATCAAATCATTAGCCGACAGCTCGATATCAGCACAATGGTTTTCAAATGACTGGAGTAAATACGCACATCCATCAAGTTAATGACTCTTTCAGGATGGTTCAATCGTGACGTGAGTTTAAGGTGGAGCGCTGAGATCAAGTCTGGGCTTGACTTTCAGCTCTTTTTCATGTCTGAGCTACACTACATTGTAAAACTTTGGGATTAATCTTATTCACATTAAAGATAAGTGTTTTTGATTTATAATGGGTGGCACGGTGGCTCAGTGGTTAGCACTGTAGCCTCAAAGCATGAAGATCGCTGGTTTGAGCCCCAGCTAGCACTCCTGTGTAGAGTTTGCATGTTCTGCCCGTGTTCACGTGAGTTTCCTCCTCAACTAAATAGGCCGTAGTGCATGTGTGTTAATGTGAAAGTGTATAGGTGTTTCCCAATGCTAGGTTGCAGCCGGAAGGGCATCCGCTGTGTAAAACATATGCTGGATAAGTTGGCGGTTCATTCCACTGTGGCGACCCTTAATAAATACAGGGACTAAGCTGAAGGATAATGAATGTGTGTGACCTGTGAAGTAGTCGAAGCAGTCGTGCTGGAAGACGTCATACAGGACCCCCAACAGCTGCCACATCTGAGAGGAGATGCAATAACAGGTGAGTCCAAAGGCCAGCGACAAGATCTCCTCATAAAACTCTGAAAAAGACAGAAAGAGTGTGACTGAGCGATCTTTAAATATTATTAAGGCTTGTCAGAAAACACATTAGGAAATATAGTACACAAGTAAAACGTGGGAATATTGAATTAGAGCTCCACCAAGTGGCTGTCAGTGTGAATGCATGTAAAGGGACAGTCCTTAACATGAACAGTCATTTTTGAAATCACCCTAATGTTGCTGCTATGCATTTATTCATTCATTCATTTTCTTTTCAGCTTAGTCCCTTTATTAATCAGCGGTTTTCACAGTGGAATGAACCACCAACTTACCTAGCATACGTTTTACACAGCGGATGCCCTTCCAACCGCAACCCAACACTGGGAAACATCCATACACTCTTGCATTCACACACGTACACTACTGCCAATTTCAATCCACCTATAGCGCATGTCTTTGAACCCAGCTGGGTGCTCAAACCAGTGACCTTCTTGCTGGGAGGTGATTGTGCTACCCACTGCGCCACCAAGACGCCTAATTATTAAATTAGCTTAGTAAATCCAATGTTTCTCTTTTTTCCACTGCAATAGCCCAAAATGCACTGTATTGAACAAATCTTATATATGATTATATATGTATATTTTACTGCATATAGTATATTTTAAATGATTTTTCTTTTATGGCAAAACTCATTCGAATATTATGTCTAGATCATGTTCCATGAAGATGTAAATTTCCTACTGTAATTATATCAAAATGTAGTTTTTGATTAGTAATATGCACGGCTAAGAACTTAATTTAAACTACTTTAACCCTTAATAGGCCCATGGTGTCAGGGTAACCGCGATGGAAGTTGCTATGCATTAATTATTATTATTTTTTTTGATGATGATGATGATGATGATGACAAAAGTTGAAACGTTGACTACTAGCTAAGTTTTTCTTGTATACGCTTATTATTTGACGCTCAAAATGGCCATAGCTGTTGATTTGCGTTTTATTAATAATTAAGAAAGGACCACAAATTCAGCTACAAATCTCCTTTAATGTTATTAAAAAGTCATCTTAGATGGCCTGAGGGTGAGAAAAATCTCTCAAATCTTTATTCAAAAAAACTAAATGTTCCCCATTGTTCTGCACATATATCAATAAGCTTTTGGTGAAAAAAACCCCAATGTTTTATGCGTCACCTTACAAAAATCCTGACATCGAACGCTTCTCTTTCTAAATCATGGCTCATAAAACTCTATTATTACTCTATTACTCTAGTATCAGAGAATTTTCTCTTCCAAGTTTAACATCTTCAGATTAAAACTCTGGTTATCTCAGCAATGTACTGGTGAGACGAGACTTACTGTTTGTTGAATTGCATTTTGTATACAACAAAATATACCTAAATCTATTTTGTATTACGTTTTGCACTTCTATTTAACTTGGTTTCTCCAAGAAGTTAATAGTCTTATTAATGTGGTCACTTACAAAGATATTCAAGGTCATGATTTGTGTTTAATACATAAAATTTTGGTTTGTTTTACCCAATTGTATACTTGAGAACACTTATAAACACATACAAGTATATTTCATGTGACACCTTTTTTTAAAAGCCTGACGCTGGTCACTACTCGGTCCCATTACATGGATGAGTGAAAGCAGACTTTATTTATTTATTTATTTACTTATTTCTTCTTCCATGCTTTAAAAAACATGCATTAAGCATTAGAACAAACCAATTACCAGGGTGACTAAAAAAAAAGACTTGCTTTTTAGTTTTAGATCCCTTTAAGAATACTCAAGTCAAGTGTATTTGGTGCTTCTTCTTCTTCTTCACTGAAACATTTCAAAATATTAAATAAAAAATGTGATGAATAATCTTGAACAGGAAAAAATAGTGTCACACACACACCTGCCATACCTATGATGGGTTTCTGGAGGACGAGACCAATCACCTGCAGGCAAATTCCCTCCAGCTGTTGACTGATCTGAGAGAGATGGAAAATAAATGTTAACCTCATTTCTGTTTTTTCCAATGTGCTAATATAAATACTGTTAAACTTGTTCAAACGATTGTAAGTGACAGTTCACCTAAATCATAATCCTTGTGATCATCCAGTGCAAAACAGTCATTCAGACCAGTTTTATATTGATTTTGAATTGATGTTTTTATAAAATGGGATGGGAAAATAATAATAAAAATAGATACGATTTTTTATCTATATATATATTTGTAGTTTATTTTGTTTAATTAGTAGTTTATTGAGCTTATTTATTGAGCTTATATAATTGTTTGTCAACAGCGTGAATTGTACATTTAAAAAAAATAAAGTGTAGTTTACATTTTAATGCTTGATAAATTCTGCCGTTTTTGATCAATTTAATGCATCCTTGCTTTATTTTGAAATGCAAATGCTGAACTCAAATCTGTGTTATGTAAACAGTGGTAAATTTCCTGCTGAAAAATGTTTTGAGCACATTTCCAAACCTCTTTTCGGTCCCCCATGACAGTGAGGATGGTGTCTATGGTGCTGAGGATACCGAGGGCCATCACAGTCTTATCTTCACTTTCCTCGTATTCTTCACTCTGGAGGATCTTGCTGAAGATCTCGGCCTGTGCACGAGAGCCTCCTTTAACATGAAACTCTATGCATTAACTTACATCAGACTGTGAGGATTAATGCAGTACCAAGTTCTGCGTCATATCCACAGCGATGACGGTCACTTCCTCGCTGTATTCGCAGATCATCTTCTGAATGACGCCTGTCAGGTCGTCGTTTTCGGTTTCTTTGATGATGTGCAGCAGCTCCTGCATCACAGGCCTGATGAAGGGCCGGATGTAGACCTTAGCTGTACAGGTTAAACAAAACAAAAAAAGGGAAGAATTCTGTAATTACTGCAGGCTTTAAATATTTGGTCCCACTTTATATTAAGTGGCCTTAACCGATATGTACTTACACTGCAATTAATAATTTGTTACAGTGTACGTATTGTGCAGACACTTTTTACATTGTACTTATGATTGATTAAATACATGTGTGTAATTACATCTGTAATTAATTTCTGTTATTGCATCTTTAATTGCACAGTCGACCATCCCTTACACTTTAACTTATCGTTAAACCTAGCTCTACCACCAAACCTGTTCCTAAACCTACCCGTATCCCACCTCAATAGCACCAGAAGTGATCTGCAATACATTATGAACACAGTAAGTACACTGTATTTATTTTTTGAAGCAGATGCATAGTAGTTAAGGCCACTTAATATAAAGTGGGACCAAATATTTTGTTAAAAAAAAGCTTAATTTACTTCACTCTTAAACAAATTACAGATAGTAAACTCATTCATTTAGTAAACCTAATTCAATGCATATTAATGTTCAGTTTTGTTCCCAATTAAAGAGAGGCATACTTCAAAATACTTCATCTCTATGGAGCCTTTTCACAAGACTGTTTTCCATTAAAGTTATTAATATTTAGTTTTTTTATTAGATATGTTTATATAACAATGTTTATATATGTTATTTGCATATGTATTATTTCAGGGGTGCTCAACCCTGCTCCTGGAGAACTACCGTCCTGCAGATTTCAGTTGCAACCCATATCAAACACACCTGCCTGTAATTATCAAGTGCTGATCCGGTCCTGATTAATTGGTTCAGGTGTGTTTGATCAGGGTTGGAGCTGAACTCAGCAAGAAGGTAGATGTCCAGGAGCAGGATTGAGCACCCCTGTATTATATCATCTTTGCATCCAATTACAAAAAAATGCTAGGTGCGAGGTGTGTGTAATGCAGTGTCGTACACTATTTGCTTTTCCTTTTTCTGATAGACTTGATAACACCATTGAGCAGTGTTTATTTTATTATTTAAGCAAATAGGATTGTAAAAAAACATTTGTTATACTCTCCCATTCACTGCGCTCTAAGTTTACCCAACTGTGACGACTTGAGCTGTTGAGAAACCCGGAAATGTGAAAAGGGTCCACTGTGTCTGTGAGTACATCAACAGTCAAACTATCTAAATATCATCCCAAACACACTAGCAATGGCATACACTATAAAAAATAATGTGACAAAAATTCATAATATATATCTTTATGTCTCTTTATGCAGCTTATAATAATAATAGGTGGACGGAAACATAGATATAGCCTGTGTGTGTGTGTGTGAAAGAAAGAGAGATCAGACCTTGCTCCTGGTTTCTGACCAGCGTCTGCAGGGCGATGGCGGCCTCCACTTTGACAGGCATCTCCTTATCCTCCACCAGGTTGTGCTTGACCAGCTCCACTGCGTTCCTCAGGACCAGCTCGTTGTGAAACTTCAGAGGACTGAAGGAGTGCAGCACCCAGCACGACTGCACGCACAATTATATGAGAATTGAAAAAACAAACAAACAAACAGATAGCCTACTATAATAAAAGACTTATTCTTAAACTGTTTTGGAAAAAAGATCTATAGATATATATGCATAATACATGATAAATAAAAAACATTAAGCATCAAATACTAAACAAAATGAAATTATTAATGAAACAATGTATGCATTTATAAACGTCATAAGTGTAAACAAACAGTAAATTACAACAAAAAAAGTGATAAAAAAAGAACGTATTAATACAATGAATATACCAAAATTAAATGAAAAGCCTTACAAATTATTACAAATTAATACAAATTAATAAATATATATAAAACCCAAATCTAATCTAACACAACAATAACATTTCCATAATACAATATAAAAATATTTACTACTTTAATTACACTATTTACACTTAATATAATATAATATAATATAATATAATATAATATAATATAATATAATAGTTACTGTGATCAAAAATAATGCAATTAATCCAAAAAACAAATCAAAACTAAAAAACGAAATTATATTATACAAATGCATTATATTACATTATGTATTATATACACTGTACAACTAATACATTATTATTACACAATATAACATTGCTAATCTTTGACATAACTTAACTATTCAATATCTATTAAAAAGAATTTAAAAATAAACAGATAAAGTTTTCAAAAACTGAATAATCGTTTCTACATGTTCTAATCTAGTAGACTTATTCTTAAACTATTTGGGGGAAAAAGTTTATAGATATACATATACATAAAAACATGATAAATAAAAAGAATCAAATATTAAATAATATGAAAACTATTAATGTAACAATGCATGTATGCATAAATGTCATATAAGTGTAAACAAACAGTAAATTACAACAAGAAAAGTGATTAAAAAAAAGAACGTAATTAATCCAATGAATATACCTAAATTAAATAAAAAGCCTTACAAATTATTACAAATTAATAAATATATATAAAACCCAAATCTAATCTAACTTTACACTACAATAATATTTCCATAATACAAGATAATATTTTACTACTTTAATTACACTATTTACACTTAATATAATATAATATAATATAATATAATATAATATAATATAATAACTTACTATGATAAAAAATAATGCAATGCAAAAAACTAAATTATATTCTACAAATGCATTATATTACATTATGTATTATATACACTGTACAACTAATACATTATTATTACACAATATAATAACAATACAATATCTATAAAAAAATAATAAAAAAATAAACAGATAAAGTTTTTAAAAACTAAATAATCCTTTCTACATGTTCTAATCCATTTAACTTATTCTTAAACTATTTGGGAAAATAAAGTTTTTGATATATATATATACATAAAACATGATAAATAAATCTAAACATTAAGCATCAAATATTAAACAATATGAAAATTATTAATGTAACAATGCATGTATGAATAAATGTCATATAAGTGTAAACAAACAGTAAATTACAACAAGAAAAGTACTCACTGAACTGGAAACAATAACTATTTAAATACAAAACGTAACAAAAATGTATAAAATTCAACACTAAATGAAAACAAAATAACGGTGCTTCTTCATTCATTCATCCTTCATTATAAACATTAGGAACATTCACTAACCCGAGCCCTTAAGTAGGCTAGATTTGAGTTAAGCAGTGGAAACACATAGTTTTGTAACATGAGCTCCATCTGGTCCCTGTACACCCGCTTCTGCAAACACACACACAGAGACGCACAACCGTAAAAAGCTTGTAATGAAATAAGCATCACAAAGCAGATCCGGCTAATGAAATCGAACCTTCAGCAAGGGTTGAGCGAGAGTGCCGATCACATGCAGAGCCCCGTCCTTCCTGCGGGGGTCCGCGCTGGGGTCCACGAGGATCTGATGGCAAAACTCCATCATCTGCGGCAAAACCTGAAAACGAGGAAAAACTGACAGCATCATCCAATGTGAAGTGATATAAGTCTGTTTGTGCAGGTTTTGCCTCCATTTTTTAAATCTAAATGTTGGTATTTTAGGAATGCACATCTGACGGCAGTTTTATTTTCATACACAAAAAAAATTGGGCTTAAAAATTATCCATAAACATATAAGCTCTGTCTAAATAGATGAGGATATTTAACTCAGAATGGCCTCCCTCACTGTTAAAAAGCTCCTTGCCTGAAGCTAGTATCTCTAGTAAACAATTATGAGCATGTCTTGAAGGCGTTTCTTGGAAAGTCTGGTGCGTTTCTGTGTGTAATGTAGATGTAAACAGCAGCTCTGGTGGACTCACCTCTTTCCTCTTCCTGGCCGCTGTGCACAATAGAGTCTGAGCGGCGGTGGCAGGAGACACATGATCATCATAAATATCTACAGATCAGAAACAACACGAAACAATAAGATGCTTTCCTAAATGTACGAACAGAGGAAATTAAATACAAGCAGGCCTGAGGGATGCAGCTAAAAATAATTTAAAACATTTTAAAAATTAATAATAATAATCATATTTCCCAGTACTGGGCTGCGGCTGGAAGAGCATCCGCTGTGTATGCTTGAATAGTTGCGGTTCATTTCGCTGTCGTGACCCTTGATAAATAAGGGACTAAACTGAAGGAAAATAAATGAATATTAATAATAACAATAATAATAATAGTCAACATAATAATAATAATAATAATAATAGTCATAATAATAATAATAATAATAATAATAATAGTCATAATAATAATAATAATTATTATTATTATTATTATTCAGACTTTAAACTTGAGATACACAAGAAGAATCCTAATCCAGTGTAGTGTTTGCTAAATGCAAAAAGTAAAACAGCTTACACATCTAGTAATTAATAAGAAAATAGTAAATTATTAAATTACTAGTAATGAATTTAGTAAAACTAATACAATTTAATACAACTATTTGAAGGTGATGACACAAACAAATTGTTAAATTGTTTTGACTATGTTGATACAATGGTGCACAAAAATGAACTGGATTTGTATACCTCAAACACTATTTATGATACAGAGATATGAACATAAAACAAATGATAATGTACATAAAGTTTTCTTTTAATTTCTTAAAACAAATTCAAATAAAACCCAACTATTACATACAATATATATATATTTTTTATTTTATTTATTTATTTTTGTATTAGTATTTTTTATGACTAAAAATATTCTTCAAATGAACTAATAATTTCACATTCATTCATCCATGAAAACTACAATGACAAAACCTTTTATCTTATAAGACATTAAAACAAAATAATAATTCACCAGTGTCCTACTAAAACATATTTTTTATCTTTATCAGAACTAGATTTATTCTTAGATTCATGAGAAATACATTTACTATAACACTATCATATTCATAAACCTATGAAAAATAAATGGCAAAATCTATTATACAATAAAGACACTTATTATTGTCCTACAACATTTTTCTCCCTATTTTTAGTCATTAATTAATTTACTTATTTAATATTTATGCAGAACTATATTTATTTTTAGATTCATATACTCTTATACTGTCATATTCACAAACCTATGAAAACTAAATGACATATTTTTGTTATTTTTTGAGACATTTATATATGTCCTATAAATTAAAAGTCGCCCTATTTTAGCCATTAATTAATTTACTTACTTGATATATAAGCAGAACTAGATTTACTTTTAGATTAGCAGAAATATTTTTTATATACTCTTACACTGTCATATTCATAAAACTATGAAAACTACTGTAATTGACAAAATCTTTTATTTTATAAGACATTTATTAATGTCCTACAACATATTTTCAGTCATACTCTCCCTATTTTAGTCATAAATTACTTTACTTACTTAATATTTATTTATGTACAGCTACATTTATTTTTAGATTCCTCAGAATTATATTTTCTATAGTCTCACACTGTCACATTCATAAATCTACGTGATCTAAATGACGAAATATTTTATTTTATAAGACACTTATTAATGTCTGACAAATTAAAATCCCCGCTATTTTTAGTCATTATTTAATGTTTATGTAGAACTAGATTTATTTTTAGATTCAGCAGAAATATTCTTCCTATACTCTCACACTGTCATAATTCCTAAGTCAAAAACAACATGAAATTAGTGCATTAACACAGTCTTTAAGAAAAATCAACAATCAAAACTACAACAACAGCATTAATAAGCAACAGCACTGACTGAATTTCATGCGGATATACTCATACGGATCCTCCTGCCACAGACGTTCATCTTCATCTTTGTAGCACATCAGAGGAAACACCAGCTCGTGAGTTATAGTCTGCACACACAGATGTATGAAGCTGTATGAATGTCATCCTGCATGATATTGGAAAAATCTGACGTTGAGATATTGTGTTTTGCTGCAATATATATCACGATATGGAATATAATTTCAGCAGATGATTTGAATAGCTCTTTTTGGAAAGATTTCATTCATTTAGATCGACTGGGATGATTTTCAAGATTATTTCTCTCCAGTGCATCTGCATTAAATACAACAATTTATAAGCAGATACAAATACGAAAAAAAAATACAGCGCTTTATGGTTTTCTGGGGAGTCAAACAGTATTCCAGTACAAAAATTGACAATCAAATGCAAAAAAACATGGTCAACATTGCATAAATTATTTTAAAATAATGCCATTTTATAAGATCTTTATATTTTAATCTTTAATAAATAATCTAATCCTGCGATGTGACTATTGCAGATGCACACATTGCGATAAGAATATATTGTTCAGCCCTACTTCACATGATGTTATGGGCATGTTTTTCTGTTTGTCACCTGCATGTGTGGCTTCATCTGTCTCCATGTGAGTGAATGTGAAACGCCTTGAGTCATGAAGCTCAGCGTCTGCTGGAGGACACGAGGACTCACGTACTGCCGCTGTCTGTGCTGCTCCATCACCTTCAACAGCACCTGAACACAAAAACAGCACTCGTTTATTTGTTTATCAATTGTACGAAGCATTAAAACCAATGCTGAACGTGCTGTTCATACCTGCTGGATCCCTACAGCATACGTCTTCAAGAAGAAATCTGCAAACTCTACATATTCCTTTGTTACATTTCCTGGACTCCCATATCTGAGAATAGATTTTTTTTAAAAAGCATTACAAATTAAATATTAATATAAATATGTATATATAACTTTGAATCTAAACTACCTTTATGATGTAATAACATTATAGATAATGATACAATATAAATGTATTATACTACTTTAATTATACTATTTCTAAACATTTAATAAATTATAATATAATATATCCAAATTACAGTGAATAAAAAAAAAGAATGTAATTAATCCAATAAATATACCAAAATTAAATAAAAAGTATTCCAAATTCATATATAAATATAATCCAAATCTAATCCAACTTTACACTATTGACCTTATTCTGCGATGCGGAAGTGCGCTCGTTTTTGTGATTGTTTTTGATTTTCCGATTCAGTCGCCTATGGGAGAAATTTTCCATAATACAATATAATAATATTATACTACTTAAATTAAACT
Organism: Danio albolineatus; assembly: GCA_903798035.1. Lineage (NCBI taxonomy): Eukaryota > Metazoa > Chordata > Actinopteri > Cypriniformes > Danionidae > Danio > Danio albolineatus. The sequence continues at coordinate 6,008,085 of CAIGQQ010002477.1, forward strand.
ATTTAAATATAATATAATATAATATAATATAATATAATATAATATAATATAATATAATATAAGTTAAATAACGCAATTAATCCAAAAAATAAACCAAAACTAAAAAATTCTACAAATGCATTCGTTTACATTATGTATTATATACACTGTACACAACTAATACATTATTATTACACAATATAATATAAATAACCTTTGATATAACTTAATTAACTACACAATATATATAATTAATTTATAATACAAGTAATTATGAAAAAAATGGCAATAATCCTAAAAAAATTTAATGCAGTAATAAATCAAAATATTCCAAGTTACTGAGATAAAACATTGAATTATCCAAAATAAATTTAGGCTTTAATATAATGCAATGTAACATTCTAAGTTGCACATTCTAGTGATATGAAAAGAAATTATAATAGTGATAACATTATAAATAAATAGTACAAAAATAACTGGTTATTGTAATACATTACATTAATTAATAATTAAGTGACAATTTAATATATAATATTAGTTACAGTGATAAAAATATAAATAATCCTACATTTAGTAAACTAAAATATATAATAATACTGCAAATCATTCGAATAAAATTAAATTTAATTAATGCTACTAAATGCAATTTATAGCTGCAAGCAGCAATTATCAGGGCAAAGCAGTCTGGTGACCATATGACTAACAAGCATGACAACAAGCTTCAGAGCAATGCAATAAAATAAAATAAAAAATTAAAAAATAAAATAAAACAAAAGTAAACTAAACAAAATTAAATTAAATAAATAAAAAGGGACTAAGCCAAAAAGAAAATGAATGAATGAATAAAATAATCTTGGCGTTATACTGAGAAAAAATATAATCATTGGCTGCTGTTCTGTCATTTGCTACTTGATGATCAAAACAGTTTTTTTTCCATCAAATGACCACAAATGACCACAAATATCCTGTTTATTTGCGCTCTGGCTTGTTTACTCACCTCTCGAACATCCTTGTGAGTATATGCAGAGCCCACTTCTTGCACTTCCACCAGATCAGCTCAGGTCGATCGTCCTCATCAGCTTCCAGAGTTTCCTGAAAAAATCCCCCAGCAAACACTCACTAAGTCAAATCTCCCGAAAAAGTAGAGCTCAACAATGAGGAATAACATTCGACAGACTTACAGCAGGGACATCCCGATCAACAACTGTCCGCAGGATCTCCATCCAGTGCGTCATGACTGTGTTGTTAATCAGCTGGAGAGGGAATGAATACTGCAAAACACAAACACAAACACTCACACAAAATTCTAAATTCAATTCATAAAAAATTCTAGCACTTTCAAAGGATTCACATTTAAAAATATTTCCTTTAAAGTCTCTCCAGATAAAAATCATCGCCTGATAACATTAAACATACGGCATACAAAGTACCTGCACAAGTGCATGGAAAATCTTGAGGATCTGCTTCTGGATGAGGACTGAGATGAATGTGGCATCAGACAGGAGTTGGGTGATGAGCTGCTGGAGCCGTGGCAGGAAGATCTGCATGGCTGCTAACAGCGGGTCTCGCTCCTCTGCCTTCTTATACCTGCCAAACACACAAAACACAAACAGAGCAATTAAACTTCAAACATCCATTCACTTTCTTTTCAGCTTAGTCCCTAGGGGTCTCCACAGCGGAATGAACCCCTAAGTTATATAGCATCTAAATTGTAAAGACATCTGGGTTTTTGAAACAAATGAAGACAGCAGAAGTCAAAGATTCACTTGAATGATTTAGCCTGACATGTTTACTGCCCCAAAATACTTTAAATGTTTCTCAAAATAAAATATATTATGTTCAAAGGGGAAAAAGGTTTTGTTTTTTTAGCCAGACATTTAAAAAGAAGATATTTCACAGCAGTAAACACAATACCCTCATACCGTGAAACCGTGATATTTTATCCAAGGTTATCATACCGTCAGAATCTTATACTGGCCCATGCCATATATATAATCAAGCCTGAAATATTATATATATATATATATATATATATATATATATATATATATTTTTTTTTTTTTTTATGTATGTGTTTTTGACCTTGGATGGATGTAAAATTCTTGTAGGACACCTCCATAATAGTATCATGAACTTTTAAAAAAACTAAGCCTCAAGGGAGTCAAAAAAGTTGTTTCACTCACTCGTAGTTTTTGACGAGTTGGTAAAGCGCGAGCAGACTGCCGTACCAGCTGCCACTGTTCTGGGACTGCAGATACAGGTTAATCTTGTCCACTACCCCTGTCCACCGGCCAGGAAAATCATGCTTTATTATGGCCCGCAAACATACCGTCAGCTGAGCCCTGCCAAACAACAACAAATAGATCATGTCAGGTTATAACCACTGTCATTATGCAGTGAAAACATTGCTACTTGCCTTATAGACTCGGGGCAGCGAATAATGGCCTCCACCATGTTTTCCCGAATCTGTCCGCGGTCATTTTCGTGGATATTAAAGGGAAACACCACCTCTCCCAGTGTGGGCTCCCGGTCCTGCCAGTACTGACTCACCATGTTCTTCAGGTAGATGGCAGCTGAAGGATGAATGTGACGTCAGTGGTTATTTCATCCAATCAGAATTTACTAATGGTAAAAGGGAAGACTTCAACCCAGAATGATCCAGTTGGGAAGGAGATTGCGATTGGCTGTAGGAAATGAGAGGTTCTTACCTGCCTGTCGCACAGGAAACTCCACCTGCTCCGACACTATAATCTGTAGAAGAGTTGGGGCGAAGTTGATGATCTTGTAGGACTTAAAAAGAAGAGACCACATTTAAAAAAAAAAACAAGATGATGATGGCTTCTATTTTTATAAGCAAAATAAATCTGCAAATATCATGGATTTCTCTTTATATACATGTTGCTTTTATATACAACTGTTTTTTTCAAATACCAATGCAAAATAGCACCAGAATTATTCAAATATTGAAGCAGACGGGACAGGAATGAAGATCCCCTTCCGTGTCATCCTCTACCCTTCATATGAAAAAGTTTGGGCGCCCCTGATCTAAACAATAAGCACATCAACTCTCTGTAACACACAAGCTCCTCTAAAACAGAGCTGACTTCAGTAATGGCTCTGCAGAGTATGATTGCACAGAGTTGCATCAGTGGAAGCTGCAGAAATAATGATTGACATGCAGCAGGATCAGGACACAGTGAACAACCATGTCACATATAACATCACATCCTCAGATTGATTCAACTGTAAATTAAGACAGGCAAAAATAGCAAATAATCAAAACTAAGTCAGTCATTTTATCAATATAAAGCAAAGATATTCATAATTGAGTTCATAAGGATCAATGGTCGGCATCTCATTCTGCTGTTGAACAATGATGCCTTTGATTCGCTGCAACTAGTGTGCACCCTAAACAGTCAACAAAGCATAAATAAGGACGAATGTGGATTATTATTCAGCTTTATGAATTAAAAATCATGCTACAAACACTGAAGGCATCTTTCAGCGCTTCTGTTCCCCAAAGAAACAACAAACTTCTCCAGACGGAAAACTGACCTGGTTGAGTTCATTCTCAGCCGCGAGCCTGAGGTTGGGGTCTATGGTGCCCTTCAGAGCCTGTATGATTCGATTGGGATCCATGAGGGCCGAAGAGGTGGATGGATTTTAATAAACTTTGGACTGTCGGACAGATGCACGGACGATCTGATGCCTCAGATCTCACAGGGAACCCTGCCCCAGTCTGCCGTCAAGCGACTGTCAGCGTCGCAAAAGAACAAAGCCGAAGCGGAGCGTTTGCAGCAGAGGCTGGCGTGACGATGAAATTAAAGGGAACTCCTTCATATTCTTTCTTTCTTTCTTTCTTTCTTTCTTTCTTTCTTTCTTTCTTTCTATATTAAAGAACTGCTATCTATTCACTGATTAGATTTGGCTTTCTTTAATTATCGATATACGCTTATCCAATGCTGTAATCTAGAATATTTTGTTGAAGAACTATATCCCTTTTATTCAAATATTTTTTTAAATAATTGTATTATTTCTCTAAGGAAAAAAGTTAACTGCTTTGAACAAAATATTTGAAGTTTCCAGTGCCCAAAAGTAAAGGAAGCCCATTTTAAAATAGTAAATGGAGTCTATCCTTCTAAAGGATTTTTGAGATGTGATGATCAAATTGAAACTACAGAGCATCTTTTCTATGATTGTAAATGTTCTTGTGCCCTTTGGTAAGATTTGCATTACTGGTTATTCTCTAAGTTTGAAGATTTACATGCATTATCTAAAGAAAACGTACTGTTTGGTTTATTTTTGATAGATGATACGATTTAGCAGTTAACACAATTCTTATTCTCAAAAGGTTGTTTTTAATAAGAAAAGGTTTTAAGAATTTCCTCAAAATTGTATGTATTTCACAAGGAATTCATTCATTCATTCATTCATTTTCTTTTCGGCTTAGTCCCTTTATTAATCCAGGGTCGCCACAACGGAATGAACCGCCAACTTATCCAGCATTTGTTTTACGCTGTGGATGCCCTTCCAGCTGCAACCCATCTCCGGGAAACATCCATACACACTCACTCACAAACACACACTATGGACAATTTAGCTCACCCAATTCACCTGTACCGCATGTCTTTGGACTGTGGGGGAAACTGGAGCACCCGGAGGAAACCCACACCACCACGGGGAGAACATGCAAACTCCACGCAGAAATGCCAACTGACCCAGCCGAGGCTCAAACCAGCGACCTTCTTGCTGTGAGGCGAACGTGCTACCCACTAGGCCACCGTGGCGCCCTTCACAAGGAATTATGACTTTATTTTCTATTGCTTAAGCAAATGAAGAAAAAGAATGCTGTAATTCTCTGTGATTTAATAGAAAATCTCGAACTTGCTGAAAACCCCTTGGTGTTTTTTTATTTTTATTTATTTTGTTAAAATGTATTTATTCATTTGTTGATTTATCTTTTTATTACATTTTGTTAATGATGCTTGTCTGATTAAGGAGGTTTGTATTTTGTACCAAGCCATTAGCTTTCATATAATGCTCTATATTTATTTATTTATTTTCATACACTTCGATACTGTTGTCATTTATTTACCTCTTCCTGTCTGTTTTCATATTTGTATCTCTGTAAGAATGCAGGTAATCTAACTATTTTTCTTATTTTATAATGATCTCCTGATTGTGTTTGAATGAATAACGACCGCTGATGAATAAAGGGATTAAGCCGAAGGAAAATGAATGAATGAATAATATTACATCATCATTCAGAATAACACACTTTTATATATTTAAAAACAATATAAATTCTGATCTGTACTAAAAATAGAAATAAATATTAATGGCCATACTACATACAACTATATTAACGATTATTTAAACACTTTGCTGACAAATGGGCAAAATGTTTTGGTTTGAACGAAAATGGCAATGTATAAATATCGAATAACCACAAGTAATTATTATTTTGGGGAAGCACTTTCAATTCTTGTTTAAACGTTTCAATCTTAAAAGTTTTTGGGTATATAAACTATTCTTTCAATTAATGAAATTTCTTCAGTCAATCATGGTTATAATATTGTTGTTTCTAGAAATAAAAACAAAATTTCAAACATTCAAGTAGCATAATTACAACCAAAATCCGCGTTTTAAAAACATATTTGTCTTCCTCGGCGTGCCGTAGTGTTGTTGTTGAAAAGTGTCATGGTGGCGTTCACCACTAAGAATGTGCAGTTTATCAACAGAAACCCTTTGGAATCGGTTGCTGTAATTTCTTTTAGACTTTTGGACTGTCGGACACTACACACCGCGCACAGCATACAGTTTCAGCGCTCGTTTAATAACTGTCGCGTGAATGATCAGCAACCGTGAGTTTTCCCCGTTATCATGTGTGACCCGCAGCGCGACGAGGAACTGCGGCCGGTCCCGAAAGAGAGAGCCGTGCTGGAGAGTTTCTTCACTCAGCTCGGGATGTTCTGGTTTGACAGGGCGAAGGATTATGTGGAAAAGGAGAAGGACGCTAGTAAGAGCGCTGGGGCCATTTGGGGGTCTCTGCTCGCCGCTCTTGCGCACCTGGCGGCCGCAGAGAAAGCCTACCATAACATGACTTTCCTCGGCCAGAAACTAGGTATCAGAGACGCGTTTATTGTACTGTTCTGTAAAAAAAAAATGGGTATATGGTTATAATATAAAAAAGCCAAAATTATAAAATAAAAGTTATTAAAATATAAATACAAGTTTTGAGATACTGAGTCAAAATAATTCGATTTAAGAAATGTGGAAATGAAATATTGGGGTAAAGTTGGTTTATATCAATATAGATCTATCGAATTAGATTAAATCAAAATGAAATATTAAAACAGTTGACAATAAAAGTGTCACAATTATGACAGTTCTAATAATGAGATTTTACAATCAAACTAATTATCACAAAGTTTGTTACAAAATTATATTTATTGTAAGGAAAAATGGCATATAATATGCAAAGCCAAAATGATGAAATAAAAGATATGAGAAAGCCTACCATAACATGACTTTCCTCAGGCAGAAACCAGGTATCAGCAAAGCGTTTACTGTACCATTCTGTAAGGTAAAATGGGTATAATATAAATAACGGGTATTAATAATATATGGAAAGCCAAAATTATGAAATAAAAATTATAAAGTTATGAGATCGAGTCATAAAAATTAAATTTTTAAAATGTGAAAATTAAATATTGGCGTAAAGTTAGTTTATATCAGATATAGATTAATCAAATTAAAAATGAAAAATTAAAACAGTTGATTTTGACAATTATGACAGTCCTAATTATGAGATAAAAAAACCTTACATCATAAAGGTTGAAACAAAATTACATTTACTGTACTGTTCTTAATGGTAAATGTACTATGATTACTGCATAACATGAAAAGCCAAAATGATGAAATAAAAGTTATGTTAAAGCCTACCATAACATGACTTTCCTCAGGCAGAAACTACAGTAGATATCAGAGAAGCGTTTACTGTACCGTTCTGTAAGGTAAAATGGGTATAATATAAATAATGGGTATTAATAATATATGGAAAGACAAAATTATGAAATAAAAGTTATAAAGTTATGAGATACCGAGTCATAATAATTCAATTTTAAAAATGTGGAAATTAAATATTGGCGCAAAGTTGGTTTATATAAGATATAGATTAATCAAATTCAAAATGAAAAATTAAAACAGTCGATTTTGACAGTTATGACAGTCTTAATTATGAGATTAAACAGTTATTATGAATTAACAAATCATAAAGGTTGTAACAAAATTACGTTTAATGTACTGTTCTATATGGTAAATGTAGTATGATAACTGTATAACATGAAAAGCCATAATTATGAAATAAAAGTTGTTAAAGCCTACCATAACATGACTTTCCTCAGGCAGAAACTAGATATATTAGAGAAGCGTTTACTGTACTGTACTGTTCTGTAAGGGGAAAAATAGTAGTATGATTATAATATGAAAAGCCAAAATTATTAAATAAGAGTTATTTAAAAAGTAAACAGAGTTATGCGATACGCAGTCAGAATAATTAGATTATAAAAATGTGTAAATTAAATAAATAGATAACAAAGAAACATAAAATTGCCACGAACTCTTGAGATATTATTACCATTAAATAGACATACTAAGACATAATTTTGATATAAAATGCATTAAATTATATTAAATCAAAATGCCTAAATAAGGTATGACGTAGTATACATTTTGAGGCCACTTATAAGATGTGCTCAAATAAAAAAAATTATTATGAAATAAAACCAAAACAGATAAAAATCAAAATCAATTTAAAACAGAAGATATTTTGACTGTCAAAATTATTCGATAATAAAATAACAATGATGTTCGATTAATCAAATTAGATATTAAAAATAAATGCTATGAGACTAACCCGTTTACATTAAAAGTGAAAAATTATGACAGTCCTAATTATGAGATTTAAAAAGCTAATTATCATAAAAGTGCTAACAAAATTCTTACTTTTCATAATTTAAACTGTTTATATTATATAGGAATAATTTGTCTATGACTTATTTCACATCTTTGATGCTATTATGCATAATTCCATCACAGTTAAATTTTTTTAATAACCGACTTGATATCTAATGTCCGCTTTCGATCATTATTATCAATTTTTTTTATAATACATTATGGTTATCCACCATAATAATGATTTATAAACTTTTATAATTGCCATAATTTTTTTATAGATTTATTTATCTTCAAAATTTGTCCAAATATAACACAGAGTTAAATTCTGAGTACGAGTTATCTCATGATTGGGACTAATTAGAAGTAAATAATTATAACTAATCAAAGCATTTTGAAGAGTATGTATGTATTACAAAAGCTTAGAATTACCTTTTTAATTATGTCAGTCCTCCAGTGAAACATCACAACTATATACCAGAGTGATACCATGCTTTTACCACATTTGTTTTGTGGAATAAATTATAATATTACTGTAATACTTATTCCATGCTAATGTGGCTTTGAATATGCTACAAAAAAGACTAAAATAATGTGACATTGGTATAATTTAAATACTGCAGATGGCGCCATGTGGCCATACATAATGCATCTCCATCTGTAAGTTCAGCGATTGGCCTAATACCAGAGATGAAACACTAAACTGTATTTCTGATCATCGCTAATGTCCATGTGTCACGCAGGTGGTCAGTCCTTCTTCAGCCGTAAAGACTCCATCAGGACCATCTACACGTCTCTGCACAACGAGCTGAAGAAGGTGGTGTCCATGGGCCGCCACGCACCCGGAGGATCCACTCCCAACCTGGAGGAGCTGCTGCCGCACCTGTCCGAGCAGCTGTGCCACTTCACGCAGGCCCGCATGGAGATCGCAGACTTCTACGAGAAGATGCACACTCTGGGCAGCCAGAAGACGGTCAACTCAGAGGAGCTGGTGGGCGCGCTGGACAGCATCCTGCAGAAATACAGCTCCAGGTGAGAGACCGCCTGTTGACCTGCTGCAAGAAAGAAGTATTAATCAAGTGGATTAGGAGACTATGAGATTATGAAGATCATTTGGTGTGTTTTGGGAGCGTCTCAGTTGTTGTTCTGTATCAATTATACCACCAGAGGGAGCTTTGGCTTACCTTATTTGAATTCATCGACTTTATTTTATACATTTATGTGTAGACACTTATTAATACATACCTGTCAACATTGGAATGTAAAAATAAGGGATCTAAGATTAAATATGTCCTTCTGGAGCTGTTTCAATGTAAATAAACAGTTAAACGGTCAGTAATACTTTTAAATATTATTATTTACAAAAGAACATTTTATAGAATACATTAGCAAACAGTTTAGCTTATTTAAATGAGCTATTATAAAGAAATAGAATCAAGTTATCAAATCTTATTAATCTTTTCTTCACTGTATAACTCACACATTCTGATTAAGAGCAACGAATGAATCTCATTTATTTAGATTTTTTAGTTTGATTACATTGAATAACAGAGGTGTCTCTGTTATAACAGAAGTTTACATCTATCATTATAATGACGGCATTCGATTGCTTTCCTAATGTTTTATGCGCATTAAGAAGGACAAATTTAGTTGTGTTTGAAAAAAAACCCATAAAGCTCAACATCTTTAGATGTTATTATTATTAATTATGTATATATGTCTGTTCAAACACACCACCCAAAACCCAGTATCCACTTTTGCTCTGCTCCTAATCAAGTGTACAGAATCTGTTTGGGAAACAGCGTCTATTTATCACTATGGAGCACGTCAGCTGACAGTCACGCACCGCTTTATGACTGTTTTGAGGATTGTATAGGAGGAGCGACAGCACCTGTAATGAAAAGGAAAGGGAATCCCGCCGTTTTTATGTTTGTTCTAAAGTGTTTCATGCCTAAATAAAACGAAAGCACAGAACAGATTCACATTTAAGAGCAAGGGGCGGCCCCTGGTGGTTCGGCGGTATGGGTTGCATATAGGGAGGATCGGCTCTTTAATGTTTATTGACACCCGTCAAAGAACGACTGAAAATACGGGAGAAATACTGGAAAATACCTTTATGGGATGATAGCGGGATAGAACTGTAAAATACGGGAGAATCCCGGGAAATACGGGAAGGTTGACAGGTATGTATTAATATCATTTTATAAACAGTTTGTTTCAAGATCTCTTCAGACTTATTTGAAGTAAATTAATACATTATGATAGCACAGATATAGTGTTACCATTAAATAAGATCAATAAAACTACATATATAGATAAAAATGTACTTTTTTAAATATATTTAACAGTGTTGTACATATTTATTTATATAAGTTTCACACTTATATAAGTATATATAATCGATTTTTCAAGGCCCACCTATCTGAGATTTTCACTAAAATGTTTGTATGAAATGTTCATTTAAACTTTTATTTATTAACAAAATTATAACAATAATATATAATTTTCTACATTTAATATAGAATTTTATGTTTTAAAAAAAACTAAACCTACACAGATTCAAAAAGAACCCCAGGTTAACTGCACAGAGACCAGCTTCTGCTTTAAACTGGACTGGACTGACTATCTACTATTAAAGATCTACTATTCAAAAATATACAAACAAATGTAGAATACAGTAAAACAGGCTAAATCTGTTGAAATGCGTCGATCTGATGGCGGTTGAGTGTGCAGCTGGATATTATAAGGAGATCGCTGACAGGAACAGTGAACAGCTCCTCCAGAACGCGTCTGAAGCTCAGATGCAAGTTCATTTTACGATATCAAATCAAATCACTTTTATTGTCACATCATCTATGGCAGAAACACCATGAGCCTCGCTAGATCCTGCTGTATGGGTGTGCGTATGTTATAAAACACTCACAGGACATTAATTTGGACTACTATGCGGATATAGTAAATAGTTCACACAAAAATACACAAAGAGAGACTTTCGCTTTACGCATAGTTTGTGAATGAACAGACTTTTTACATGTACTAGTTGCAGAGGCGATCAAGAGGCTGTTTTTGCGCCGAGTTTGAAGTAATCAATCAGAGAACAGGAGAAAGTGCATTACTTCGATCATTTTAATGTAGCATATTAATAACGAGATCCAAAAATAATAGTATAATATTGAGAGTTAATTTGAAGCTATCTCGCAGCCCGCCTGCAGGATCGCTGAGGCCCAGGTCGCTGAGGCCTGAGGTTGAGAATCCCTGGTATAGGGTACAATATAACGATTAAATAAGATGATATAAAATACACAACAATATTTAATATATGACATAAAAACTAGATATTCATATAAATCTATACTTGTGTGTATATTTAATGGTGTTGATATTTTTAAATATGTTAATATTTTGATGATTCAATTAATTTCAATTGGGATTTTGTTTGTCTTTTGAGGCACAAATGGCATATTCACAGATTTCCTATTCTTGCATAACAAAAGAATTCAAGAAAGAAGGTAATTGTTTACTTTATTACTGAGTAATATTAATCAATAACATATACTTACAGGGTTAGAATGCAGATTAGGTTTAGAGTTAGTTGCATCTAATTAATCATAATTAATTGTAATTACTTTAGTAAGTGCATGGAATGTATAACTATAGTAAGTACAAGGACACCTAAAAAAATACCAAAACAGATTTGCACCTTAAAATGAAAGGACAGTGCTGTCAGAAATTGTAGCGTAGAAATAATGCATGATAAATCAGTACATGAGCACCTGTTTAATGGCATCTGTTGTAGAGCTCACTCACGCGGACAGCTCAAGGTGAACTCTGCACTTCACTGAAGAGAGAGAGAGAGAGAGAGAGAGATACTTGGCTTTTAAAACATTTTAATATACACCATTTTTCAAAACGTATCACTTCTCATAACAATTATAGAAGAAAAACTATTTACAAATGAATGAAAATGCTTACAATAAATGACCAGTTCTCATTCAGTATCACTAAAGCTTCTCTAACATCCGCTTCTTTTTGTTTATAATCTGCAAATTCAAGAGCAACTCTAAATTCTAATGAGAGATTTTGAAATCCTCTATTGAAATTTTAGACGTGATTTAATTCATCAAAACATGACAGTAAAAAAACAGGAAACAAAACAATGGAGTGCTTGTCGAAGTCCTGCAGTGGTAAAAATGAAACATGACACCTAAAACCGTACTCTAGAATAAGAGACCCGTTTCCATGGCTGTAACTAATTATGATTCAGGGTTCCCACCCTTTCATGGAGCTTTACCAGGGAGCTCTAAGATTTAGAACTAATTTAAATCCCTTACTCATCATTGTGTGTTGTATACTAGGGTAAGTCGGTCTGCTTTGTCCATTCGTAGGCCCAAGCATTGGCATATCTTTGTTTACTCCCATCATATCTACAGAATTACATTTGTAAAAAAACTGCCCTTAGCTATAGCCTTCGGTCACAGGATATTTATTTACTGTCTGTCCCTAAATTCGGACTGAGATGGGAAAAAGGCTTTTAAATACGCAGCTTCTGCTTGGAGCAATTTACAAACAAAGTTGCAGTTTAAAGAATTGATTTCACTAAATGATTGAGAAGTTGAAACACAGGCTTGTAGATGTTTTGAATCGTCGATTTGTCAGTGTGATTCATGTTTACTGTCAGTTTTTTTAGTTTGTGTATACTGTTTTTTTCCATGTATACTGGCAAGGTAGAAAGAGATTTGTACATTGCCAGTAATGTCTTGTAAAAGAGATTTGTAATCTCAATATGTCTTTCCTGGTAAAATAAAGGTTAAAACTGGGACTTTTCAAATCACTAATAATTTAAAATCCAGCATCTTTGTAATCCACATCATGGAGCATATACAGCTCCATGAAAGCCCTTCCTGTATTTAACATTTCAGTTACACCTAATATTAACATTAATAACATAATGATGTTTTCATAAATGTAGACTGTTTTCAGCAACTGCTTTAAAGTCATGTTCAAAGAACTTTAATACAATTAGTTAAATTCAATCCTGGTACCATTCAAATGCTGAAGTTTCTCAAGTGTTATTAAATGCATTATTTGTCATAATTTATGTATAAGATTTTATTTCAATATTTTTAAATGAAGAATTTCTTAATTCTTCGTTCAGTTTTTGAAAGCAGCGCAGTAACAACTGTTGAAATAACACCGCAAACTTTCAATTCAAGCACTTTCAGCGACTTATGTTTGCTTTTAAAAACTTTCCAGGCATTTTCCAATTCATATTTCTGAAAATTCAAGTACTTTCAAGAAGCGTGGACACCCTCATGGTTAAAAAAACTGTCAAAATACTAATTACATAAACTAATATCACTTATAAAAAAAGTCTCCTTTTTATTCATTTAGTACATCAACGTATTTAAAAAAAAACCCTCAATAACACACACACACACACACACACGCGCACACACACACACACACACACACACACACACACACACACACACACACAC
>CAIGQQ010002477.1:6021527-6041837 GCA_903798035.1 Danio albolineatus
CACACACACACACACACACACACACACACACACACACACACACACACTTCTGCTTGTGCAAAATTATTCATTCATTCATTCATTTATTTTATTTTCGGCTTGCTCATTTTATTATTCTGGGGTCGCCACAGCAGAATGAACCGCCAACATATTCAGCATATGTTTTACACAGCAGATGCCCTTCCAGCTGCAAACATCCATACACACTCATTCACACACATACACTACAGACAATTTAGCTTACCTACATGTGTTTGGACTTGTGGGGCAAATCAGAGCACGGAAACACGGGAGAACATGCAAACTCCACGCAGAAATGCCAACTGACCCAGCCGAGGCTCGAACTAGCGACCTTCTTGTTGTGAGGCGATCGTGCTACCCACTGCGCCACCCTGTGCAAAACCAATGGAACATTGAACTGACAGAGAACAGGTTTTCGTTAATGGAAAACTAGTGAAATGACTAATAATTCAGCCAACACTAATGCATTCATTTGAAGGTGTCAAATATATCTACAGTAACACAGTATTGCTTTTAACAAATGCAGTGAAAATAAATCATACATCAGCTCATTCATTGTGCTGAAAACACACGAGTTTGCAAACAGTTAGTGCTTGAGGAATGAAATAACATCGCCGGTAATTGTGTCATTGCTGAAGTAAAAGACAAGATCTCACATATGTTATCAGATCAATTAATCAGTCAGCAGAGATTCAGGCCGTGCCAGCAATGAGACATCACAGCACGACCTTGAGTTCTTCTGCAATATTGATTATTCCCAAACAGGTTTCCTTAACACTCCTTACCTTCCATTGGCTGGCCAAACATTCAAGTCCCGCCCCAATCTCTCACCATTGGTTGCTCGGTCTTCAACTGCAACAGAAAGCATCGTTCCATCAGTCATTTCTTTCTAAAGAAGCTGACTTTTCTTTCTCTCTTTGTCATTTCCTCATGCTCTCTCTCGCTTTTTTTCGGGCTGCCAGCTAAGACATGTAATTAATGATCAGTCAGGGGTGAAGAATTTTTCACGCTGCTGCTGAACGCAGGAGATGTAATGAGCTCTACGCCGCCCTGCAGTATTCATGACTTTCTCCAGTGCTAATGAGCAGAGAGAACAGGCTGGCGCAGCAAACAGGACACACAGATTGCAGGATTACAGAGATGCTGACAGTCCTCCACCATCTTACATTGTCTCCTTGATACAGAAACTTCATTTCATGTAGAGCCGAACCACAATTTCTCTCTGCTATATATAATGCCATAGGAAATACAGGAGTTTTTCAGCATGACTTGAACTATATAGTTCAACATTATAGTTAAATAGTTTCTTTAAAGACCAAGAATATCAGAAGCACATCTGTATTTAAAATAAACATGATTTTGTGATAAATCATGTGATTTATCCAAGTGATTTGGATAAATGCTTGAGTATTTTTTGGGTGTTGGACTCATTTAAGCCTCTTTCTTCAACCATAAAGCAAACAGTTCCCCCCGTTTAAATAAAAATAATAATAACAACATTGCCTAGAGCTGGGCGATATGGAGAAAATGCAATCTCCATAATTATTTTCTTTTTAAAAACGATATATATTTTGATATTAGTTGTTAATGCTTCCAGATTTCAAATAACTGAAGTCATAACAATTAGAGGGTCCATTAAATGACATAACGTATTGTAAAGTGTGACCGCATTACCAACACTTCAGAAACTGCATTTGAATATTACCAGGATTGAATTCAACTAATTGTATTAAAGTTCTTTGAACATGACTTTAAAACAGTTGCTGAAAACGGTCAACATTTCTGAAAGACACATCCAAAACCTCATTATGACATATTCATGTAAATATTAAGGGTAAATGAAATGTTAAATACAGGAAGGGCTTTCATGGTGCTGTATATGCTGGGATGTGAATTACAAAGATGCTGGATTTTAAATGATTGGCGATTTAAAAAGTCCTTGAATTTGGTGTCCATGAAAGGGTGGGAGCCCTGAATCATACTTGGTCACAGCCACAGACTGTATTTAACACACAGAAAACTAATGTTAGCAGCATTACCTGTTAAACTTGCGTGCGTCTCAAACATCTCCAAAGCTATTATCATTTCTCTTATTACAGTTATTACATCTAGCAATGGAGTGAATGCAACAGAAAAATGGCCCGAGGGCAAAATATAGTTCTTGGGCACTCTACAGTAGTCAACATTTGAAGTGGTTCACCTATTGTTAAAGTTGTCCTAAACTATCTTTTTTGATCCGCTTCAAATGCTGACTAACAGATACACCACCTAAGCAAACAACAACAACAACAACAACAACAACAACAACAACAACAACATCACTATTCCAATCATTTTGCTCCTTTCAGATTCCACCATCCAATCCTGAGCCGCCTCGAGAGCAGCTTCCAGGTGGAGGTGGATGTGTTGACGCAGCTGCTGCGATGCCAAGCCCAGATCTCTGAGTGGCATTTTCTCCCATCCCTCCTCAATCTACACGGTGCCCATTCCAAGCTTCAGGCCTGGGGTCAAGTGTTTGAACGGCAGCGGGAAACCAGGAAACACCTCTTTGGAGGCCAGTCCCAGAAGGCCGTGCAGCCGCCACACCTCTTCCTGTGGCTGCAGCGGCTCCAAGCGACGCTCCTAGCAAAGTTCAGCTTCTACTTCCACGAGGCGCTCAGCCGGCAAACGTCCCAGTCCGAAATGAAAACTCTAACGGCTCGAACCTCCCTGGATTACTTCGGAAAGATCTCCGGCTTCATTCGGAAATACGATGCTTCTAATGTCTCCCTGGTCTTTGATAACCGTGGCTCTGAGAGCTTCCAGGGACACGGATACCACCATCCGCAATCGTACCGCGAAGCTCCCAAAGGTGTAGACCAGTTTCCGGCTGTCGTGTCACTTCCAGGAGGAGAACGACCGGTTACGCATTGGCCCAATGTTATCATGATCATGAGCGATCGCTCTACAGAGCTCAACACGCTAGATAAAGTGGTCCACTTTTATGACGATAAAGTCCAGAGCACGTATTTCCTAGCTCGTCCCGAGCCGCACTTCACCATCGTGGTGATTTTCGACGGAAGGAAGTCCGAGAGAGACTCGCACATCGTGGCTTTCCTACAGGAGCTGATAGGATCCCTGAGGAACTCCAAACCCTTCACTACACTCAAACCAGGATCCAAAGGCTGAGCTTCTTCACGTTAACAATTTCCGACGAAATATAGTTCGTTTTAACATGACATTGGCTGACGTTGTTCTTTTTATTCACCGTGTTGTCGTTTTATTTTGGAATGACAACGGAAGAGGTCCAAAAGCTTTCAAAACACTTTCAGACCAAAGATCACAGCTGTGAATTTGTCTCTTATTTTAACTGCACACAGATCGGTTCTTTCAGCTAGTGTTCGATCTTCGCGATCGGACTCGGCTTTGTTGAATATGAAAGGGACCCTTTGCAAATAATTATAATTTTCCCTTTTATTGTTCGTTTTCCTACTTATTTTAATAACCGAGTTCTTGCTTTTAATATGTTGGCTTTGGCTTTGTGCATATGTTCCCTTCTGAAATAAAGTTTGGAGTTGAGTAACGTTCAGTAAACGTATTAACTTCATTTCAATTATATAAATTGCATTCAGGCTTGTTCTCATTCAAAGTTTGGGGTCAGTACAAACGTTTCATATGTTTTCGATTATTTACTTGATCAAAATACAGTATCGTGAAACATTAAAGCAATTCAAAATAACTTATTTTAAAGGGGAATTTGTTAATTTGTGTTTTTAATAATCGGTTCATAAAAACAGTCTGCAGAAACTCTTTGATTGACATTCTCCCTTTGTACTTGTCATTAGAAGAGAGCACCACTCATTAATGATGATTTCTTCCTCATTAGCATAGTACGTTAGTCTTGTTTTTGAAACTGCCACTATGCTGACACGTAGGCATTTGTAGCTCCGCCCTCTTTTGAAAAAAACGTACAATCTCATTTGAATTTAAAGCGACAGTCGCCAAAAGGGCACAATTAGGATCAAAGCCTAAAAGGAGCAGCTTCAAATCAGGGTTCAACACTAGGGATGTTTCTACTGGCCCCGATTGGACCAGTGGTTCAGATTTTTACTTGCCCTGCCAAAAATTTTTCACTGGCCCCACCAAAAAAAAAAAAAAAAAAGAAAAGTTTATTGCTATTTCTTAGCCACGTATTTTAAATAATGTGCCAAAAATAATTTCTAAAAATTTTAAGGATATTGTGCAGGTAATTTACTGCAAAACAAAACCTGGCTGACTTAAAAATGAACCTCACAAAACAGTCATTTTCTTTTAGCCTCATAACTTGATGTTGCCGTCATGTTGTCGTCTCTTCGCTGTGTTGGTTATTACCAGGTTACGGAAAAAAATAACGTGCTCACGACATCCAATCAGATAAGAGGAACCAAAAAAGCAATATGGTATTTACGACTTCACAGAGAAGGTAGCATTCAAATACTTGAAAGCACAAACTATTTCTTGATTTTAAGACCATATATGCATGCAATTGACAAATAGTCGCAGGCAAATTAAAATTTAGTGACAAGGCAGCACTGGCCTGATCGGGCCGGTAACGATTCTGCCTACTGTCCCGAGCATCTCTCACACTGTCCCCGGGCCATTGGGCAGTCCTTATTGCAACAGTTACATTATATGCTGTGTATTTTGAGCTGAAATTTCACATATTTCATCTTGTAAAAGGGGGCATAATAGGTGCCCTTTAATATATTTGATTGTAATTTGATCTTGTGATTCAAAGCTGAATTTTTACGATCATTACTCCAGTCTTCGATGTCATTTGATCCTTCAGAAATCATTTTAATGTGCTCATTATAAGCAAAAAAACAGACTTTAAAGATGTAGATTATCCTCCAATGGTTGATAGGAACATGTTTTTAAAAAATCCCTGACGTTCATGGTAATTTAATGCACGAATTCAGTCCTTTCTCAAATATGAATACTGTACAGGGATTTGGTTGTAATAATTGTTTTCTAGTCATGGTTCACCGCAGCTCAATAAAACGGTAAGGTCACAGCTGTACATATGAGAGCGGATGTCTGTACTGAAGGACAGCAGAGAGATGTTCCGTCTTGCATTTGAAAAATGGATGAAGATTAATATAAATCAAAACATTAAACATTCATAGCTTTATACCCATAACACAAGAGCCTATCTGTGCCTCTAGAACCACAGTGGGGTCAAAGTCTGACAACGGAAAGTCTGGAGAAATATTTCAGATTCAGCAATAACACACTATGTATATTTAAGTACGATCAAACAACTTTAAGCTCAATAACACAAAGTCAATGCGATACAAGCAAATGTGGACAAACCAAAATACTACATTAATATTAACAGTTTCATTTCAATTCAACATTTGGAAGAAGATATGGTATTATATCATAATAATGCAAATTACCAATTTTACTAAGACTTTTGGGCCCTCCTGTACATGTAAACTCTATTATTTTACCTCCATTTTAGTGTCGGCCATATTGAGGTGCATGATGGGAGATGATTCCTTGCTTGAAGTTGGACTTGCACTTCTGTGTGAGGCAAAAAGCATCCTCGAATCTTCCTATATGTTTACAGCATGCCTAAAATCAGAACATTAAGCAATCATTTCATAGTTAAATCATTTGGATTCTATAGAAAACCCTATTAGTATAACATTTCAGGAGTAATGATTAATGTGTGTCTAATATTATTTTATTACTATTTACTAAGTGCTGTAAATTCAGAAGCTGTTTGTATTATTACATGATTTGCTCACGACTGAGGGAAGGATGGAACGGAAGATTGACAGCAGTGATGCAGTCAGGCAAAGCTCTCGATTTACCGGTCAATCTTCGTTCCCACTCTCACCTATGGTCATGAGCTTTGGGTCATGACTGAAAGGACAAGTTCTCAGATACAAGCAGCTGAAATGAGTTTCCTTCGTAGAGCGGCAGGGTGCATAGATAGGCTGAGGAGCTCTGTCACCCGGGAGGAGCTGGGAGTAGAGCTATGGCTGTAGAATGCAGCTGAGGTGGCTTGGGCATCTGTTTCGGATGCCTCCTGGATGCCTACCTAGGGAGGTCCCACCGGGAGGAGGCCTGAGGGAACACCCAGGACACGCTGGAGGGACTATGTCTCTCGGCTGACCTGGGAGCACCTCTGGATCCCTCCCGGAGGAGCTGGAGGAAATGTCTGGGGAGAGGGAAGTCTAGGGTTCTCTCATAAGACTGCTGCCCCCACTACCCGGCCCCGGAAAAGCAGAAGTAAATGAATCAATGACTACTGTGTGTTGTAAATTCAGAAATTGTTGTTTCTGGTGACACTAGTGGCCATTACATGAACTGCAGCCAGCAAACTACTGCTCATGCTGAGTGTTGCCAATTTGGCAAATTTATCAGCTAGATGTATTGACTACTTTCATATTTAAATGACTGGCAACACTAGCTGGGTTTCCATCACCTCACGTTAATGCACATTTTGAAGTATCGCATGAGAAAAAAGTAATAAAAATGACAAATTTTAAATCCCTTAATTACCAAAAAGAATTTATGCTTGCTAGAGGGGGTGTTAAGCTTGCAAGATAAAAAGATTGATGCGAATATTGGGAGATGGAAATGCATTTGCTGAATAAACTCTGACGTAGCAAACATTACACCCACATGACTCCATTATGCTTGTCTTGTTTACTGTTGGTTGCTAGGTTACCAATACCACAGTCAGCCACTCTAACAACTTGATAAAAATTTGCATTTTGCGACCTTTGAAAAGATTTGCATCACGCTTAGACTGAAACCCGGCCAAAATCATGCTTGTGCTAACACATATCGCCGACGAGACTTCAACGACACGATAGCCGTTCTTTGCTTAAAAGTAAATAGAAATTGGAAATACCTTTGCAGCAATACAGCACAGTCCAGACGCTGCCGAGAGGGATGTCTAGATGAACATGTAAATATGTGCTGCCCTCTTTCCTCTCAAAAACAAACACAATTACATTGAGAAAACAGCAGTCATGAAAGTATAGGCACATGGAGATGTTTGGACCAGCTCTGCATTTAAGGGCATCATGTTGACAGTTGAGCTCATGCTAATTAATTATGACGAGTTTATTGTATTTACAGGATAACACTATGATACTACATCGATAAGCATTTCTGCATAACAGCTTTACCACAAAACACCAGGGTTAAAACTGTGGTTTGTGTAGCAAAACCAAGCGGTTACTTACAAATAACTACAATAACCATGCGTTGTGTTTATGTGTAGTAAAACAAAAGGTCAACAACGGTTTCGAGACATATCAACTTTCCTTTATTTCAAAGACATTCAGTTTCGACACATTTTAAAATGCACTGGAACATGATTTAATGCTACATGCCAATACAGTCCTATACATGAAAGTGCGACATCACAATGGATTAAATGTACATATTTATTATTCCTTCGGGTTATTAAATATCTGGAAAGAGCTCTAGGGTTATTATTATTATCATCGTTAATAATATTATTTCATTTGGGGAACGACTCTTCAGAGAGCGACGGGAGCACACACCCTTGGCAGACCAGGCTCCTGCATTCAACATGCATCCTGAAAGGCACTTTCATGTGAACACAGTATGTGTGTGTGTTAGTGTGTGTGTGGGGGGGGGAGGGTGGCGTTGTGGTTACTTTACCTCTATATGTAAAAAGGGACAAAAGGTTGGGCGTTGGATACAACAGGCGGACGTAGTCATATGAAAGAGCACCAGTAAGAAATGAAGCTTCCTATACAGTAGGTAAAAAATAGAACAGGTAGAAAAACATAAGAGCAGCAGTCCAAACATAAATCATTGTTGGTATATATAGATATAAAAAAAAGTGAACCAAGGCAGTTTGGTCATAAAACAACTCACCTTCATGCGTATTTACAGACACACACACACTCGTACACACACATACTATCTTGTCTACAAGTGCAGAGCACTCTGTCTAACTCTCTCTCACTCACTCAAACACTTAAGCTGTCTTGTACAAGCATGAATTATCCATCGGCTAGTACTCTGTACTACTTTAACCGCACTTCATCATGCAAAACCCCCCACATACACACACTCACACACACACACAAGAGAGCCATGTTTGGTTAGTGTGCTCCAAAAAGTCTGCCGTCGACGACTTCATCCAAACGCACATACACTGGAAGCACAGGGGACGTTACAAAATAATAACAACAACAATAAAGAATCGAACACCATTATTGTCCGTCAGTGAAGCAGCAGTGGAAATTGTACTGGGACGACCTGAGGGAGGGGGCGTGCGTGGCCTTGCGGCCGAAGTCACTGTTTGTTTTCCGCAAACATTTGCCATAATCCTCCCCGTTTATGAATCTTTCGTGTTTTCACCATGATGTCTCATTAAAGCTTAGTTCGCTCTCAGAATGTTACCAGTTCCGTCCCTCCCACGTCGCCCTCCCAATCAGGCTTCAGGGTTTTGGTTTCCACGGTAAAGGGGGAGGTTTATCTGGTGATCAAGGCTCAGCGTGGTGTTTTTCGAGTGACGAACGGGGACAAAAAGTGTAACATTCATGAAATACATTCTGTGTTTTTCATTCCTCATAGGAAAGGCTAGGTGCATGGCTCCAAAAACCGAAATAATAATAATAATAATAATAAAAAGATATTACATTCCCCTCAACTTTCCAAACAAACAAGTGAAAATACCCTTTTCCCAAGAGGCACCGTTAGTCCTGTAACTCGAATCAAAGAAAGCAGCAGCAACTCATAAGATTCTCTACATCCCTCGTGTGGTAGTAAGTAAGTAAGGCCTAACAAATCAAAGCGCATTGCACCGACTCGATTGTATCCCCCAAAAAAGACAATGGTACTTCCTGTACAGGCAGTCTCTCTGAATGTCGCGGTCTCTGAATGTGTTCCTCGTAAAAGTATCTACACACAGACACATTAAAGTCCTATTCACTTTGAGAATACACACACACACGCACGCGCACGCACGCACACCACCACCCTGACAACACATTTATGGATATAATATCGTAGACTAAACGCTATCAGACCGCTCAACTAGCTACCGGCCGTACAATCATGTCATTATTAAGAGATTAACACCCTGTTTTGCGTTCTTCAAGCAAGTCTTCAAGTCTTAAACCCTGTTTCCCTCGGTTGGACCCATTGGTTTTTACATAGTGCCGGATTTGTCTGGATTTTGGGGCTGCTGGGAAGGCGGAGGGTTGGCCTTGGGGAGAATGGGCGGTTTGGGGCGTAAAGCTGGCGGACGGAGGGTCACGCCCATACGGGGAGAGGCGATGGGTTTGAAGGTGGCCACCAGGTCATTTGCGCGGCGGGACGAAGGGCCGGGGAGTGGAGGGAGAGGAGGGAGGGGGCTGATGGGGCTCAGGGGGCTCGGGGAGTCGGACGGACTGGACAGGCTGGAGGGTGTGGAGCCCGATGGGCAGGACGGGCTGCTCTTCACCTGCTCCAGGGTGTCCAGCACCAGGTCAGGAGCTGCGGTTTTGCCGTTTTGCCTTTCCAGCTCACGCAGCTCGTTCAGGGCCAGGCTCATGGTCTCCTCGATGTCCTGGAGAGAGAGAGAGAGAGAGAGAGAGAGAAAGAGAGAAATATTGATAATAATAACAATTAATAATTATCAGTCACTCTGAATATTCCTCAGCTCCAGTCACAGTTACATGACAATGACAAGATGAGAATTTTCCTAGGTGAAGGACCCACTGCATATCGAGTAGCCCATTATGTATTTAAATACCACAAACTAAAATGTTTTCCCAGTACTGGGTTGCAGCTGGAAGGGCATCCACTGTGTAAAACATATGCTGGGTTTCTACTTCTGCGTCGAGTGATCGCCGTGACCCACGACGCATGCAACGTGCGTTGTCGTGCATTTACACTTCTGCGCACTGTTTGTGTTGCTCTGTGTCGAGTTTCTTCACTGGTGTTTTGTTTTTTCTGAACGCTACCTTTATATACAAGTGGCTCAAGCTCGCTTATTTTGAGGCAGGAACCGGCAAACGTGCAGCAACTTTGTTCATAAGGTAAACACAAAGCAACAGTTTCCATCTAGAGCTCCTTTACGGGACTCGACACTTGTAAACACTCGCTCTATCAGGCTCGCGTGGCTCTCACATTCGTCAGCTCAACAAGCTGACCAATCACAGGGCTTGCGCTATGCATTCTTTCGACGTGTAGTTACATTTTTGAGAGGTGCACCACACGCAGGCTGTGCCGTGGCATACGTGTGTGCTTGATGCAGAAGTATAAATCAGCCTCAAGTTGGCGGTTCATTTCACTGTGGCGACCCTTGATGGATAAGGGGACTAAGATGAATGAGACTAAAAGGTAAGGAGTGAACACATATGTATTATGTTTTATATAAATATATATACTTTATTGTTTTATATATACTGTGTATATTTCTTTTTTATTTTATTATATATTATTATTGTTGTTAATATTGTTATTACTACTAATATATATTGATTTTTTCCCCCTGCTATGTACACTTTGGCAATATGTACCCATGCCAATAAAGTAAAGTGAGAGAGAGCGAGATAGAGAATTTGAATATTACAAGACTTTACTCCATTTGACCCAGCACAATACAATTCTAAATAATTAATTTCAAGTTGTATAAGACCATCTCTGCATTCTAAAATGAAAGTAAAAAACCAACATTAGCCTCATCCATACAGCACAAAGCACTGTTACAGCACCAAATATTTTCAAAAGTGTCCAAATCATCCATGTGCTCATAGTAATTTAAGAGAGAGAAAGAGAGAGCGAGTTAACTGTATGGATATTACTAACATTCTAGGTATTACTGGTACTAACAACCACATGCTTTTGACATCCCGATTTCTAGACGTCCCAAGTACTGCTTGATAATTTACTTAAAAAAAGTTAAATATAATGTGAATATACATTTATTATACAATTATAATCTATAAATTGATCACATATTTAGAGCACAATTTTAATTTAAAATACAATTAACATAATACTATAATAATTAATACTATAGTTTTTAATACATAATAATTCACCAGATATTCATTCATTCATTTTCCTTTCGGCTTAGTCCCTTTATTAATCCGGGGTCGCCACAGCGGAATGAACCGCCAACTTATCCAGCATTTGTTTTACGCAGCGGATGCCTTTCCAGCCACAACCCATCTCTGGGAAACACATCCATACATTCTCATTCACACACATACACTATGGACAATTTAGCTTACCCAATTCACCTGTACCGCATGTCTTTGGACTTGTGGGGGAAACCGGAGCACCCGGAGGAAACCCACGCAACCACGGGGAGAACATGCAAACTCCACACAGAAATGCCAACTGGCCCAGCCGGGGATCGAACCAGCGACCTTCTTGCTGTGAGGCGAACCTGCTAACCACTAGGCCACCGTGGCGCCCTTCACCAGATATATTTATTATTAAACAATACTGGATGTGTTTTTGTTAATTCAACGATTTAATGCAATAAATCCAAACTTTCCTAGTCAAAGCTTTCAAGTTTAGTAACAAAATATTTGTAGATTTTTTTTATAATTACGTTTATATAATTATAATTTTAATTATTAATTAATTTAAATTGAGACTGAACTGAAACACCCATTTGGATGTCAGCTTTTGAACACAGTACCTGTGCCATGGTGTGCGGGTTGAGCGTCTGAGAGCGTTGAATCGGTAACCCGCAGTGCAGAGCGGATGGAGACTGGCGTATCGGTGGACTCTCTCGCTCTCTGCGCAGGGACTCGTGTCGGATGATACTAGAGGTGATGTTCCCATTGGAGGAACCATTGAGTCCCGTGCGTCTGTGGTGCTCAGGACTGTCCAGCGCACAGCTGTTCCCCCGCAGCAGCTCCCGCGGGCTGAAATGGCCTGTTACAGTCACCGTTACCGGAGGAGAACTGCGTTCCAGACCATTCCCATGGCAGTGATTATCGCTCAGACGTCCCGGGACGCGGCGCAGGAGAGCTTCAGTCCGCTTCCGGTGTCTGAACAGAGGTGAGGGGTGGTGATAGAGTCAATTACAGATTAGTTATTGTAACTTGTCAATATAGCTGTTTTTACTTGAGACTGAAAATCAGCGATATGTTTTTTTGTGCCCCCCTTTAAATGCAAATGAACTACTGCTTTTCTAGAAGAGGGTGGAGCTTTAACATGCAACTCTAACACTCCAGTTAAAATCAACAATATGTTTTTCTGTGTGTCCCTTTAAATGCAAATGAGCTACTGCTTTTCTAAAAGAGGGTGGAGCCTTTACACACAACTCTAACACTCCACATGAACTCAACAATGTTTTTGTGTGTAGCCCTTTAAATGCAAATGAGCTTCTGCTTTTCTAGAAGAGGGTGGAGCCTTTACACACAACTCTAACACTCCAGATGAACTCAACAATATGTTTTTGTGTGTGTCCCTTTAAATGCAAATGAGCAACTGCTTTTCTAGAAGAGGGTGGAGTCTTTACACACAACTTTAACACTCCAGAAACAACAAAACAAGCAAGCATGACCAGTAGAGGGTTAAAATTGGAGTCAGGCAGTAGATATGTAGATGCAAATTAGATTTATGTACAAAACTGGAATAACATAAAACAGAAGAGTTTACAAAAAAAGTCACTTCCTAATAAACTGACGCTAAATGGATGTGTGTGAGAGAGAGAGAGTGCCTGTGCGTGTATTTTTTACAGCGTTTATGAATATCTTTATTAGTCTGTGTGTGTTTTTACCGGCTGATGAAGGTCTCAGGTATTCTGGGTTCAGTAGGAGACGTCAGCGAGCGTCTGGAGCTCACTTCATCTGAAGGAGTAGTGCTGGCCTCACTGTCTGTTTTCTGGCTCAGAGTGTCTGACATGGCTTCATCCCTAAAATATGAACATTGAGCTATTTATTCGGCTAAAAAAATGTTTTGTTGTATTATGAAATTCAGTTAGCAATTCTGGCGCAAGAATAGGACTAAATTCTGTACAAAAAAAGTGAAACAACATTAATTACAGTCATTGTTACTACATAAATAAATAAAATTGGTAGTAACTGGAGTCATCAAAAATAAGGTACATAAATCAGTAATATTAATCTTTAATTAATAGCAACGGTAAAACAATACTGTTATTTACATGCAATAAAGTTATATTTTTATATTTTGATTTTGGTTTTAGATGACAAACTATGAAAAATAGTTGGCACTTGTCATAAAAAAAATCTATATATAATAAAAAAGTGCACATTTGTGTAAAAGACACCATTTTTATATTGATTTATATCTAAATCTGTATCTATATCTAAATCTGGACATATATCTAACCTATATCTAAATCTGGAATTTTAGTGGAGATCAAGCTTCTTTTTTTTTTAAATAAGTGATGTTATATGCAAATATAGAACGATATTTGTACAATATGTTGAAGTGTGTGGACTCACTCCTGCAGTGTGACGTATTGGTGAGGTATGAGCCCATCGGTGCCGTTGTGTCGTCCCTCCCACCAGTCTTCAGATGCCCTCTGGAAGAGCAGCAGAGTGGAGCCTTTCTTAAAGGTGAGCTCCCGTCCCGAACGGCCCACATAGTCAAACTTGGCTATCGCCTCCACAGGCTCACCCTCTGAAAGACACAGACAGTCAGCATTTTCTCTTTAAATAAATAAGAAAAAGCTACGAAGGAAAGTTTGCAGAGAAAATATGACGACGGCTTGAGAAAGCCTAGCCTAAAAGTGAAAAATAGCTTAAGCCAAAAACCTATTGTTAGCATGTTTTAGGACATTTCTAGTATGTTTCAATCATGTTTTAGTCAATTTATTTTAAACATTATTGGCATGTTTATTGCATATTTTATGTTTTAGCACACCGCTACCTCATTTTAGCATGTTGTTAACAGTGTTCAGTTAACACATTGCTAGCATTCAGTTCACGTGTTTTTAACATTTGAGCAAGTTAATAACATGTTTCGAGTATGTTTTAGCACACTGTTAGCATGATCTACTTAAAGCATATTAGCATGTTTGGCTGAACTTTTGCTAACAGGTGTTTTTCCAACAGGATAATGTTGCTAGAATGTCTCTTGTCTGTAGCATTTTGTCAACAGGAGCATGTTATCTTGCATCGCGTTATCCTGTTTGACAATGTTAGCATGAATTACCACATTTATAACATGTTTAGCATACATAGTGATAATCAGCATGCTGATATCATGTTTTTAGCATGGTTAACATTATTAGCACATTGTTAGCATCATTTAAAATGTTTTAAACATCACTGTTAACATGATTTAACAATGGTCACATTCTAACAACAAGAACTAATAATCTGCTAGCAATAATGAAAATGCTTTACCGTGTTGTTAGCATTTTGTTACCTTGGCTAGCTGCAAGATATACTGTATAAATAAAAGGGATTTTTGGTAGCTTTGAATGATCAGATCAGCCTGAAGGTTTGGCTGTTTTAGCTTAAAATCTACAGAAGTAAATTTAAAGGTCTCAGAAGAAGTAAAAGCAGCAGCTTAAATAATAGATCAGTGATAATAATGGGTGATTATATGCACTGATGCTAATTACCCTCCTCACTCGTCTGTGTTTCTGTCCCTCCATCCTGCTCCCCCTCCTCAAACGCTCCCGGTTCACTGTATGGACTTTCACTTTAACCAGAAATGACACCAAACAAGTATTAATCATGCAAAACACCCTTTAAAACCATGCAAACTTGAAGATGGGAGTCACAGAGCCTCACCAGTACTCAGTGTTGCTCATGCACTTCTCATAGACTGGACCCTCTAGATCTTTGGTGTCAGGGAAGATCGTTTCATGGTGGATGATAATTGTTTTGACAATCTCGTTGACATGGGCCTGACAGGAGACCTGGTCCAGGAGGTCCGGAGTGGGCATTAAAGTCGGCCCAAAGCAAATGGCCAGGTTTCCAGGGTCCATCATGTTCTCGTCGCTGTACTGGGACAAACTGTGATGGGGAAAATAAACCCCAAAGATGCACTGGTTGAAATTCCCAGCTTTAATTATGCATTCTCAATCATAAGCCCTCTGTTATTTGTGTGGATGTGACTCATAAATTCCACATCGCACCTTTTCTCTTTGCACCTTCAGCAACACCTCCCTCTGTCTGCCTCTCACGCACAGAGGTGGAGAGGATTTAATTTCCGGTGTGAAAATGGATGCCTAGTTTAGCTGCATTTCTCTTATTCAATAAGACACTTGAGCTTTGAGGCTGAGTGAATTGTATTCATGTGCGTGTACTAATATTGATGAACACTTCGTAGTTTCAAAACATTCCTAAGAGGATATTTGAAGACTTATTAAAAAAATAGAGTCGTTTTATCTGTCTAGTGATGGTGAAAGAGAGAAATGCATTAGCATGTTTTAGAATGTTAGCACATTGCTAGCTTACCATTTTAGCAAGTGAACATGTTTTAGCACACCGTTAGCATGATTAGCTAGTTTGACAAAGCACATTGACATGTTTGGCTTAATTAAATGGTTTGTTGTTAGCATGTTTTACTGTGCATGTTGATTGTTGATCATTGTTGATTGTTAACATTTTTCAGCATGGATTAGCATCTGGCTGCTGTGTTTCTAACAGGTTAATGTTTCTAGAATGTTTGTAGCATCTTGTCAAATGGAATTAACATGCTTTCTAGCATTGTTAGCATTACCACATTTGTAGCTGTGAGTAATAATTGCCACGCCATTGCTATGCTTCTCCATAGCCTAAACAAAAATAACACTTCACAATAAGGTTGTATAAGTTAATGTTAATGTATTTACTAACATGAACAAACATTGAACAATACATTTATTACAGTATTTATTCATCTTTGTTCATGTAAGTTCATGGAAAAAAGTCATTCACTGATAGTTTAACTCATGGTCAGAGTTCATACACATTTTACTACTGAAATTCCATGATTTTTCCATGATTTTTCCATTAATTTCAAGTAAAATGTTTAATGTAATATCTAAATTTACATGGTAAAAGAAAAATAACGTAATAAAGTTCAAATTTATTACAGCATATCGTAAAACACGCAACAATCTATTTAGTTTAAATTTATATTTATATCTATGTAAAATTTATTTAGACAATGCTTACACCGCACTAAAAATGTGAGAGTATGTGACAGGCCAAGGACAGAAAAGAAGTAAACACCATTAACCAATATTCAAGAATACAGATATCTGTTTTCAATGACTTTACCAAAACTTTGTGGATTTTTCTGTTTTTCCAAAACTTTTCCAGGCCAGGAAAATGCCATGTCAAAATTTTATGACTTTTCCAGGTTTTCCATGACCGTATGAATCCTGCACAGTGCAATAACTAATGCTACCAAGCATACATTAGGATATTAATAATGCATTAGTAAATGCTGAACTAGGATTAATAAATGCTGTACATGTGTTGTTCATTATTAGTCCATGTTAATAAATACATTAACTAATGAAACCTTATTGTAAAGTGTGACCACAAACATAAAGTAGATGTAACTGTGATGTATCTTATTTTATTTTAGTTTCAACATATGAAGAGCAAAAAACTGATTGTATAAGTTGGAAATGAACTCTTTAATGCACAATAAAAACAACTTCAACATGATTTATTAAAATAAAATAAATAAATAAATAAATAAATACATTCATTTTCTTTTCAGCGTAGTCCCTTAATTTATCTGGGGTTGCGCCACAGCGGAATAAACTGCCAACTCTTTATATATTTTCTTGCAGTAATTGTAAATAGTATTTCATATATATAAATGTGATAATTTAAATATTGCTGACAAAGTCCTTGCTTCAATTTAATGTGTGAGATGACTAAACAACGATTTCTCAATCAAAATGAGAACAGATTAGATATAGAAACACTACCACATACGTTACAACTAAAACACACAGTATGTCTCTCGTCTGAACAGCATCCTGAATGTGTGTTTAATACTCACTGGTTAAGGAATGCAAACAGGTATCGCATGAGCACCAGTGTTGGCCGTGGCATTGTGGTGAGGATCTTGCGGATGGAGAGGGCACGTTCGTACAAACTCTCAGTTCCTGTTTAACACACACACATTCAGAAAAATCCCATGTGCTCCAGTAGACAGGCTCTCGTATTGACACATGAAAGGACACCAGCTGTCAAAATTCCCCAGGAAACCCAAATACTTAACACCCTGTCCCTTTCCTGAATGCTTCTCAAATATACACACCTTTCCTTTCCTTCCTTCGTCCTACCTCATAGACACATATGCATACAGTGCCTGGCATTAATAATGGCCCCCTTGGTGAGCAAGTAAAGCTGTGAAAAATAAAAGTCTTTATTGTGTATCATATTATAGTTTTGGAGACTTTCTGAGCCTAAAACCCAACTAACTTCTCCATTTAGCAGTGATTATTGGAAATTTTTTAGCCATCTGTACTATTCTCCTAAAAGTGCAATTGGACAAGATCCAGGCTGATTCATAACACTTCCAGTTAATTGCAGTTTCTAAATTATTGACCTAATTGGATGTAATGGGCATTTTCAGTGTTTTTGCCGTTTTCTGAACCTCAACCTTTACTGAAAACCAGAGCATTGTTCTTTCTTTTTACATTATATGTATTACATGGAGTCATGGATGAACAATTTTCTGTTTCTAGTAACTCAGGTAGACAAAAAAGTACTTTATACTTTGTGTTTAGCTCATGGGAATTCAAAGAAGTGCCAATAATTATGGCTCAAGCATATTTAACTAAAATAAAAATTAAAAATGTGTCTGATAAAACACTTTGATGTGTTTCCAATGTTTTTTTAAATGAAATAAAGTTTTTTTTGGTTAATATTGTGAGCAAATCGTGCCCATATGAGTGGAAAATACACATAGGAGGAAGGTAGACTCACGAACGCAGGCGATCAGATCGTTGAACTTCTCCTTTGGAAAAATTGGATTGTCCAGGTTGCGGAAGTACATTTTTAGGACGCCTGCCACTGAGTTAATGTCATGATTATTCTCCTCATCAGTCAGTGGATCGTTACCTGGAAAACAGTCACTGAGGTGAGTGTGTATTCATGGTGACGGATCTTACAAAAATAAACTCTGGAATATGTAGTCTTCACAGATTTCATTTGTTTAAATTTAGAATGTTACAGCTTGTTTACTTCAATAATAACATAAAATCTGTTGAATCCACTTAATTACCATTTATTATGCACACAATATAATACAATATAATTCTGAACTTATTTGGATTGTTTTATCTAATCAAGTCCGTTGTGTATAGATAGAGTCCTCAAACCTCGTTCAAAAGAGTTTTTGATGTCATTGACCTCCACCTGTGACCCTGAAACCCGGAAAATACCCTGGTGTTGCAGACCTGAAAGAAAGACATTTCAATAGTAATGCTTTCATGTTTTGATGAATTCATTTAATACTCATCACACTTCTCACCATATAGATTAATAAAGCGGATGCAGCTTTCTACAATCAGAGGAATGGCTTTCCCAGAATCCTGTGTGCAGATTAAAAAAATAAATATCCAAAATCATGAAGAATCTCATGGAAGTTGTAAAAAATATAATGTGAAATGTGCATATTGGTAGAGGAGGAAACAAAACCATTGTTACCTGGTTTCTGCTGTGAGAGTTTCGTCGACGGCTGAGTGGAAGAATAGAGAGAGAAATGCAAGTGAAACAAGGGATTTAGCATTCAGAAAGGTCATGAAAGCCTTTACAAATATCAAGAGAAGCTTGTGATTTACAGTGAGTGTAAAGAGGGCATTAAAGAAGGTCAGACAGGGATGATGAGAGATACTGTACCTGGTTGTCATGATGTCTGCTCTGTATCCTGTGGACATAGACATTATATTAAACTCCCAAATTATATTATTTTCCAAGGCTTTGGTCGTCAGAAACTAAATTGCTCTGAAAACTGATGGTTATGTCACTTTCATATAATTAGGTCATTTAAAAAAGGCAGACAGACCGTTTATATTGTTTGTTTTTTTTGTTTGTTTGTTTTAATAGCATCGTACGTGATGGAGAATTTATGAATAAAATGGACAATTAATCAAGGACCGTTGGAAAGAATGAGTGAACAAAAGATGGATGGATAGATGGAACTAATTGATGGATGGACGGAGGGATAGAAAGAACAATGGATTGATGATAGATTGGACAGAACCACAATGGTTGAATTTATGGATAGCATGACCAAATCAGATGTGGGCAGATGTTTATTGGTTTATTGGGCTATTTATTGGAATAAACAATAAATAGATGAAGGGATGTAATGAACGGACGGACGGACGGACATATAGAATGAATGATGAATTGACTGATAGAAAGAACAACCATGGATGGAACAAACAACAGATGAATGGATGGAACTAATTGATGGATAGATTGATTGATGGATAGAATGAACAACTGATGGATGGATGGATGGACTGAAAAGATGATGGTGGATGTAATGAATGAACAACAGACTGATGGATGGAAAAATAGAATGACCAAAGGTTGGAATAAACAAACAACAGATGAATGGATTGACGGATGGAATGAATAATGAATGTATGGATGGATGGATAGATGGAAATACAGAGTTAAAAATGAATAAATAGAAAGAACAACAGTAGATGGAACACCTAAAAGCTGCATGGATGGAACTAATTGATGGATAGATCGATTGATGGATGAAATAAACAACAAATGGGTGGATGGGCAGAAAACATGATGGTGGATGTAACGAATTAACAACACATAGATTGATGGACTGAACAAACAAGGTATGGATAGATAAATAGAATGAACAAAGGGTGGATGGATGGAAAAAAGTGAATGAAACAAACAGCAGATGGATGGACTGATGGATAGATGGATGGAACAAACAATACATGGATGGATGGACAAATGGATTGATAGACGGTATAAACAACAAATGGATGGATGGGAAACACAACGGTGGATGAAACGAATGAACAACAGATTGAGTGATGGATAGAGCAGACAATGAATGGATAGATTAATAGAACGAACAAAGGATGGATGGAAGAAAAAGTGGATGAAACAAACAAACAGCAGATGGATGGATTGATGGATAGATGAATGAAATAAACAATGAATGAATGATGGATGGAACAAACAACACATGGATGGATGGATGGATGGATGGATGGATGGAACAGATAGATGGATTTATGGATAAATGGATGGAACAAACAACACATGGATGGATGGATGGATGGATGGATGGATGGATAGATTGGAACAGATAGATGGATTTATGGATAGATGGATGGAACAAACAACA
>CAIGQQ010002477.1:6051545-6075642 GCA_903798035.1 Danio albolineatus
TGGGGTATATATGTTGGAAAATGAATGCTTTGCAGAGAAACTACTGTATATATAGACTGCCTCATTTGCAGTCTAACATTATAGTCTCCTGGGTAAGTTTATACTCATGTAGAAACCATACTGTGCCCTAAAAAACACAGTTATCAATGGTTTTCGGTTACAGAACAGACTGCAAAATGGCTGCTCATGTTTGCTTTCCTTCCCTAGAGAACGTCTATAAATATGTTCTGATCGCACACGCTGTACCTGTATGATATGAAGCAGTAGATGAGAGTTATAATATCTTTCAGTTTAACTACATAAAAACACATTAATATAGCCATAAATTAAACAAACGAAAAAGAGACCAACATAATAATGGAGCATTAAATCATCTAAGCTCACCAGACCAACAAAAATCGCCTCATTTTCAAGCTGGCTATGAATAAATCGGAAATTAGCCCCTCATAATGTCCGCCGGATTGCTCCAGATCTCCAGTTCACAGCGTTTCATCAAGACAAATGAACTTTGCTCTCTATTTCTGGAAACACATCTGGCACATTAAAATGCAAGGAATCTCATTTGCATAGTGGATAACGCACTCATAGATCGCAAACAGCCAAACACACACTAGGTATCTTACAACAGGTGTAACAACACGGTTCTTTTCCTTAAATCAGAAGGAATTGATCTGTCAGTTTAGCTCGCGTGTTGTTCAAACCACTGCATGTGAGAAATTTATGCGTAATTTTAAGCAATCGATATTAATTCTTAAATCCCGAGGTCAATCTTTTAGCCTGCGCCATTTCAGTTGAAGCATTAATAAAGCTTCATCTGATTTGGATGTTTTATGATTAAATTTAAACGTGTTTAGTAAAACAACTGTTCAATAATAAAACATGCAAATAAAATAGTCAAATGCTGTACCGGAAACATGCCAAACTGGTGTAATACCTGAGCTGTAATGTTTACATACTGTTTACACTCCTAGAAATAACACGAAGATTACCAAAATAATGACAAAACAGAATGAGACATACAAAAAGGTTGTGAGCTCACCTTCTCCTTCATCTTCTGGATCTTGCGAGCCGCGTTGCGCCGTTGGTGCCGGTCTTCGGTGCGTAGACTGAAAACGGCTTCTCCGCCTCGGCCCTGTCGCTCACCCTGCCTCTCCGCCTCTTTTAGCTTATTCTCAGCACTCAGAGTCTCGGTGTGATACATGTGATACGTCTTCATCACCTGCAGGGGCAGAGCAGCCGGAGAACTAGATTACAATTCGAGAACCCCAAAACCTTCCAAATGAATGCAGCATATTTTTCAAGACTCATAAATGTTTATCATGCCTGCATGTCTGTATGAATAAGCAGACTTTAAAATCTGTTTTTTAATAAATAAAAAAAATCAGTTCGAAAATAAAAACATGATACCAATGATACAAAACAACAACAATAACAACAGCAGCATAATATGTACATGATTAACCGTTCATGTATGGAAACAAAATACTAAAATATTATTCAGGTAAACTGAATACTTACAGCAGTGTTGACGAAGTCATATTATTATGGTGCTGTAAATGGAATTATTATATGTAATTTAATGTGTATTTAATTGCCCATTTAATTGCGTTTTAAACGTATTAAAAGGTAAGTGAATTATAATGGAGCGAACTTTTCTGTATTCGTAGTAGTGCTGTGTGTTATTTGTGTAACCCTTTAAGGTGACATGCTGACTGACTGACAGGATTGCGTGATGCGTAAGGCCAGCAAACACAAAAAAATAATTGTACTTTATAGATAAAGCTCTACGGTTCTGCATACAACGACTTTATCTTGCTGGAATTAATGATCGGTTTACTTTGCCTGAGGATGCATCAATGCAGTTCTGTAGGTCTATTGGAGACATTCAGAAAAATTCCTAGCAAATCTAATAAATGTTGGCGATATACTCGTTACATAGACGCACTTCAGCAGCGTTTAGCACACAAGAGAATCTGCGCTTGAGCAGTGTATATTTGAAGGCGTGTAAGAAGTTTTGTGCATGAACAGATGAAATCGGCGCGCAAACAAAGAGATTTGCATGCTTGTATTACAT
This sequence comes from Danio albolineatus, assembly GCA_903798035.1. Taxonomy (NCBI): domain Eukaryota; kingdom Metazoa; phylum Chordata; class Actinopteri; order Cypriniformes; family Danionidae; genus Danio; species Danio albolineatus. The sequence continues at coordinate 6,053,620 of CAIGQQ010002477.1, forward strand.
GAATGTGATATTGTAATACTGCGCTCACAACATTTCTCATTGAAATAACACCATAGGTAGTTGGAAGACCAGTGCCTGCCGCCACAGCTGAAAAAAAATCCCAGAGGAAACACTATATATGCTGGCCACACTAACACCACTTCCAACAGCAACCTAGTTTTCTCATGTGGTCTACCATCCAGGTACTGACCAGGCTCAGCCTGGGTGTTATGACAGAGGCATAAGTTCTATCATAATGTACAATTATTTATTTTGTAGAGGCAACTTGAATGGATTTATTGTTAAATGACATTGATATGTTCATATATGATCATATTAAAAAATACAGCTAATATATTTGAACATATGTGCACATGTTCAAATATACATAGCTAATATATGTGCACAGATGTTTTAATGTATATTTGAACATATATCTGCTTATGTTCACATTTTATTTTAATGTAAACGCCATTATCAAACTATTAGCTAAGACTTTTAGCTCAAACTTCTAATTAGCTGCTTATTAATAATTAGTAAGGTAGCAGTTGGGTTTAAGTATTGGGTAGAATTAGGGATGTTAAATAGGATGAAACTTTATAAGTGCTTATAAACAGTTAATATCTTAATAATTGGCAGGTAATAAGCCAGTTGTAAATGTTGTTATTACTCTGCATATTCATAATTTCAACTGTTACATATATTTAATATTTGCCAAATCCAAACCTGAACATCTCATGTATATCATGTATGGGGGTGGGGTGGGAGGTGGTGACTGGGGTGTATTCACATGCTTTATAAGAATAATCATTTTGACATGAACAAACATGCTAATCATAATGCTAACATGATTAACATTTTGTAACCCTCATGCTAACGTTAGCATAGTTAAGTATTGTTTGTTGTCTTTCTGATGAGACTTCACAATTGAGAGACAAACTATTGCTGTTAATATTTGATGTGTAAGGTGAGCCAGTATCACAAGTGATTTTTGGAGAGAACGCTCCAGGTGCCAAAAGACAAAAACTCTTCTCGCTACATGCTAAATCATGCAACGTTCTCTCCGTTCGGCTCTCAAACTCTGATGTAAATCCTTCTCAACAAGGACACAAAACTGCTTACATGAGGGTTGCAGTGGGGTGGAAACTTCTTGAACTTTGAGTGCTTTGGTTCAGAGAATTCATCTCATTTTTAGCGTGTTCCTCGCCTTAGCGATAAGCTCGGCTGACAGATTTAATACGCGCTGCGTGTTTTTGTTTTATCAAGGTTATTTATGCAAGAGCTGCTGGCTTTTAAGACTTCAGTCCTGTCAAACAAGCTCACGTCCAGGTCAAATATACATAACTGTGATTAAAAACAATTACAGATGAATCACATTTCTGTTTTGGATTAAGAAATTGTTTGATTTATAGCATATTGTTACTATGATTAGCATGCTACAAACAACAACAACACATTGCTCACACAAACTAACGTTAAAAGGTACATTTCTAGAACATTTCTAATATTAATTAATATATTGAACAAGAGTGCTACTCGCACCTTCCTAGCATGGTTAATTTTTTAACAATTCAACACGACTATGTTAATGTTAGCATGACTTAACATGTTGCTAACAAGTTTCAAATCATTAATTTACATGTTGCTAACATGTTTCTAGCATGGTTAGATACTGTTTTATATTACTAGCAAAAATAGACACATTTTAACATGGCTAGAATGGTTCCAACATGGTTATGTTTGGTATTTCTAGCATGTAATGTCTTTAAATGTTTTTAAAGTGTTAAACACTTTGCTAGCGCAAGTTATCTTCTTGATTAGCATGCATTAACACATTGCTAGGATGTTTCTACCGTGCTTAGCATAATGTTAGCATGAATTATTAAACTGTCATCACAAAGCAAACATCAATTTAAAAAAAGGGAGATGAAAGCGATGCAGTTTAGGAGGAAAAGTGAGAGACAGAGTGTCGTCGATGACGGAGGAGCTGAATTACATATTGATGGAATGATAAAACGAGAGAGAGAGAAAAGCGCCAGCAAAGTGAAGGGATGAAGAAGTAATCCAAAAAGAGATTGAGCGGCTGATGAGAAAGAATGAGACAAGCTCACCGTGTAGAGTTCGTTAAGGATCTTCATCAGGTCTTCTTGCAGCTGGAAAATGATCTCTTTGCTCTGTGGGTCGGAAAAAACAGAAGGTGTATTATAATGGACAGAGAGAAAGGGTCAACTCTGATGTACAGCCAAGAAATTGCTCTTCTCGCTTTGTCAATTCTGAACTAAAATGACAGATCAAAACAACTCGAATGTCCAATTATATGTTGCTTTACTCTTGGGTCAGTCATGATCATTGAACTGCAGTGTTTAGGTTCATCAGATACAGCCGGTCACATTTTTATTTTGCATTCCACAAGTGATCTGTAATCAATTCCTTCGGTTCATTTTTTTAAATACACTAAAATATGATTTAAAACTACATTTATTACATTATAATATCAATTATATTGGAGACATGGTGGCTCAGTGGTTAGGACTGTCGCCTCACAGCAAGAACGTCACTGGTTCGAGTACCAGTTCGCATTTCTGTGCGGAGATTGCATGTTCTCCCAGTGTTCACATGTGTCTCCTCTGGGTGCTCCAGTTTCCCCCACAGTCCAAAGGCATGTGGTAAAGGTGAATTGGATTAGCTAAATTGGCTGTATTGTACACAGTAAAATTTCCAGTGTAAAAAATGCAGTGTTAAATGTCAATAACTCCAAAAGTGTTGAGTTAACAATATACAGTGTTAACGATGGCACATTGACAGTGTGGTTGCAAGGTGCAATATGATGTGAGTTTCCTTTAACACTAAAAGTGCAGAAGCTTGCGATATGTTAGACATACACCACAGAACACTATCAAAATTAATGTTAAACTGATAGAAGTACTATAAATATAAATTACTTGTAGAGTAATAACAACACTAGTGGGTTTTCAAATGCACCTAAGAGTAAACCTTTGATTACTATAGTAAATGTAACATTCTACACTGTCAGTGTATTTATTCAGCACTTTAGAGTACCAATATTACACTGCAGATTTAACACTACACACGGTGTACTTTTAACACTTGATAGATTGGGACCATATATGATCTTTAGTGTAAAAATCAACACTAAGTGTTAAATTGACACTACTTATTTTACTGTGTATGAGTGTCCGTGTGAATGAGAGTGTGTGGGTGTTTTCCAGTACTAGGTTGCAGCTGAAAGAGCATCTTCTGCGAAAAACATATGTCGGAATAGTTGGCGGTTCATTCTGCTGTGGCGGCCCCTGATAAATAAGGAACTAAGCCGAAGGAGAATGAATGAATGTATTATATTGTATATAACAATAGAGATCAGTTGTAATGAAGATGCATGCATAAAAAAAAATCTTACTAGTCTTATTGTGAAAGTGATTTTATGAAAGAAAAATCTAAATTCAGCAACTTTGTTTAAAACATACAAAAAATTGTTAAAAAATATAAACAAGTTCAAATATATCAAAATATTTTAGACTTTTTTTGCTTCAATAAATTGTACTGCATTTTAAATCTAGTACTTTTACTGAACAATAAGACAACAATGATGATGCTATATATTTTAAATATACAAGAAAGATATACAAAAAAAATTGTGAAAATTATTTTTAGAAGTATAGTAACCTGAAATTGAATGCATTTCAATAAAGGTTTTGCATGTACTGTATGTGTCCTGGGCTATTCTTCTAATGTTACTGCATTAGTGCTGATCCACACAAAAAAAAGAAAGAAAAGAAAAAGAAACTCACTTCTTATAAATAAACCACCGCTGTGTTGGATTCGACAGAGACAAAGACTGAATAATGAATAGCGAATCCACATAAAATAAAACCACAGAATCCCAGAGTCTTGCAATAATACAGACAGAATTAAAACAAACTAGGAGCAAATTCAGCTCCTTTCTACTAACATCATAATTACAAGAGGAACAAGAAGTTCACATGCAAAGGACAAATGTGCTTCAAATATCAAGAGATTTCTTCTGCCATCAGAATCTGTAATGAACGCATGTTTTTTTCCAGCTTATCTGTAACTCCTTCATTTTACACTCGATTAAATCAGCTTCAAAGTCTTATTGTGTTAATTTATCAAAATCAACACTATAAATGTCAACACGTTACTCTGAAATGCTTTAACGCCAATAATTTAACATTGAGGAATTTGCTGTGTAGTAACTGATAGTTTTTAACAGTTAGAGTTGTTATATAAGAGTTAAAGTTTTTATAATATAGCATATAAGAGCATATAAGATTTGTTTTTTGACAAAACTGTGCTATGTTTACAATTGTTTGCTGTCAACAAGACTTATTTTGTTAATAATTTCAGCAAAAGATTAAAAGGCACATTAAAATAGAAATTTTTTTCTCAATAGAGCCTTCTTTGCTCAGATTTCCTAAAGAGGCCATGAATTACAGTAGTGTTGGGCTTATCTGACAGGACCGTACTCACTTTCTTGAGCAGGCGCATGTTGTCCTCGCTGACGTGTGTGAAGCGGGTGATGACGTTGTTGAGGTAAAGGTCACTCAGTGTGGCGTGGTCTTTACTCTCCCTCCTCACCTGGTTCAGCAGCAGATACCAGCAGTTCACTGGTGACAGCAGATTCTGGTCCTTCCTGAGGAGCGTGCCAATATCAGCAGGGTTAATAGAGTTCAATACAATAAAACCATCAGGCTAAAACTAGTTTTGTTACCTGGAACTAAATAAACATTGTATTGTCAATCAATCAATGAATTAGTAAGTCAACTAATGAATGAATCAATAAGTCAATCAATGAATGAATCAATAAGTCAATCAATTAATAAATCAATGAATGATTGAATCAATAAGTCAATAAATGAATAAATCAATATGTCAATCAATTAATAAATGAATGAATCAATCAATAAGTCAATGAATCAAGTTAATCAATGAATGAATCAATATGTCAATAGGTGCATCTATTCTACGCCCTTTTGAAGTATAAATAGTGTCTGTAGTGCATTCACACTAAAAACTCTACAAATAATAAGTGCACTTTAATTACCCGGATGATGCACTCATTCAGCCGGTAACATGAAGTGTGGACTGATGGACACTTCACGCACTCAACGACCGCAGCTTTGCGCACGTAACGAAAGGGGCGGAGCTATCGGGCGCACATGTTGGATACCTTTATTTATATTGGATTGTGTAAGCGGTATTCTCCTACGAGAATGATTATAGCGCCTCCTGATGGTGAATGCAGTTATACTCATGCCAGGTATTCTTTGGTATTTTGTTCATTTATTTCACTAATTTGGCAACCGTCAAACGTCATCAGGGAAACGGCTTGAACTTCCGCTTAGTAAAAAAGGCATTAGTGTTTAATTTGGGACAACACTACATACATATACTATGCTGTTGAGTGTGTAAGTGCATAAGTACATAGTGCATAAGTGCATAGTGTGTCATTTGGGACGCAGCTAATGAATGAATCAATAAGTCAATGAACGAATGATGAATAAATCATTCAATGCATCAATAAGTCAATGAATCAACTCAATCAATGAATGAATCAATAAGTCAATGAATCATTCAATGCATCAATAAGTCAATGAATCAATAAAATAATGAATCAATAATTCATTGCAATAAATGAACGAATTAGTAAGTTAGTCAATCAATAAATGAATAAATAGGCCAGTCAATCAACGAATGAATCCATAGGTAAGTCAATCAATGAATGAATGAACAGGTCAGTCAATCAATGAATCAATTAGTTGGTCAATCAATGCATGAATCAACAAGTCAGTCAATCAATCAATGAATGAATGGACAGGTCAGTCAATCAATGAATGAATCAATAGGTCAGTCAATCAATAAATCAACAAGTCAATCAATAAATGAATCAATAAGTCAGTCAATCAACGAATCAATAAGTCCATCAATCAATGAATGAATCAATAATTCAGCCAATCAATGAATAAGTCAATAAGTCAATGAATCAATAAGTCAATCAATTAATAAGTCGATGAATCAATAAGTGAATCAATCAATCAATTAATAAATGAGTCAACCAATAAGTCAATGAATGAATCAATCAATAATATAGTTGCCAACAAAATATTGTTTATGATGTACAGTAAACAAAAATATATATATGACACATAATGTATATAATACACAACATACATATATACATATATATAAAAGAGTCACAGATGAATGTATTTAAGCATGTGGAGCTCATTTTTTTGTATACTTATTTATTAAATGTTGTTAATATGTCAAATTTAATTTATTTTTTGTCTCAGCTGCATTTTGATAGTGAGAAACTCTATTATTTTTAATATGTTGTACTGTATATTACTTAACAACAGTACTTTATTACATTTTAAAGAGATTGCTGTCATAAGGTGAGCTAAGGCCATTCATTTGCAGCAGCAATCCTCATGTAAAATCAGTCTGTTAAATCTGAAACCCACTGTCATCAAATTAATCCAGCATAACATTTATGTAATTGAGATGTTTTAAACTTTTCACTGCGAGAACAACCCGTCAATGTCTTCTTTAACACGAGACCAAAAATTTGCAACAATTTCAGGTGGACTTGTTCACTCCTATCCAAAAAGTGTGACCAGCAGTTAGAGTTAAAACCTGAATATTTGTCCTGAACATACACCTTAATCAATATACTGCATCCTTCCTGAACAAAAGTGCTATTTTTTTTACAAACTGACCCCCAAATTTTGCTCCAACCAGTACTCGCTCCTGTAGAGAGTGAAGATTCCAATCACCTGCAGAGGTGAGCTAAAAGACGCCATTTTGTTTCACACACTTGATCTTCTATATTAGCAACGGCTGGTGCTAAAAGACAATGGGAAGCCATTTTGGAGCAAATAGGCGAATGTCTTCAACAGCCAGTGACTAATCACAAAGCTCAGCAGGCGAGCGTCGGGACGCCCCATGAGGACCCGCACACTAACAGTCCAGCAGGAGGACGCAGAAAAACGCAACACAAGAGAAACTGTCAAACTCTCTCTCTCTCTCTCACACACACACACACATTAGCTCGCCCGTCCCTCATCTCTCCATTTCCCCAGCAGAATGTTATCTGCATTAATGAGACACACACACACACACACACACACACACAGAACAATAACTACAGCACACAAGCGCTGCTCCTCTGCCATCTCTGATTTTTCAAGCATGAATCTGCAAAGCATCATGGGTAAAGTATTCCAGACGTCGCCCTTATCCACTGCGAACTAAACCAGAGGGAGAAATTATTTGGAAGTGAACGAAAGCAAAGGTAATAATAAGCAGCACCTGAACCGAAACGATTCGGTGCTAGAAAATGAGTCTTCAATCATTCATGTGCGCGCACACACACACACACACACCTGCTAGCAGTTTTATCTTTGCTAGTATCTGCTAATATGTGCTTTTAATATTTATATGAGTTTTTATGATGACTTCTAACCCATATATTAGCACTATTTGTTTCATTTTATTCATTTATTTGAATTATTCCTACAGAAAGTCTTCGTTTTAATATGAAATATACACAAAACTCAGTACTAGAATTGTTTTTGGAGCATTTTTCAGTAGTAAATTTGACAGTATGGCTTTTATAGATTATTTTATAATTATTATATGTTTTGTTATACTAAAAATCCACATTACACCTAAGATGACACTTTTAATCATATTCTGAATTCAATCGTTCATGTGGAAACACACTAGAGCTGAACAATATATCGTTTAAGAGTCGATATCCGTAAATAGTATGTTTGCATCCGCAATAGTCACATACTCTACTTTTTGCACTATATACCATTTTACACATACACAACTCTGGTTTGCACGCTTTCCCATGTGCCCTTAAGTGTACTGTAATTGTGTTGTTTACACATTTTTATTCTTTATTTATATTTTTAGATTATTTGTGAAGTTGTATTTACTACTGAAAGTCGCTTTTTTAAATATTATATATACACAGAGTATTATATTTGTAAACATTTCCAATTAACTTTTATTTCTTTTTGCATTTATTCAGTTTAGTAACTGTGTCAGTATACTTTTACTGCTTATTTTATTATCATTATTATTATTTTGTTATACTAAAAGTCCACATCATGCCTAAAACAATACTTTTAATCATATTCTGAATTAAATCATTCATGTGCAAACACACACACACGTTTGTTTTTGTAGTAAGTGGGTACATTACATAGGTTTCCATTCATTTATACTGTCCAAACCGTATATTATATTGCCCTCACCCCACCCTACCCCTAAACCCAACCTACACAGGAGACTGTGTGCAGCTTTACTCTCTGATTAAACTCATTCTATGGGAGCTTTTTAAGAAATGAGGACGTCACCAATGTCCTCATTTTTCACCTCCTTTTTGTAATACCTGTGTCCTACCTGTGTCATTATACAGATTTGTGTCATGACATGTCACAAAAACACGTACACACACACACAGTTTTATATTTGTAGTAAGACTGCTTACATGTGCTTTTGATATTTATATTAATTTTATGATGACTTCTATTCCACATTTTAGTGCTATTAGTTTCATTTAATTTATTTAATTATTACTACTGAAAGTCTTCATTTTGATATTATATATACACATGGTAACATTTTCAGCATTTTTTCAGTAGTAATTGTCACAGTATGTCTTTTTATTGCTTATTGTATTATAATTCTATGTTTTGTTAAATTAAAAGTCCACATTACACCTAAAACGATCCTTTTAACTATATTCTGAATTCATTCCTTCATGTGCAAACACACACACACACACACACACACACACTAGTAGTTTCATATTTTTAATAAGACTGCTAATATGTGCTTTTGATATTCATACTATGTTTTTCTGATTATTTCTATTCCACATTTTAGAACTATTAGTTTATTTTATTTATTTATTTATTTATTTAATTACTACTGAAAGTCCACATTTTATTATTATATATACACATGGTAACAATTTCAATTAGCTTTTTTTTGTTGCATTTTTTTTTTATGCAAACTTGATAAAAACTTAAAATGAATTGAACATTTTGGTAGTATTTGTTTCATTTGAATTTGTTTTCATTTTTACTATTATTATTACTACTGAAAGTCCAGACTTACCCAATCATACATACACACACACAAAATTAAGGGTCCAATTAGCTTTTATTTCTTTTAACATTTTTTTCAGTTTAGTAATTGTGTTATTGCTTTCTTTTCTGGTTTTTAGTGGTGTTGGTACTACTAAAAGTCCACATTATACCTAAAAATGATACCTTTAATCATATTCTGAAAGATCTTTTATGTTTGTTTTGGTTTTAATAACTTAGCTTAAGTTAAGTTTACATTGCTCATATTGCACATTTCAAACAGCCACTGGATTAAAGTGATTTCATAAAGCATCATAAAATCAGAAATACAAAATTGGCAACATAAAAATAATCATTCTGAAAGTTTTCGTTAAATCTAATAAGTCTTTTACTAATAACAGCTCTGAGGGAGAAACAGATTTAACAGTAAGGGGTCATTGACTGTGACTGATCATTAGTTGAATCCTGAATGAATCACCATGAACTTGATCAACCTTGAAAAGAATTCTCCTCTCCTCTTATCGTTCAAGTATGATTCTGCAAAGCATCATGAGTAAATAAATCCCAGACATCACCTTAGATGATCTGAAGGTGAATAAAAGAAAATGAAAAAAAAGCACATTGCCTGATTCGGTTACTGAAAAAACTGACTCATGAATCATTGATGTGCAAGCGAGACTCACTTGTACTGTTGGTGGTCCTTGGTGCTGCGGGTTTTGGCCATAAAGCGTTCGGCAAGCTTCTCCAGGTTGCGTGAATATTCGCTCTCGATCTCTGCTTTCTTCCGGAAGAAATCCTGCAGGTCCTGGAGGAGCTGAACCCGCATGTCCGTCTGCTGCTCCAGACATTTCTGCTGCTCCACCAGCTGAGACCGAATCTCTGCTCACACATAAACACACACACACACACATTTGATTTTATTTGGAGTGATTAATACTTATTAAAGGATCAAAATAATCACAAAGAGACCATTATGATTCATAATACAAGCAATATGCAGACACACACACATTTATATGTAATTTATCAGCCATTTAAAAGTCCACCGAAGTGCCCTGAAAGAGTGCTTCGAAAGTGTGATGTAATTTCAACTGAAACATCAAGATGGGGCGGGGCATATTAAATCATCTAGCTCCTGTTTATCTAACCAACCTTCTGTCTCGCTACAATCCAACCCGCTCTTTAAGATCTCAAAACTCAGGGCTTCTAGTAGTACCCAGAATAGCAAAGTCAAGTAAAGGGGGTCGAGCCTTCTCATTTATGGCTCCTAAACTCTGGAATAGCCTTCCTGATAATGTCCGAGGCTCAGACACACTCTCACAGTTCAAAACTAGATTAAAGACCTATCTCTTTAGTAAAGCATACACTCAATACGTCACTTAGCTGTATGATGCATGAATGTGCTCCACGCATCTCATTTATATACACTATGAACAGCAGCTACGCTAATTATTTTCTTTGTTCTCTATTCCAACTGGGGATACTCATCCCCAGGCCCCCAAAGACTATGCAGCGCCACTGATGCAATCCAAGACCCGCGACCAGACGATTCCAAGGCTCCTTAACCCTGGACCTCGCTGTATCCTGAGCAGCTGCTTGGCGGAGTAGCAAGCAAGAGACGGATTCCTGTGACCCTCCAAGGACAGACGAGCCTCGAGTTCCCCAGCATCCGGCGCCTTGACTGCAGCTAGAGTTGCGCATCGATGGATTACTCTTCAGTGTTTGGACTCTAAGTAGTGAATATTAAACAACATTGAACTGAACTGAACTCAGCTATATACTAGCTAATAATATACTAGCTAATAACTAAACTGACATTTTCAATTTACTATAACCTTCTATGTGAAGCTGCTTTGACACAATGTACATTGTAAAAGCGCTATACAAATAAAGGTGAATTGAATTGAATTGAATGTTCAACTGGGTTGCTCCCACAGTCCAAAGACACACAATACAGGTGAATTGGAGGAACTAAATTGGCCCTAGTGTATAAGTGTGTGTGTGTGTGTGTGTGTGTGTGTGTGAATGAGTGTGCATAGGTGTTTCCCTGTACTGGGTTGCAACTGGAAGGGCATCCGCTGCGTAAAACATGCACAATAGTTGGTGGTTTATTCTGCTGTGGCGATCCTTGATAAATAAGGGACTAAGCTGAAGGAAAATTAATGAATGACCATAATATTAGCTATGAAAAAAGAGCCAGAAGATTTATTGATGTATTTCAGCTACGCTCAAAATAAAACCCAGAAATAAAAAGTGGTTATTTTATGTGGGAAGTGTCACAGCACCTAGTATATGTAATTTAAAGATAATGTTACAGTATCTAGCGCCTTAAATCACCCAAAGAACCACTAAAGAAACAAAAATGATGCTATATAGCAGTGTTTCTCAACCAGGTTCCTGGAGGACCACCAACACTGCATGTTTTGGATGTCATGGAGAATGTGCAGAGCTGGTGGTCCTTCAGAAATCCGATTGAGAAACACTGCTATATTAAATGATTATATATATATATATATATATATATATATATATATATATATATATATATAAAAAATAAACACTTAGTAGTGCTAGGTGAACATCAACTACCATACCATGAAGAACTGCGGAAGAACGTATTGTGTATGGAGTCCAATTTTATTAAATCAAAAGTCATGCATCTGTTGTATTTTTCTATTTTCAACATGTTCCAGTTTCACCCTGCAACGCTATATTTATAAGACAAAAAATAAAATCACCATGTGTGTATCAATATCTAAAAATTGTGTCCTTTATGGCAAAACTTGTCCAAGATGTCAGTATTTGCCAGACGTTTTACCATTCGACACGCATGATCACAGAATGACACGCACAATTTCACTAAAGAAAACCAGCAAAAAGGGTCTGTTTCCAGAACTGCATCCGACATGTGATCATTATTAGCAAGTGAGATTTGAATTAATAATTGATTTCATTCATTTAAACTGAAAAAAGGCTCTAAAAAGGAGTCGATTCCCCTTGATTGATTCCCAATGGATCAGAATTGAGGAATCAATTCTGTTATGGAAAGCAACATTTTTTAAATGCTTATATTTTCTAAATGCAATTCATGCCACTGTTTTAAAGCACACCAGCTTACAGATACCCCACCGATACGAACAACTTCAATTTTGGGCATTAAAAAGACTGCGTTTCATTGGGGATGACAGCTGCAGTGTGCTAACATCTCATGACATGCCATTTCTTTTGAGCGATCTGAACACAATGTGAAGTTGTGCTCTGTGAAGCGGAGATTTTCCCTGCTAACAAGCCGGTCTGGATTCCTCCTTAACAACACACTGGTTATCACACTCGCCGCCGTTACCAAGACAACAGGTAGTGGAGTGGAGGATCCCATGAGGATTAGTGTGTGTGTTTAATGGGACGAGCAGTCCGCTTTTCTCCATTTCTTTAAAGCGGTCGCTCCCTTACAATTAAAATTCCCGTCTTCATGTGCTTCGGCCTCCTGTTAAAATCAATTCAAACGCATCATAAAAGTGGTGCGTATAACTTTAGAAAATACTTTTAGAAGGTTATATGCATTTATATCCTACGCGGTAAAAACATGGGTTCAACTCAATCGATATGTTAAGTAAACTTTATTGTCCTTGACAGGAAATTTGCCTTGGGCATCAACATATTGCTGCAGACATCCATTAAAAACAGACAATAAAAACAATACAAAATCCAGTAGTTACAATAGTTATAACGCTAATTAAGATAAACTGTTGTTAAGTAAACCCACTGAAACTGGTACAAAGGATCTCCTATATCGGTTCAACCTACACTTTGGGACTCTATATCTCCTACCAGAGAGAAGCAGTTCATAATGTTGAAACAAAAAATGAGTTGGATCATTCAGAATCCTTTTTCCACCTGATTAAGGACACAGTTTTCATTTAAAACTTGAGGATTAAAATATTCATCATGCCCAACAATTTTCCCTCCTATCCTTAAGAGATATGCATCAACATAGATTTACATTGTACAGACAGGTTGCCAAACCACACTGTGATACCATATCTAACAATACTTTCCACAACAGCTTTATAAAACAGGAACATAAGCTTCTTGTTAACTCCAAAAAGATGTAACCTCCGTAAAAAATACAATCTTTGGTGTAAACGAGAACAAACCCACTCTATGTGTTTTTCCCATGTAAAAGAACTGTCAATGTAAATGCCCAAGTACTTTTAGGTCTCTGACTGAATAATAGGATGGTTGTGTACAACCACTTGACGACGGTCACCAATACACTTTGGGTCATGTGCTGAGAGAACATGAAGGAATAAAGTTCACTCATTAGATTTTTCAAATTTAAAAGAATTAAACGTAAAATAATAAAGTCCCCCCCCCCAAAAAAAACCTCAAGAATTGTGTTGTTTCAGCTCATTTTAAATAAGTAGCTTAAACATATTATATACTATAGCTGCGTCCCAAATGACACACTATACACTATGTACTTATGCACTTACACACTCAACAGCATAGTATATGTATGTAGTGTTGTCCCAAATGGAACACTATTGCCTTTTTTATACTAAGCGGAAATTCAAACCGTTTCCCCGATAATGTTTGACGGTTGCCAAATTCATGAAGTAAATGACCAAAATACCTAATAATACCTGGCATGAGTATAACCGCATTCACCATCGGGAGGCGCTATGATCACTCTCGCGGGAGAATTTTGCTTTCACAGTCCAAAATAAATAAAGTTATCGAACATGTACGCCCGATAGCTCCGCCCCTTCCGCTATGTGCGCAAAGCTGGGTTTGTTGAGCGTGTGAAGTGTCCATCATAACACACTTCATATTACCGGTGGAATGAGTGCATCATCCGGGTAATTAAAGTGCACTTATTATTTGTAGAGTTTTCAGTGTGAACGCACTACTTACACTATTTATACTATAAAATGGCGTAGAATAGTGCACAAGTATGCGATTTGGGACGCAGCTTATCTCTTCTATGCTAAGGGAGGACTATCAGGACATTACAAGCACAGGACGGCTCCTCCTGGCGTGGTAGAGTTCCTCACAGCTCCAATACACATCTCGGTTTATATTAAGTGGCCTTAACTAATATGTACTTACACAGAAATTAATAATTCGTTACAATGTACTGATTGTGTAAATACATGCGTTTACACTTCTGCTTGATTAAATTCCTGTGTGTAATTAATATCTGTACCTACATTTGTAAATACACTGCTGACCACCCCTTACACATTAACCCACTCTTAAACCTACAGATACCACTAAACTTGTCCTTAACCCTCCCCCTATCCAGACTCAAGAGCACCACAAGTGTTCTCAAATACATTATGAACACAGTAAGTACATTGTATTTATTTTTTTAATGCAAGTACACAGTAGTTAAGGACACTTAATATAAAGTGGGACCCACATCTCTGCCTATTGTCTTACAGAAACCATGTGCCTTTCACTATACACACATCATCTGCTCGTGCTCTTCTTTCATATAACTTTGTCATGTTTGGTGTCAATAGACAGTTCATGACTTCAGCGTTGTAGTGATGGAATCAGAGACATTGATGTATTTCAATATACAATCTATTTACTATTGTTGAGTCATGGCCAGAGGAGAACACTGTGTGATAATATACCTCTCCTTCGCTTCATCTCCTCATCTTTGCTTTCATGTTCAGCTGGTTTTGAGGTTTGGCGTTTCACTCATGTTTGAGAATGCTTTGCTCAGGGGATAATAAGGAAAGGAAACTGTTGATCTGGGAGAATGGCTTTTACTCTGCTTCTCGTGCACGTTGGTGCGTAGCCTCTTTTGCTAACAGAGGCAGTTTCCCTGTATTTCTTGCGCTGCAGTTCATATGTTACAGTTATGTTGCTTTATTTAGTTTGTTTCTTTCTACCGTCTGTATATTTAAACATGTAAGTTAATCAACAACTTTGGCTACTTTAAGGTGTTGAGATTCTCTTTATCACTTATGATGACAACTTTAATGGAGTCAGATTAATTACAATGGAGTCAGATAAACTATTGATTTAAACACGCCATTCTCTGCTTTCTGTTCTCGATTATCGGCTCAGAATAGCAGCGTAAGCTTCAAGCCTTACACATGGATTTTTACTGAAGTTTAGCATTTATGTATTTCTTATTTTATTATCTAACTTAGCTTTCAATAATTTCAGTTTGTGTCATTTTATTTATGCACACTCAATTTCTTTAAGTGACTACATTGTATTATTTCAGATATTTCTTATGTTTAGTCATTCAGAGGTCTTAATTGAAATTAATGCAAATGTAAAGAAATGAAAAGTACATGTAGAGCTCGTAATCAGTTTGTCTGGAGCCAAGTGAAGTGTATTATTTGTGCGGTTAATATTTTGAAATGATACTTTTTTCATTTTATTGGAATGTTAATCATTCTGCGACAGTATGTGCTTTTGACTACTGAAATATGCATTTAAATTACCACTCATGTACAGTTGAAGTCAGAATTATTCGCCCACTGTTTATTTTTTCCCCAATTTCTGTTTAACAGAAAGAAGATTTGTTCAACACATTTCTAAACATAATAGTTTTAATAACTCATTTCTAATAACTCATTTATTTTATCTTTGTCATGATGACAGTAAATAATATTTTACTAAATAATTTCAAGACACTTCTATACAGCTTAAAGTGACATTTGAAGGCTTAACTAGGTTAATTAGGTTAACTAGGCAGGTTAGGGTAATTAGGCAAGTTATTGTATAACGATGGTTTGTTCTGTAGACTAACGAACAAAATATATAGCTTAAAGAGGCTAATAATTTAATAAGCCACTTTTATGATACATCCATGATGTTTCTGTATTTGTTAATTGCAACTGCATGCAAATGAGCGAGAGAAAAACAGCCAAATGATTCTGAAACAGGGCCACAAACACCTCAATATTCCCTCCAGGACACATTCACCAGAAATATTCAGACCCATATGGCTGTTTAAATGGCTGAATCTAAAACCTGAATACAGGCCTCTGCTTCAGCTTTAAACACAGCGAGGGTGAAAAACAACGACAACAGCTGAATGGGGGGAAAGGGGGGGGGGGGTTAAAATTATTATTATTAATATTATTATCATCATTATTATTATTTTTATCATTATCATCATCATCATCATCATTATTATCATCATTAATATTGTTAATATTATTATTATCATTATTATCATTATCATCATCATTATCATCATCTTTATTATTAATATTATTATTACTATCATCATCATCAATATCATTATTATCATCATTATTATTATCATTATTATCATTATCATCATCATTATCATCATCATTATTATTAATATTATTATTACTATCATCATCATCAATATCATTATTATCATCATTATTATTATCATTATTATCATTTTAATTATTATCATCATCATCGTTAATAATATTATTATTATCATTATCATCATCACCATCATCATCATTATTAATATTATTACTATCATCATCATCATTAATATCATTATTATCATCATTATTTTATATAATTATTATTATTATCATTTTAATTATCATCATCATCATCGTCATCATCATTATTAATAATATTATCATTATTATCATCATCATCATCATTATTATTAATATTATTATTATTATTATAATCATCATAATCATCATCATCATCATCATTATTATTATTATTAATATTATTATCATCATCATCATTTTTATTATTATTATTATTATTATTATTATAATTAGTTTTTCCCATCTGTATCAGTTATTCTCTGATGTCATGTTCTTATGTATGTATTGTACTTAATTTGGTATTTATGTATGTATTTATTATTATTGTTGTTTTGTTATTTGAGTTAACGAATGAGAGGTCAGGGGATGGACAATACATTACTGTTTACCTCTCAACATTTAGTTTGCATTGTCATATGAAAGACCAATGAAAAAAGATTGAAACGAGTGCTGCAAAATATTTAAAACTGCTCATAGCCAGTGATCATTTCATCTACTAAAAAGTGCTAAAAATGGCTAAATATATAATAAAAAACAAAGATATCCACATCAACTGTATGGTCATACATGCGCTCAGACACACATACATTAACACATTACCTATACATTGCCTTGAGTCCACTGTTTTTAGCAGCGTTCATATTTTTAACAGCATAAAAATTCATAATGTGATCAAAATCTACATCCACAAACTGATGAAGATTTACTTAAGCCCATAATTTGGATGTTTTCTTTACATTAGACTGAAACCAAACACCACGGATAGCTTAATATCTTCAAATTGGCAGGTGCATGAATACACAGTGTTTTGCCTGCAGTGTCTTTTCTTAATAACCGCTGTTAATAATAACATTCAGTTGTTCCCCTTCAGCAGCTCTCTCTCTCTCTTTTCTCCCTCTCCCTCTATTCTTGTTCTCCCTCACACTTTTCCCCCTCTCTTTTTCTCTCCACAGACCAACTGTTTAATGTCACAGTGCGGCTCCAGCTCCAAATAACAGATGAGACAGCAGGCTTGGCGCGAGCTCTGTGTGGGTGTGACTGTGTGTGTGTGTGTGTGTGGGAAGGACTGTGAGAATTGGAGACATGTAATGTGTGTGTGTGTGTGTGCATGATGAGCAAGGTGACTCTTCTGATACAATATAAGAAAAACCTGAAATCCAATAGAGATTCAGAAGCGATGCGTGTGAAAAAAAAGTGCCAACTGAATGTTGAAGCTGCCTGATTGAGCCATGATGCCTTAAAGGGATAGTTCACCTGCAAATTAAAATTCGCCCTTCACTTTCACTCCAACCCTGATTGCGTTCCTCTTCTATCGATTGAACACGAAAAAGAAGATATTTTGAAGAATGCTGCATGGGGTGGCACGATGGCTCAGTGGTTAGCACTGTCACATCACAGCAAGAAGGTCGCTGGTTCGAGTTCTGGCTGGACCAGTTAGGGTTTCTGTGTAGAGTTTGCACGTTCTCCCCGTGTTGGTGTGGGTTTTCCCCAACAGTCCAAAGACATGCGATATAGGTGAATTTGATCGATTAAATTGACCGTAGTGTGAGTGTGTATGTGAATGCAAAAGTGTATAGGTGTTTCCCAGTACTGGGTTGCAGTTAAAAGAGCATTCGCTGCATAAAGCGTATGCTAGATTAGTTGGCGGTTCATTCCACTGTGGTGATAAATCAGAGACTATGCTTAAATAAAGTGAATTAATGAATGCTGTATGGTAGCTGGCACACACCGACTTCTATAGAAATGATTTTTCAACTATGGAAGTCAACGTGCGCCAGGAACCATCAGAGGCGGATTTAGTCATCATGGGCAATATGGGCGATCGCTCAGAGCGGTATTTTGCAGGGGGCGGCACTGGGAGATGGTGCAAAACAAAAAACAAAAACGTGACCCAGTAAAAATCATATGTGGCCCAGTAAGATTTGAGATATGTTTTACTTCATTCAAGTGTATTATTTCCAAGAGTGGTAATGTCAGAACAAAGAGGCTAGTGGCCATTTACATTTGACGTCTTTTGCACAAACAAGTTTGTTATATGTGCAACTGAAACAATGCTGGTGAAAGCAAACTGATACATGCGCACAGAGAACCATTCCCTGCTGGTGTGAATCCCGGTTGTTTACATGCACGCCGATAAAATACGAGCCGCTGCGCTGTGAAACCAGAGTAACAGCCTTTTATATTACTTATGACACAAGGTGTTGGCTTGCAGAGAGTTTTGCAAGTTTCTGGCTGGATGCTTGACCATTTCGTCTCATCCAATATCCATTGGGAGGGTGCTGCTATCATAAACGGACCTGTCAGACAAACGCCGCTCACTTTAACGTTAATTTTGCTGAATAACTGTGCTTATCACTGGATGTACGCTGAAAGAATTATGTAAATAATATGTATTTTGCTAGTTGAGAAAACTGAAGTTGATATAATATGATGATGATGATCTTATTTTGTATGGCTATAGAAGCAGAAAGAATGGATAATAATGAGGTAGGGAGGTAAGACTTCATAACATGAATAAATAAATTCTCTGCCTTGAGTCAAGTCTAAGATGAACAGCTAATTGTACAAAACATGTATTTTAAAGAATTGTCAATTTTAATTGTTTTCCAGTTACATTTAGGATTGATTTATTTTATTTATTTATTTATAATTGTATTAAAAAAATATTATTATTATTATTATTGTTGTTGTTGTTATTATTGTTATTATTATCATTATTATTATTGTTAATATTATTATTATTATTATTATTATTATTGTTATTATTATTATTATTATTATTGTTGTTGTTAACATTATTATGATGATTTTTATTATTGTTATTATTATTATTATTGTTGTTAATATTATTATTATTATTATTATTAGTATTGTTATTATTGTATTTTTTATTATTATTATGGTTAATATTATTATGATTATGATTATTATTATTGTTGTTGTTATTATTGTTATTATTATTATTGTTATAATAATAATAATAATAATAAGAAGAAGAATAATAGTCAAAAAAGAGGGGCATGATAAATTCAACTTACGTGGCCCACATTTAAATTTGTAACAGATTTTTGATATCTGGCCCAAGTCTTGTGTGCCACCCTTAAGACAGAGCCACTTCTGCCAAACCCATGTTTGACCCACATGCTTAATGCCAGTGCCGAACGAACGCCTGCTGCTCTGCCAGCTTTATGCCAAATCTGGGCCAGAATACTTTGCTACCTGAGAAGGAATTATTATTTATATATATATTATTTATTATTATTATTATTATTATTATTATTATTATTATTATGTAGCTACACTGCATAAATACACACACACATTTTTTTCATTTGTATTAAATGTAATTTAAATGTTTTTGTATATTAGTATTTTAAATAATAACCAAAATAAACTTGGCTGATAAACATGATTATGTTCCTCATAATATAAGAAAGACCAAACATGATTGACGAAAGATGATAATAACGATTAACTGGCCTGGCAAATCCTTCAGTCTTTTACTAGTAGATTTGTTGCTGACAGAGCAGATCTCAGCACAGCCTTAAGGGAGAAAACATGCGCCTGCAACAGAGCGAATCCTCACACAGGCCGTCCCGCACCTCCTCTCACACTGACACCCCAAACACACTCATCCGTCATCGGGACAAACTGCATTCAGAGTCTCGTGAGCCGCGGCTCCTGCTAGAAAGCCCCGCACAACTGCGAGAGAATCTAAAAACTACAAATAAACAGACGGTGACTCATTTCCACTCTCAGACGACGATAATTAAAACAATATAAAAGCCGAATCATGCAGAGGAGTCTAATCTAGCAGAGAAATATGACCTCTCTGTCCTGCTGTGCTGATGATGATGCTAATATGAACATTTAGCGAGATGACATCATACAGTAAATAGAACCTAAACGGGCTATATGCACACACACTTTTAATCTTCAGCCCGACGGCTTCCGCTGACCAGCCATTCCATTATAAAATTGTCACGTTTAAGGTCTGATTACTTTAAAAATCAGTGATCTTCACTGCCTGTTAGATATACGATACGAAGCGGATCTCAGATCGCACAAGAAGCACTGCATTAAATTTCATTTCCCCCTGCCATGTCTTTAAAATTTGACAGTTTATTTTACCTCAGTATTTTCAAATGGAATTTCAGCACTAGCCTGTTTCTACTGACGGTGCTAGCGGTTACTACAGTATTTCATCTCGTTTTACGCTTGAAAAACTAAACGACTGCTTCAGTCTATTTAACTGAATGTATTGTTATTACATTACAACATCAACGCTGTAAAAACAACCTTGTGAAATTTAAAATAGTCAAAGCTTTCACCGGAAGTCGGCTTTAAAAATCTAGCTGTGCATAGAGCCCATTTGATGTTGGCTTGATGAAGCCAACGTGACTGCGCTAGGACTGGAAATGGCAGTTGGCAGGAAGCACAGCAGTTGTTTTGTGAGAAGTGCTTCTCATATGATATGCGAGCGACCCATACAGCTTTACTGTGTAGACATTTCCTCCAGCGAGAATGACGTCGACTGAAACTTTGTCGTACACCACTCCCACCAAAAGAGTACCCTTTAGCAGTGGAAACGCAAGCCTAATAAAGGTGACCTGTACTGTACTGTACCGTACCACTCACTGAAAACGGGTCATAAGTGGTTGCTAAAATGTTTATGGCATTAATAATAATCAAACATGTACAACCCTCATGTACATGTTTGATCAAATCCTAATACAGAGTCAGCATTTCAAGTAAATAAGCTAGATAATCATTAATAGCAGGTAGCTAATCGTTATTAGCATTTGGCTAATCATTGTAACCATGCACAGTACACACGAAGTCCCATTTTGCTAGCATGAGTCACAGTGGGGCGACACGGTGGCACAGTAGGTAGTGATGTCGCCTCACAGCAAGAAGGTTGCTGGTTCGAGCCTCGGCTGGGTCAGTTGACATTTCTGTGTGGAGTTTGCATGTTCTCCCCACAGTCCAAAGACATGCGCTATAGGTCCATAGTGTATGTGTGTGAATGAGTGTGTATGGATGTTTCCCAGAGATGGGTTGTGGCTGAAAGGGCATCTGCTGCGTAAAACAAATGCTGGATAAGTTGGCGGTTCATTCCGCTGTAGCGACCCCAGATTAATAAAGGGACTAAGCCGAAAAGAAAATGAATGAATGAATGAATGAATGAATCACAGTGGAATGAACCGACAACTATTCCAGCATTTGTTTTACCCAGCGGATGCTCTTCCAGATGCAATAACATCCAAAAACATCCATATAAAATCTTCAATAACATCATTATTAATCAATAACACCTGTATCAATAACATCCATACACACACACACACACACACACACACACACACACACACACACACACA
>CAIGQQ010002477.1:6080295-6090604 GCA_903798035.1 Danio albolineatus
TAATAATAATAATAATAATAATAATAATAATAATAATAATAATAATAGTGCATCAATTAATCAAATGTAAAAAAAAATTATACACAACATATGCGTTTACTGTTTATATTTTGTTATCTATATATAAATACAAACATGCGTGTATCTATCTGAAACAAAAACATGTTTTTATTTTATGTAAATATGTTTATGTAAATTACATAAAAATAAAACCAATTCGTATTTTTGTTTTGCATTTATAATTTTTTATGCAAATGTGCATTCATTTCATATAAACATAAACAGTACACACACATATATTTTGTTAATACAAACTTTTATTTTGGATACTATTAATTGTTGCCCAGCACTCCATTAACCTTATTATTATTATTATTATTATCATTATTATTAATATTATTTATATTTTTTTTTCTTTTTTTTAATTATCATTATTATTATTATTATTTAGTGCTGGGCAACAATTAATCACATTTAAAATTTATGTTTTGCATATGCATGTTTACTGTGTATATTTTATTATGTATATATAATACAAACATGCATATATTTAATTAAAACAAATACATCTTATTTTTTATGTAAAAATACTTGCATAATATATATAATGTATTTTTTTATGCAAGTGTGTATTCATATAAACATAATAAACATACACAGTACACACACATATATTATATGTAAATCTTTTAGTTTGGATGCTACAAATTGCTGCCAAGCATTAAATAATAATAATAATAATAATAATAATAATAATAATAATAATAATAACAATAATATTAATAATAATAATATTTTTTATTATTATTAACAATAAATAAATAAATAAATAAATAAATGACCTCATTAGCACTTCTCTGTTCATTTAAACAGAAAATCCAACAAATAACTCTGGCTAAGCACGTGCTCTGCTTTAACCTCAGAAATACAGTCAAAGACTTTATCGAAGAGTCTCAATGGTCAGAGTAAGTCCTACAGTACATGTGGTCCTCTGCGCTGTGGTCTTAAACAGATTACTGGATCAATATCTATACTTGATTAATGAGACTATCAGGTCTGCCTTTAGAAATGCAGCAGTCACAGGATAGAGATCAGTCTGCTCTCCACTCTCATATGAAATACTCAGCTCTGACCGAGTCAGCAATTCGTTCAATGTCTATTATTGCTATTATTACTGCTGTTTCCAATCATTATTCTGAAACCAGATCAGACTAAGAGTTGAGATCATACTCACACACTCCTGCAAGTACATCAAGCTGGTTTTCATTACAGTACTTGCACACATTCACTTCACTGTTTCAATGTAGGCCTGTCACGATAAGGAACTGTCACAGAAATAGTTGCGATAAGCGATATTAACGTCATTTTGAGATCTTTTTATGCCACTGATTATATAAGGACTATTTAACAGTATAATGCAAATAGCCATAAACACTTTAAAACCTAATATGATGGCTTAACTTGATGGTTTAAAGGTAAATATCCTATTATATATAGCATTAAATGTCCAATTAGGTAAATGTTCAATTATAAACTTAGACAGCGGTGAGGTAAAACGTAAATGTCACTGTAAAATGGCTTCAACGTTATTTGTGAATTCGTAAATGCATGTTGCAATGGCAAAAATGATCAATGGTATCTAGACGCAGCCTTGATTACGCAAGCTGAGACCGCATATCTCAGTGATGCAATGTCAAACACACTGCACTCAATATAGCTAGTGATGTCACTGTGATGGGTGGGGATAGGTGAGCGCATTAACAAGCATTGGATGCAGCTTGGCTTGCACTGCACCAGTCTGCACCCAGACCCTTCTCAAAATTATTGAGTAATATATATACACACACATATACATATACATATACATATATACATGTAATAAATGTATACATGTAATACATGTTAAAAAAATTAACGCATTTAACGCAGTTGCAGTTTTTTTCTTATTTCCTGTTGTGGCTGACGTGTGTTCAGGGCCGGCGCGTCCACAAAGGCGACCTAGGCGGCCGACAAAATAGTGAGCGATAGTGACCCTCCCTTGGCGAGTATAGCCTCGAGGTGCGCACTCAGCGGAGGTGCGTGATGTGGCGCCAGGCAAAAGTATAAATCCAGCTTAATCCGCGACACCTACTCCCTCCCTCCCGGTCCGCACGTTCATCCACGAACCGGTCACTTTCTTTTTCACTTTCGGGTTGAGGGCGGCACGATGATGAACGCGACCATGCGCGTTGATGACTTTGAAGGGAGTCGCTTATACCGTGTGAGCTCGCTGTACTGCCCGCGTTGTCTGTGTGTGTGTGTGTGTGTGTGTGTGTGTGTGTGTGTGTGTGTTTGTAAGAGAGAGTGTTTGTGTATGTGTGGATATCCTAACAACAAGATTAAACGCCTAACATCGCAGACAGTCGCTCAAAGCAGTTTAGAATTTAATGTTTAGAGATAGCGTGACCAAAGTCCATGTAAGAAGTCTAGCCTATAGTCTTTAGTACGTGACTTTGATGTACCCCTTGGTGCTTCTTGCGTCCTTGTCACAGCATCAGTGGCACAGAAATTAAGCACCGAAATCGGTGATTCTGCTTGTGAAAGACTTTTCTCACTCTTAGGTCACATGTCAACAGACTGGCCTGTCTTAGCAACTACCAAAATGCTAAGGAGGACTGAGCAAAATTGTTTCTACTTTATAATTAATGTTCTCAACTCGCAAAACAACTTTACAATGAATACAATTGCTTGTATTCAATACTTTATTATTATTTTTTTTATCCAATTTCCATATTTGCAATGCCTGTATTTTGGATTTTTTTATAGTTCACATAGAATCCAACATGGAAATAATTTTTGTTTGTTATTGGCTTGATTGTTTTAAAATTCAAATGGCACTTACATGCCTGTGTTTTTATTTCTGTAATAAATACGGCTTTTCGTGATTAATCATGATTGACAATCAATTGACAGCCCTAATATTTGACTTTAACATGCCTAATAACCTTTGAAGTTTAACTGCCTGAGGAAAAACCCCTAACTGCTTTGTAAAATCCAGGAAACGGTGTTTTCACGCTGTGGTTTTCCTGGTTTTCCAAAGATGTGAATTCATCATAATACGGTTAATCACATTTGCATGTGTTGTGAGAATAGTCCTCATTGGGAACGGTAGCAGGTGCGGATGCTGAGCTGCACATGCGCAGTTGTATTTTCACCCCGCGAGGGTCTCACCATTACCCACTCCAAATTCTGAACCAAATTAGTGTGAATGTTCTGGGTACAAACACAAGCACCACCTGGCATATGGAACAATCAGAGCGGGTAGATGTTTAGTCAAGAGACCACCTGCAAGCCAAACATCTCCAGACTCAATTCTTCTTCAATGTGTAGTCAAATAATCAAACATCATTGACCCAAAACAAGAGCTGAAGCAGAAGTTCAAAATGTTGCCATCACAGTTGATGGGGAATGAACAGCGCTGCTAGGTGATACTAGTGTTAACTATTCTAAAGTGATCATTCTTTGGTTCTGGAGATTGGTCTTGAAATGAGAACGTGTGTCTGTGTGTGTTATATATTACATTTAAATATGTACTTAAATTATATAAAAAGTAAATAATTTAATAATTTTTTTAGGTTGAAAAAAAAAAGAGGTTAAAATCACGTTAGTGTTTAAAAAAGTGAAAAGAAAGAAAAGAAAAACACTGAATATTTTGCAACCAAAACAGAAAAAGATTTGAACCAGATATGTCTGGTGATTTTGCTTTATATAATGGTAATAAATTAGTATTAATTGTAATTAATAATTTACTAATCAATCTGCAGGGTGGTACTGTGGCTCAGTGGTTGGCACTGTCACCTCACAGCAACAAGGTCACTGGTTCGAGTCCCGGCTGTGCCAGTTGGCATTTCTGTGTGGAGTTTGCATGTTCTTCCTGTGTTGGCGTGGGTTTCCTCCGGGTGCTCTGGTTTCCCCCACAAGTCCAAAAACGTGGTATAGGTGAACTGGGTAAAGCTAAATTGTTCATAGTGTATGTGTATGAATGAGTGTGTATGGATATTTCCCAGTGATGGGTTGCAGTTGGAAGGGCATCCGCTGCATAAAAACGTGCTGGATAAGTTGGTGGTTCATTCCACTGTGGCGACCCCAGATTAATAAAGCCGAAAAGAAAATGAATGAATGAAAGTTGGCTGGAGTGTATGAGTGTGTCTGTGAATGTGAGAGTGTATGGGTGATTCCCAGTGTAGTATTTTGTATTGCCAGAGTAGTTGCCGGCCCAGATAAATCAGGGACTAAGCCGGCTTTAATGAGTGAATAATCGGACACTATCACTACACTATGAAAGACGTTTTTATTGGTCAGCTGAGACAATTGTTGCTCCTTTTGACATTGTGCTCTTCCCGTACATTCCCATACTCAAAGAATCATTAAAGGAAACATGAAATCCACAATTTTACCCATGGAGTTAAGCTATATTTACACTATTGTTAGTGTTGACTGTTTTTTTAGTCTGTGATTTACCAAGGGGATGAACCTTTAATTAATAACAATGCATTGTTAATTTATTGTTTATTATAGAGAACCAGGCAATTTGCTCCTTCTTGCCTTCTATGTCTTTCTGTTTGACTTCCCCACTCCTTCAGTCCCACCCTCTCTTCGTGTTTTGGTTGAGATTACATCAAACATAATAAATAATGCATATTTCAAAGCACTTCACAGGACCTTTAAGTTTTCTTAAAAATATGGGGAATCACTTTCAAGTGCTACATAGCCCCTGCAGTATGCACCTATAAAGAACCTGTTAAGCCCAGTATTGGTTCTTCAGCAGTTCTTTAACACACTGCATTCAGTCAATACAACCAAGGGGATGGACCTTTATTTATTAACAATTTATTATAATTTATTTATTTATTACAAAGACCAGATAAATCTGATTTGTGGAATTGCTTGGGATGCTTTTGTGTGTTTGTGTGTAACGTTAAATGAAACATTGTGGCTAAATACTGTTTGAAATGTGTATTGATTGCGTAATTTATCACTTCACACACTTTTTGACAGTGAACAGTATATTATTAATATTCTAATGTCAAAAGTAAAAGATTAATAATCTATGTCTTCCAATTTACCATATATCTAATGTATATAATTATTAATGACATTATTGTACACTATTAAGTATTTGTGTCAAATGAGATTTGTTTCTTATGGTCACCAAATCATAATTTCCATATATTTTATCATTTAAGTCCTAAAAGGATCATTAATGGAACCATTAATAAACCAGAGCTGTCAATAAGAAACTGTGTTAGAACAGAATGGCTAAATTCCTTGTTCTTCTCATCCCTATCCATAACGCTTTCCAGCTTGTTCTAAATTCTGTAATCTGTGGTGCACAGAGGCCTTTTAGTTCTGTGTAACACAGCAGGACATGATGGCTTACACTTCAGTGCTGTGTTTGTGCACTTGTGATGCTGAGAGTCTCTGACTATTCCTGAGCCACTGCTTAAGCAGAATCCATAAACACAGCGGCGTCTGCTATCTGTGTCCGGCAGCTGAATATGTGTCCTTACTTAATCCTGCTTTCTGGAAACAGTCTCCGTAAATCACCTGTCAACAGTAGCATTATTGCTCCGAGGGCTTCATAGAACGGGAGCTCGGGAAGTCAAACGGGACAGGAGAGCTCAGAAAGCCGGCTGGACTTTTATTAAACCCATCTTTCACTCGGAGATAAATGGGATCACCACAGGGGCAGGACCCTAAAAACTGGACATGTTTTGCTACAAAAATAAATAAGTTAGCTTTAGTGAAATGTGCCACAATAATAATAAATAAAGATTTAAAAGTTGTAGGATGTAATTTGCCTGATACTTTGGTAATATTAGATTTTTGGTGCCCAATAATTTTTCATTTGGTTATAACTCGACCCACACTGAATCTGCGCGTGCAGAATTCCACAGATTTCAGCAGATTTTTAGCCCATCATTGATTCTGTTTTTACTGGTGTAAATGTGTGTACATTTACATTTATTCAGTTTTTTAAATTAATTTCAGTAATAATATTGACTAATTTGAAAATATTCATATGATTTATTCACAATAGAGTTTGTAAAGTCATATTTTCTGTCTTTTAGTTGGTATTTTATTTGAGAGACTTGCTTTATTTACCAAATAAAGTGGATCTAATTGGGTTCGCATTGTAAACATTAAATAAAAGTTAAAAATGTATTACTTATTATTCCACATATTAAGGTTTTAGTTATGATACTCCCAAAATCATTCTGCATAGATTTGCAGATTTTTAACAAAATTTTGCGCAGAAATAGCAAAAAATGGGGCGCCACGGTGGCGTAGTGAGTAGCACATTCGCCTCACAGCAAGAAGGTCGCTGGTTCAAGCCCCAGCTGGGTCAGTTGGCATTTCTGTGTGGAGTTTGCATGTTCTCCCCGTGGTTGCGTGGGTTTCCTCCGGGTGCTCCGGTTTCCCCCACAAGTCCAAAGACATGAATTGGGTTGGCCAAATTGTCCGTAGTGTATGAGTGTGTATAGATGTTTCCTAGAGATGGGTTGTGGCTGGAAGGGCATCCGCTGCGTAAGACAGATGCTGGATAAGTTGGCGGTTCATTCCGCTGTGGCGACCCCGGATTAATAAAGGGACTAAGCCGACAAGAATGAATGAATGAATAGCAAAAAATGTCTGCAGATTCCATCTGGCCTTGTAAGTTATAACTTACAACAGGCGCTCGGTTTTGTGTTCTTGAAAAATACATGAAACTCATGAAGGTTTGGAACCAGTGGGGGGTGAGTAAATGATAAATTGATGATGACAGAAGTTCATTTTTGGGCGAGCTGCACTAAAAAATGGTTCACTGCAAATTGTTGCAAACAATTTATACACTCAGAAATAAAGGTACATGAGCTGTCAAATTTGTACACATTTGTACTTAAAGGGTCCATATTGGTACCTCTAAAGTATATATAAGTACCTTAAGATTTTAAGAGGAACACTGTTGGTATGGGACAATAACCGTTTTTCAAGGTATACCGTGGTTTGGAAAAGGCTTTCATACTACCAGAATATTCTGTAATAGCGTTCCTAAGGTAATATTTTAATCTTTTTTAAATAATTATATTTTAGTTTTCAAGGACAACAGCATCTCCAGCAGAAAAAAATATCCAAATATGCCGTTTTAAATTGTAAAGAAATCTGTGTTATTAAAACTAATGAAGACAGCAGAAGTCAATGACTCATTGTAATTATTTAGTCTGACATGCTTACTGTTCCAAAATATTATAAATCTTTCAAAAAATAAATATATTGTGTTCAAAGGGGATTTTTTTTTTACCCAGACATTTAAAAATAATATATTTTAGAGTTGTAATCACAATACCGTGAAACCGTGATATTTTCATCGAAGGTTATCATACCAGCAGAAACTTATACGACCCATGCCTACACTGTAGCTGACGCTGATCGGTCAGCTTGTAATTTTGGTTTATTGTTTTTGTATCTCATTATTCAGAAGAGTATCGTTTTATGTTTATGTTATAATTGTCCTTGTTTTCCGATTGGCTTGAGTCGGAGGTCACATGATCTTCCTTGACTGATTTAACCTGTGAGAGTTTGTATGGACAGCATAGTGAGATCTCAATGCAGACTCCAGTTAAATGCTCCTGATTATTCTGCTGCTGATTATCAGGCCAACACGGTACACTAAACATTGTTTGTATATTATTTGTGTATTTTGATGTTCTTTTGATTATGTTTGTGTGAAACATTTGGTTTGTTTAGTTGTTTCTTTTAGTTTTCATGGTGTTTAATAAATGAAACGCATGGACATCAGTATTTGGGAAGCCTGGACTGTTTTAATAACCGGTGGGTAAATACAAACACTTTTTAGGTACTAATATGTACCCTTGAGGTAACAATATGGACCTTTTAGGTATAAATTTGTACCTTTTGAAAAAGTACTACCCCAGTGACAGTTCGCGTACCTTCTGAGAGTGTATAAGCTGAATTTAAACAAACAAATAAAAAATGAAGCGATGTTCAACTTAATTTGTTTGTTTAAATTCATTCATTCATTCATTTTTCTTTTGGGTTTAGTCCCTTTATTAATCAGGGGTAGCCACAGCAGAATGAACCGCCAACTTATCCCGCATATGTTTTATGCAACAGATTCCCTTACATCACTGGAAAACACCCACACACTCTTATTCACACATATACACTATGCACAAATTTAGCTAACCAGTTTAGGGAAAACTGGAGTACTTGGAGGAAACCCATGTGAACACGGGGAGAACAAGCACACTCCACACAGAAATGCCAACTGACCCAGCCGAGGCTCGAACCAGTGACTTTTTTGCTATGAGGCGACAGTGCTAACCACTGCATTGCCTGTTTAAATTTAGCCCATATGAATCATTTTTTCAAGTGAATCATTTTTTTTTCAGTATATAATAAGTATGACGTTGAGTTGCAATGATTGTTATGCTCTCAAAGTTATGCAGACATCCTCCATGCAGGAGAATGGAGCAGAATGTCATAAAATGGACAAATGGGAACATCATCCAAGTGACCAAGCAGGGAACATTATGAATGTTCTTTGAGTAACAGGCAGAGAATGTTATATGTTTGGAACGCAGTGAAAAGCCCCAAATATTAAGCCTTAACATCCAGTGGAAAAGTGCCTTTAGATCTGCTAATGCCAATGAAGAACTTTAGTTTTAACAGTGTTGGATATAGCAAGTAGGTTCTTTTAAGTGCTGCATATTTTGGCAAATGTAGTGCTAATTAGCAAAGCAAGCTAATTAGGTTATAATTAGCATATTCTGCATACTGCTGAAAAAGCAAGGGTAGCATGTTACAGTGAGAGGTATGAACGTTACTTGCCCTCAAGACATTCAAGATTTCATTTGCCTTTTTTTTCTTCTGAAAACCTCAGACCTTTTCTTCTGAAACCTCAGACCTGTGATTCATAAATTACAAGTCAACAGCTATCAGTACTTTAACAGTCAATATTCTGGCAAAACAAACTAAAAACCTGTGGCTTCTGATGATAAAATTGTAAATTATGTTCTGTTTTTCACACAGACCAATCATTTTACATGACAAGACTTTAAAAGGAACCTTTTATGCAAAAATCACTTTTATAAGGTTTTTAAATACAAATTTGTGGCTCCAGTGAGTGAATATAGCCAGCCTCTAATAGTCTAAATTAATTACATTCATTTTTTATAATCACGCTTTATGAAAAAAACTGCAGAAACCCTTTGTTTGGCATTCTCACTTTGTACATGTCACCTGAGGGGGCAAGCCCCACCCATTAGTGACAATCTCTCCCTCATTAGTACAAACAGCCCTGAGTGAGAAGCAGCCATCTGCAATTAGAGTTTTCACATCATATCTACTGAAGATAATGTCAATGTCATTTGCGACTAAGGATGGACAAATGACCACTGGAGTCTCCATAGGCTGCCTTCTTCTGAGACACGTCTTTTCACATTTTCAGTTTTTCACAGAGATAACGTTTGTCCTGTTTTGAAACTGCTGCTATGCTGATGCATAGGCATTTGTAGCTCCGCCTTTTTCCTAAAAAGCACAATCTTATTTGAACTTAAAGTGACAGTCACCAAAACGGCACAGTGTGGATCAAAGCCTGAAAGGTGCAGTTATAAAAAAATATTTCTGGGGAATTTTGAGCTGAAACTTCACATACACCCTCTAGGGATATCAGAGACTTGAGGTGCTTTCACACCTAGGTGTTTGTTTCAGAACAGGTCTTTGGAACTGCCCAGTTAGCGCGGTTTGTTTGGCATATGTAAAGCCCGCAATAGTGCTCTGATACACACCAAATCAATTGGTCCGAGAACGCCAGAATGAGGTGGTCTCGGCTCGATCGAAACAAACTCTGGAATGGATCGATTGTAGTGAGAAAGCAATACAACCCAACAAACTAATGCAGGCTATATCACAGTGTATTATGGATATGTAGTCTAATGACCATATATACGGCTATATAAAGAGAGAATTATGAGTAGGGTGGGAAGTCATGTTTCATGTTGAATGCGAAAGTGAAAACATGCTGAAATATTACTGAGAGTTGTTTATCCGATTGAAATTATGGTCTGATATTTTTTCCATGTTTTAATATAATATTTTGTATTAAGCCTATTGTTTTGTTCATTTCTGCACTGACACCTTAAAAGAAAGATCTGCTTCCAGATCTAACTGCAGTCTCGGTTTATCTGTTATTTCTCTGTATAATTAAATTTATAATGCATATGTCACGGATTGGTCAGGCTCTCACGTCCCACAATCACAGCGATCA
>CAIGQQ010002477.1:6125604-6159172 GCA_903798035.1 Danio albolineatus
TCGATGAATTGCAGTCTCAGCTACTTCCGTATTGGCTTCCCGAGAGAGAGCGGTAGGCTGCTGTTTGGGTGTATGGGACATGAGTGTTCTTCTCGCTAACATGCTAGGAAGTGATCCGCCATAAATGTTAGCACCCTGCTAGCCGTTTTAAATTAGTTAAACAGTTTAGCTAGGTTATATTAGCTCCAGTTGCCCACGTACAGCAATTATTACAATACTTAAAATTCACAATTATGACGAGAGGACATGGCCAACCAAAAACATTTCTACTTTCATCATGACCATAAAAAAGCATTATTCAGCTGTTGAATGGTGCGGTGTAATACCTGACAAACCTCTAGCAAATGCTCCATTAATCTGTACAAGTGGTTTAATGTCGCTCTGTATTCGCCCTGCACATTTATTGTGAGATGTTTGGACTGTGACGGCTCCTTCTCTGGGACTCTGAACAAAGAGATGAAATGTCTTGCAGGCGAGTGGATCCCCTGAGCTGCAATAAATCTGATTCATACAGTCAGTCCGGGGCAGAGGAAGTGCACTAGTGAGTCAGTCTGCGGCCTCTATCATCATGTGTCTGTGTATGTGTGTGTGTGTGTGTTTGTGGTTTCGGACTGGACCGCAGCCAGAAATGCAACCAGACTTCAAATCTCATGAGAATGGCAGGAAAAAAACGCTACATTATGCCAAAGTCACATTGAAAGACATCAATTTGGGGGAAAACGAAACCTTGAATGGTAACACTGTAAACTAGGGGTATAGAATATTGATGAAAAAAAAATAGATATATATGTTATAAATATACAGGGATTCTTCCATGACATTAGGCAATATTAGTTAGAGCAATGTTAGAGTTGTTGTGCTATTGGCTTGGCTGTTATGGGCTTATTGTGGATAAATGACATTAAAACCACAAGTAGGAGGGGTAAGTCCTTTCTTGAGTGATTCACTGAATCATTCATTCAGATGATTCCTAAAATGGCCATTTCATTTAGAAGCAAGAAACCGACGGTGTTTAAAACCGCTGCACTTTATAGCGCTCATACTATTTTGTAGTGTTGTGATCAACTTCATTGCTTCACAAAAACTATTTCCAGTGTACTGTTTATCTAATGTACACTCATTGAAGAGTCATTTTATAAATTGCAAATGGCAATAAAGCAGGATATATCGTATTTGGCAAAACTAAAGATGTCAACAGTGACATTTTTCACATTAAGACATACTATACTCTTTTTTTTTTTACAAGATGTAATGCACATTTCAGGTGTTACCAAAATGTGCTTGAAGTGACATGAATCAAATAAGACAGAAAAAAATTAGATTAAATGTCCTACTTGAAGGCAGGTTTTAAATGCTCTGTTGTAGGATATTTTCCAGTGTGACATCAGTATGGATAGAAAACACAAGCAAGATGTTTTGAAACACACGCTAGTTACTTCGGCATCTGCATTTTTGCTCACTGTCGCCGATAGAGAATATCGCTGGTCAATGTGACAAAAATCTCATGTCATGATAGTAGGCATGGCCCGGTATAAGATTCTGATGGTATGATAACCTCGGATAAAAATATTATGGTTTCACAGTTTGACGGTGTTATGATTACTGCTCTAAAATATCTTCTTTTTAAATGTCACGCTAAAAACTAAACCATTTTCACCTTTGAACACAATATATTTTTAATTTTTTAAAAGATTTATAATATTTTGGAGCAGTAAACATGTCAGGTTAAATAATTCAAACGAATCATTGACTTCTGCTGTCTTCATTAGTTTCTAAAACACTGATTTCTTTACAATTTAAAATGGCATCTTTGGATATTTTTTCTGCTAGAGATACTGTTGTCCTAAAAAACAAACATAAGAAAATGTACATTAAAAAAAGCGTACTCATACCTTAGAAACGGTATTACAGAAAATTTTGTCGGTTTTAAAACCTTTCTAAACCGCGCTATACCTTATCGTCCCATGCCTACATGATAGAAGTCATCTCATAAGCGGATAATGATGCATGTCATTATACAGCACAATTTCTGTAAATTCAATCAATGAATAGTTTATATATAATATCGACCACATGGAAAATACTATTTCTTTTTTACATTTTCAAGTATATACACATTTATTATATGATCATATTTCTCACTTTAAATGTTTGATTATTGATGTAGAAATATAAAATTACCATTAATGAAATATGAAACACTTTACAAATCCATCCGATAAAGATAGATAGATAAATATTTATATACTTTTTTGTGACACCACGAAATAAACGATAGAGCATAATATAAAACAATTGGCTTTTTATTTTGTCCATACAAGATTTGTTTAATAGTCATATTGCAGAGGTTAATATAGAGCCCTAAACTGCCAGTGCGAGTGACTGATTGAGCAGTTTTAAACAGATTCATCCAGGAATGTAGCACTCAAGTTGCTCTGAGACACGTCTATTATTGTATATACATCTTTTTAACTTCATGTTTGTTGATCTGTTGTATAAAATCCATACTTGTGATTGCGTTTACATGCTGATATATCAAACTACGCATGCTGACAATATCACACAAACAACCCATTCAACGTTGCGCTTTCTTAACATGAACATGCTCATTTACAGTATACTGCACTGAAACAGGCTCCAATAGTAATTGCTTTCAGACTTGAGATGCTTTTCTGTTGGTTTTAGCAGTAACACTCAAGGTCAGCTCCCTGATCATTACAATGACAAGATATAGATTATCATATGAAGTAAGTACTGCGCATCCCAACATGCTTACACAAGCTATATAGCATCTTGCTACAGTGTTTCTATATGCATGTGAAAAGCTAGAACACAAGCTCCCTAAAGGACTGCAAAAGCCACTCGCTCGAGTGCTGCTTCTTGCTGATGTAGCAAAAACATTTTGAGTAATGCACACACACACACACACACACACCAGTTTTCCACATTAATCCAACTCACTCTGAATCGCTATAAATGTGTAGTTCAATTGTGTGCGTGTGTTGGCAGGTAGAGTCAAGGTCATGTGCCTTGCTTTCCTCCTAACTTCCTCCCTCGGAGAAAACCATTTCCTGTTTGGACGCTGAAAATCTCACATTTTTGCCCCTTTTTTAACATTTCAAGCAATCACAGAATCACTCAAAGACGAAAATACTCACTAAATTAAGCAGAACGACTGAAATACTGTATAATTTTCTGATAAATTGTTCTTTAATAATGCGTACGCACAGTATACGCATCTAAACTCGACATTTCTAGATCAATAAAAACAAAATCAACCACGTTTGAGTACCAAATAAGTGCGCGTCTCTTATATCGGAGAATAGCGGCGCTGTCCCTCATGACCATGAATCAGTCATCTGTCTCAATCCATCTTCAGTCACACTACTGTATGCCACACACACTGCTGTACGTGCGGTCCATACTAAACAGCAGTGCTGCGGCAGGAGGATTCCCTGATCCTGCACCCTGACACACACACACACACACACAGCCAGATACCCATCGCTTCCCCATTGGACAGTCACACACAGCCTGGTGG
This sequence comes from Danio albolineatus, assembly GCA_903798035.1. Classification (NCBI taxonomy): domain Eukaryota; kingdom Metazoa; phylum Chordata; class Actinopteri; order Cypriniformes; family Danionidae; genus Danio; species Danio albolineatus. The sequence goes on from CAIGQQ010002477.1 coordinate 6,129,146, forward strand.
TTGAGTATCCATGGAAACGTGTACAATGCAGCAAGAGCCTGTTGAAAAAAAGGAGCACACCTTGGCGCACATTTGCACACAAACCTACATTTGACAAGCGAGAGGAGCCCATATGTTCATCCATCTCGAACGCGAAGCGGCCCCGATACTTCACCAATCTATCAGCATGCCTCGAGTTGCCTAGAGACCACCTTCATCCTGACCGCTATTGGCCAATAGCAGCTGAGACAGCAAATCTGCTCCTCGCATTTCAATATCAGCATGAAGAAACGCATGCCGGCGCTTTAACGTCCACATTTTGTCATTGTGAAGGTCTGAGCCTTGCACCTTCACCTGACTACAACTGGAGCGCTGGAGACAGGGGTTGCCATGCAGGTTGCCATGGAGGCTGCATGATGCACCCCTCCCTCCCTTTCCCTTTCCATTTCATCGATTACACTCTGTTAAACGAGTGCCCGCATAACCGTTCGCCTGCCGTAAGAGCAAACAAATGATGCAGGCTGGATTGTGTGTACTATTATGTTGAGGGTGCGCACATTGAATGAAAAGCAGCGTGTATTTACATTCATAGTCCCTCACTTAAGCTGCTCGCTCCCCTGCTGAACATCCAGCTTAAGCTTGTTTTGGAAGATCAGGGTGGTGAAAGGTGTTTAGCTAATCAGCTCCCAAAACCATGTTTATTAGCTTCCGTTTTAACTGGTATTATAGCATTCGGACCATATTAAGCTTGCATGTACAACTAGTTGCTGGTAGACCGGTCACTTGCTAGTCAAACGGTTAATATGCTTCAAAAAAATCATGCTAATCATCCTGGGATAGTTTCTAACACTATCAACTTGACCACACTGTGGTTGGACTTAATAGTTAGTGATTTCTGGATGGTAGTTAGCATATCAACAAGCTAGCATGCTCCAAAAACCACGATGATCACCTTGAGTTTCTAGCTGGTTGACAAGTAACCACATTATAAAATCTCTCAACTATATCGAGCTTTGGTGAATAACTAGTTGATGATTTCTAACTAGCTGATAGCTAGTCAACTAGACATACAGCAAAAATAATGCTAATCATCTTAGGATAGTGTCTAAAACAACCAGCTTGACTACATTGAGGTTGTTTGATCAATTGGCTACTGGTTTGTGTAGGGTAGTTAGCTCATCAACCAGCTAGCATGCTCTAAAAACCATGTTGATCAGCTTATGTTTCTAGCTGGCAGATAAGTAACCACATTCCATAATCTCTCGACTATATCCAGCTTTGGTGAATAACTAGTTGATGATTTCTAACTAGTTGATAGCTAGTCAACCAGACATGCTGCAAAAGTAATGCTAATCATCTTAGAATAGTGTCTAAAACTACCAACTTGACCAAATTGAGGTTGTTTGATCAATTAGTTACTGGTTTGTGAATGGTGGTTAGCTCATCAACCAGCTAGCATGCTCCAAAATCCATTTTCATCACCTTAAGTTTCTAGCTGGCTGACATGTAACCACATTACATATACTATCTGGACCGTATTGAGCTTGGGGGGAAAAGCTAGTTGATGATTTCTAACTAGTTGATAGCTAGTCAACCAGACATGCTGTAAAAATCATGCTCATCATCTTGGGATAGTTTCTAACTCGGCCAACTTGAACATATTGAGGTTGTATGATCAATTAGTTATTGTTTTCTAGATAGTAGTTAGCTCATCAACCGGCTAGCATGCTATAAAAACCATGTTGATCACCTTGAGATTCTAGTTGAGTGATAAGTAACCACATTACATTTACCATCTGGACCATATCGAGCTTTGGTGAAAAACTAGTTGATGATTTCTAGTTAGTTATTAGCTAGTCAACCAGACATGCTTCAAAAATCATGCTAATCATCTTCGGATAGATTCTAACACTGCCAACTTGACAACATTGAGGTTGTATGATCAATTAGTTACTGGTTTCTAACTGGTAGTTAGCTCACCAACCACCTAGCATGCTCCAAAAACCATGTTGATCAGCTTAAGATTCTAGATAGTTGACAAGTAGCGACATAAACCCATCTGGACCATATTGAGCTTGGGGGGAAATCTAGTTGAGGATTTCTAACTAGCTGTTAGACAGTCAACCAGACAATATGCTTCAAAACATGCTGATCATCTTGGGATTGTTTCTAACTGGTTGACTATCTACTGTACCACACTAACAACTTTACCCCATTGAGGTTGCATGACCAATTGGATACTGGTTTGTGAATGGTGGTTAGCTCATAAACCAGCTAGCATGCTCCGAAAACTGTGCTGATCACCTTGAGATTCTAGCTGGTTGACAAGTAACCATATTACATAACCTTTGAGATTGGGTGACCAGCTGGTTTCTGGTGTCAACTAATATGCTTTTAAACATTTGTTGATCGACTTGAGGTGGTTTCTATCCAACTGACCTGTAACCATGGTAAACATATTATTCAATTTAATTCACCTTTATTTGTATAGCGCTTTTACAATGTAGATTGTGTCAAACGGCTTCACATAGAAGGTCATAGTAGATTGAAAATGTCAGTCCAGTAATTAATGTTTGAGTTCAGTTCAGTTCAGAGTTGTTTAATATTCACTACTTAGAGTCCAAACACTGAAGAGTAATCCATCGGTGCGCAGCTCTAGCTGCAGTTTTATCAGTATATTATCTGTACCAGCTTCAGCTTGACCAGTTGGTTTGGTTGCTGGTTTTCACATAGTAGTTAGCTTGTCAATAAGCTAACACAATGTTGACCAGTAACTTCACATAAACATTTGTACCATACTGAATTGTTGGTTGTACCATACTGAGTTGTTGGCTGTTGGTTTCTAGCTGGTTGTTAGCTAGTCAACCAGCTAACTTACTTCGCAAACCACATCGATTCTCTCAAATCTGCAGTAACCACATTTATGAGCTTTACATGGTTTGTAGCCAGTTGACTACCTATATAACACACCATCTGGACCCTACTGAGTTTGGATAAACAGTTCATTTCTGATTTCTAGTTTACTGTTAGCTAGTTAATCTGTAAATTATTCAAACATCATGTTTATGGCTTTTACATGGTTTCTAGCAGGTTGACCAGCTGACATTAAAAAATACAAACTTCTAATTATGAATTTCTAAAATATATACTAATTTTACAACTAATTTCAAGGTAACCCAAACTTGTTATTAGCTGGCTGACTAGTAAAATACATAACCACTTTAACCTGATGTGCTTCTGATAATATACTGGCTGATCAGGTTGCATGTTGTAAAACATTTTGACCAACTAGCTTCAATCTATTCCAAGCCTGCCATTAGTAATCCTGCTTCAAAATGATCGTAACCTGGATGCTGTCTTAGAATCCACTGGTTGACCAGCTGCCATGTTACTATTATTTTCATTTTAATCATTTCCAGCTACTGGTAACAAGCTGGCTTACCAGAAACCATGTTTTAAAAACCATCTTGAATACATTGCACCGGTTAAACCAGAAAATTAAATTATATTAATGAAACCAGTCACCTTTATAAAACACATTCACCAGTCTACAGTGTGTGTTTAGGGGGTTTTCAGCAGAATGAAGTGGATTCAATAAACAGACAGCAGTAATGCAATTGGAAAGGATTATTTGGCCAATATGCAGTAAATGAAACGCGTGCACAAGCCTCTCATTAGACGGATGAGACTGGAGATCGTCTCCAGGTACCCATCAGGTGCGAGTGTTCTTACCTTTCACTTGGCTCTCATACTCCGTAATGATTTCCTTTTCCTTTTTGCTCTTCGTCGAGTTAGACATGACGCCAGTGTAGTCCAGATCCGCTGGTCCCTTCTGTCTGAAACCTTTCTGCTTCTCGGAGACGCGTCCCTACTGTGCCCGATGCGTCATTTCTAACCACAGGTTTAGTGCGTGATCCAGCGGCAGGAAACTGTAGTCCGTAAAGCACAGCGATGACATTCAACCATGCACGTTAACTGATTATTATTAAACATGCACACAGAAAAGAGACGGAAAAGTGGCACGTGAGGAGCTACAGGGGCGCGTCGTTACAGCCGCATCGCCAGATTGGAGATGCAAGTGGCCGTATCGAAATTACGCACAGGTTGATAAACAAAACACGCGCGTCTAGAGGTGACAGAGACTGGAAGTCATCTCAACTCACTCTAATGCGTGTGAGATTCTGATTGTGTATGCTGAAAATTTCGATAGGTGTACGTATTTCTCACGCGCGCGCTCTCCACGCTGCTGTCAATTGGTGGGCGGGTTGGGGCGTGTGTGTATGTGTGTGTGTGTGTGTGTTGCACATAAAATTGACAGTCACTCTATTTTAAGAAGCAGTTGTTCTTAGTCATGCTCTTTGAGTGCCCAGGCTCTGAGCATTATTGTGCGTTTTGTACGGTTTCCACGTTACACACCTGATATGTGTCTTAATTATTAGCGGAGACTACAAGACCTGAACTGGGTGTGTCAGAGAACGGAGACATCCAAAATACTGGTGCTGGACTACTTCAAGAGCTGGATTCACACAACCAATGGACTGGATTTAAGATTTACCAGTGAGGTTGATCGCTCAATTGAATCATTTGTTGGCGGAAAACTATTAGTCTATAATAATAATAATAATAATAATAATAATAATAATAATAATAATAATATTGTTATTATTATTATTATTATTATAACAACTAATCGTGTTTTATATACAATACATAATAAATTGTGCTATTTTTCATGCACGTTTCCAACATATGTGTGTGTTCAGAGATTGAATTTAATATTAATGTCCTATACTTGAAAATGTATTGTCTACATTATTAACATTAAGTACACTATATATTTTATAACTACACATTAACAGTATATTCTTGACCACTGTACTATCCACTGTATACTTTGTACACTGCATACTAATTAACACCCTAACTCTTGATTCTGATTGTAATTTAATAATATGTGGAATGCGGATTATTGTGAAAAGCGCTATACAAATACAAACTTGAATTGAACTGAATATAATTTGTCCTCATCATCATTTTAAATGGTTTGATTTTGTATACATACAAAGCCAATTAAATGCAAGACGTCTGTTTTACTATTTGTAATAACCTTTGTGGAAAAACATGGTCAGATGTGATTATAATAATGTTACAATTTCATTTTCAACTTTACATTTGCATATAAGTGAAACAAAATATGTATTCTGGCTAATATTTATCAACATAAACAGAAATAAGACAATTTCCAAACTTTTCAGAAACCACAAATGTTATAAGATACAAAAGTATGCGTATACATCTAATTATTTTAAAGTTGTGTGTGGATTAAGTTGTGTAATAAAATGAAATGTCACAGGAAAAAAAACGTATTGAACACATGAAGAAAGGGAGGTGTAGAAAGGCAGTGAAAGCCCAGACAGCAGCTGAAATCCCTCAGTAGTTATTCAGCAACCCTCTGTCCTTCTTCATTGTAAATAAATATTAGCTGCTTCAGTCCAACATCTGCATTATCAGGATGATGAAGATGAAACCAGGGTGGACATTTCAGCAAGACAATGATCCAAAACACAGCCAAGGAAACTCTCGAATGGTTTCAGAGAAAGAAAATCAAGCTGTAGAATGGCCCAGCCAATCACCTGACTTGAACCCAATAGAAAATACAAAATAATGATCAGATTTGATAGACGAGACCCACAGAACCATCAAGATTTTTACACTCTGTTGAAGTCTGTGCAATATGTGACTTCATTCTCCACACAAGAGGCGTCTTTAACCTGTCATCACCAAAAAAAACTAGTCAAAGTCAAATATTTTCCTCTTTATTCTTAGCTATTAAATATAATTATATAAATACAATATAATTCCATGCAAATGATGACATTTTTACACCAGGTTTAGAGTCTAACCCATGAGATGACTGTAAAAAGTCAGCAGCTGTACAAAAGCACCGGTCTGACTTCTGCTGGTCTGTGTGTGCAACTACAGAAACACAGCGGAGCAAGAAACGCTGCTCAATGACTTCTCATTCTTCACTTACACTTAAGTGGCTGAATGGTGTAGGAGGCGCTTTATGGGTCACTTATTCACCCTCAAACATGATCACATTACACGCAGTCAGCAGGGGGAGACAGAGAATACAACATCAGCAGGAGGAACACCCTGAGACACACTGATCTCATGTAAGTTCATAAAGGGGTGAGTGAGAAAGGGTGTCTATGGTCATTTGCACACATGAATGTCTATTTTCTGGTTTTTATTATTATTAACTTTGATAATTTCATAGTTAATTGTATATTTAGTAGATATTTATTCTTTAATATAAATTAATCTACACATATCGCATTGTATAAATACATTTCAAATTTCAAGAACAAATGTTATACTACTGCTACTACAGGCTAGGGGGATTTCAGGTGGTTCGAAAGACCTACCCTCACTGACAAATGATAAGAATTTGTTTCATTCAGAAGCTTATTTCGACTGCTATGCCATCATCATAAATTGTGAAAATAACCCATCGAAAAGACTTTAAGACCTGTGTTGGCTGTCGCTTTGGTGTGACTTCAGCTAGTCAGTTTTGATCAATGCAAACTATTATTTTTCATGAGTCCAACATTCAGCTGTGCAAGAAAACACAGAAGCCGGCAGAAGTGAAGTCCGCTTTTACTACTGACCTACTGTATTGTGGAAAAAACATTTTACAAGTTACTTCTCATCTAAATCTTGGACCTTATTATTGAAACAAAAAATGACAGATAAAAAGGTGTGAAGCACCAAAAGCGGTCCATATTACAATATATTTAAATACTAATCCGGCTACTGTTGTTATCCATGAAGATTCAATTGTACTTTATTCAAGAGAGGTTAGAAAAATCGTGAAGCTCTACATTATTATTATAATTGTTTTATTTTTTATTATTCAAATTGCCAAATTCTGACTGAGGAAAGTTGAATGTGCGGCCAGTTTGTTTTTTTAACCTAATAAATGACAAAAGGCTAGTTTATCACATTTATTTCTAAGGATGTCATATGATTTAGTATGATTAGTATTTTAAAAACAAGTTTTTTAAAAAGATTTCTTTATTCTAAGTCTTTAGGAATTGGTACATCAAAACATGTGGTTATGATGACAAGCTAATCCAGCTAAAAGTACTTGAAGTGCTTAAAATGTAACTAAAATGCAGTATTTAAATCTCATAATTAAATAAAAAATAAGGCGAATAACCTAATAATAAATAAGGTCCACTTTTTGAGATAAAAGAAGCACCCCTTTCACCAGGCAGGGCCTGTACTACTACTGCTACTGCTACTACTCCTACTGCTACTTCAGCCCTTCATGCTACAAGGAAAATCCTGTCAGAACACAATAAAAACGAAGCAAATGTGTTTAAAAAACAAAATGTCAAATGAAAATTACGATTACAGGACTGTCCTGTTATTGACTCTTTTATTGCCATTGTAAGATGTCAATTTGATGTCTTTTTAATGGTTCATTGTAGGGGATACAAAATGAAGCTTTCAGATAAGTCACTTTTTATTTTATTATAGTACTTTTGGGTCACTATTTTGGTGCATGGTCAAAAGGACATCAATGTGTGGATTTTAACATCAAGGTGCACTATAAATAAAAAAATAGACTCAACTTAAAATAAAAACTGCAGCAAGTAGCCTTACAATGTTGAGTTGACTTTTAAACCAATTACTGCACTTGACATGATTTGAGTAGAGTCAACTCAAAAAGCTCTGCAGCAAGCTGCCTCACCATTTAAATTTAAGTCAATTTGGTCACACTTTATTTTGATGGTCCGTTTGTTGAATTTAAGTTACATTGCAACTAATTCTCATTAGATTATAAGTAGACTGCTATGTTGGGGTTAAGGGGAGGATTAGTGTAAGTTGACATGTACTTGCAAAGTTTCTTATAGTCAGTTAAATGTCTGTTGAATGTCAGTATCAACAGATATTAAATAGACAGTCTACTCAAATGGACCATCCAAATAAAGTGTTACCGTCAATTTAGTTTTTACAGTGTGCCCTCTGCGAAGTAAGTGATGATTCTCACAGAATAAAGCCTGACATGTTTATCAGCAGCTGTTATATAAAACTGAAGGGCTTTATTCTGCAATAACAACCAGCTAGATGTACACTATCCTGCTTATTACACAAACGAGCCATAGAAGTAAACAATAAGGTGCAAAAAAATAGATTTGAGCTGTAAGAATTTGAAATTGAATTAAACATAAAACTTAAAACAGTTGGAAGCAGTCTACATTATCCGGCTTGTATTATTATTCAGTTGCAAGATGACTCCGAGGAACATACAAGATAACAGTCAAGGTGATTCCCATCATATCATGTGTAATAATGCTCATTATCTTACATTTTTTGGTTTGCATGAGTTCTAACCATTAATTCACCAAGATGTAACAGATTACCATCATATAATTTCAGCTACATCTTTACAATAACTGCCACTTGGATGCATAATCTATCCAATGCAATGATTTGTTTATTTTGAAGTGTAGATTAGGCGTACAAATAGCATTGCACAGCTGAACATTCACAGCTGCTTGCTCGTTGTATGGCAAGCTAAATTCACATTTAATCTAAATTTTAAAAAAAACTTTTTATGCTACTAGTGCCTATTTTTTTTTAAATACTAGTATAGTAAAATATATTTGAAAACATATTAGCACTTATTCATGAAATACTAGTATTTATTTATTAGATACTAGTTCAATATGAATAGATCCTTGCATTATAAGGAAGATACATATGATATATGATTTAAGTATAATTTGTAGATACTTGTATTAATTAAGTACTTATTTTTGAACTACTCTACTTATTATACACTCTTACCTATTAAATATGCACTGGTTCTTCTTTATCACATACTAGACGAGACTGTTATGACGCGTTTAACAGTCATCATAAGCTTAAATCCTAGAATTTTTTATTAATTTGATTTTTAAAAAAAGGTATGAACATTTAGATGCATTTATGTATTAAGTATATCATCTTTGTGTCAAATTACAAAAAACTAATTATGAATTATGAGGTGTTTCTAACATGGCTGAGAGTAAATTTGACATAATTCTCTCCTCTGGCTGCCGTCACACAATTTTTTTTCCTTTTCTCAAAGTATTGATAACACCATCAAGTTTCTTTTAATATTTCAGCAAATAGTATTGTAAAAAATTACTTGTTGTATTCTCCCATTCACGCGTTGGCATCTCCACACAGGCTCTTCCTTTCAAGAGTTCACACTTAGCTGATGATTGATTAAAAAGCTTGTTTGGCATGCTGTCCCAGGAGAGAGCCCTGAGCTCATAAGATCCTCGAGCCCGGGGCTCCCTCCCATTTGCAAGGCGAGAGGAGAGTTTGAGCTCAGGTAGAACTCTCCTGCGGGTAGCTAATGAACAGATGGTGATTGTTATTAAGAGATACCTACTTACTAGGAGCATGTCTATGGTGCTGATTTGAATTAGTCAATTAACTTAAGTTGCATGTTTTTGGACGGTGGGAGGAAACCGGGGACCACATTTTCCACATTGTCGCAAGTTTAATGACGTACAAAACGGAACGCCTTAATAAATGCGATCTGCCTGTATACATGATAGTCACATATCCGATTTATATCTGATTTATTTCCATTAAAAATTGGAATCGTGTCACATTTAACTGGCAGTGTAAACGGGGCCTTAGTAGAAAAGAAACTAGCGTCTAAAAATGAAGTACTTGTAGCATGCAAAAGGACACTGCTTGTTTTATAGATTAAATGTTCAATCGGCTTGCCATACATCATGTTCCGTCCCAAGATTTGTCCTTGACTGACAGTTCAATGAAAGCAGATATAAATGCGCTCGCTGATGTCATTTTACACAGCGCAGAGCTCCTCTAAACCATACCAAAAAGCTGAGCTAACCCTTAAACGGTATAGAGAGTACAAATTATTAATTCAGCATGACTTGGTGGAGTGCCCGCAGTACACTCTTTGTGCCATATTTATACAGAAGCGGGCATTTCATATAATACCCAAGAGAAGTGGTTATAAATAAAAGTCAAAGCATTTGATATAGAGTCCATTAGATGATCTGAAACGACCCTCGGAAGTCTAAAAATACTTTTAAGTGGCCATAAATGCATCGTTAAAATGAGGGTGTGAACAATGATTGGAACAGATATACGTTTCCTGGCTTTCTCTCTGTGTGTGTGTGTGTGTGCGTGAGTGCACGTGCACAAATGTCCCCACATATTTAGCAATACCTGTAATTTTGACCTTGTGGAGACTTAATTTGGTCCCCATGAGGAAAACGAGTTATGAATCACACAGAATAAAGTATCATTTAAAAATGTAGTAGAAACATCATTATGTCTATGGGAAGTCCCCGTAACGATAGCATTTTAAGTGTGTGTGGATATGTGTGTGTATGTTATGTCACTATTTTGCTTCTTATACTGGTAACGTCAAGTAATGCTTAATAATTCATATGTGCTGCAAGCTTCCTAAGGATGTTAACATCACATCAGTGTCACATGAGAGATGCTATATCCTCATAACATTACTGTAAACATACACACTAAACGCAACCTTGTGTAACCAGTATCATGACGGGTTGATGTATGTGAAACGGTAATGAGGCAGGAAGGTCTTGTTTTAGAAAAAAGAAAAAGAAAAAAAACAAGCAATCGTGTCCCCAAGCAGTGCACTTGCAGTAGTTTGCAGTTTAAATGCTTGTTTGTCCTACAATCATGTTATTTAATTGAACTTTCCTTTAAATTTGAGCGATTTTATTATTATTTTATATTAGACATGTCTGGGACATATTGGAACTTAAGACTGAAAGGATTTAAAATATTTTTCAATAATATTTTGAATACAATTAATGCTAACGTCAGATGTTTCATGCTGTACATTTTTATGTTCTTTTAACATCAATTGACAACTCATTGATTTGATTAGATTTTTTTTAGGGGTTTCTGATGTGGATTTGACATCAAGCTCCCCCATGGGTAGGCCCACTTGGAATCTGTGCGTGCAAAATTCTGCATATTTTTATCCCATCATTGAGTCTGTTTATTTACACATGTAAATTTGTGTACATTTTATATTTATTCATTTTTTAAATTAATTTCAGTAATAATACTGCCTAATATAAAAGTGTTCATTTGATTTGTTTATAATACAGTTTAAAGTCATATTTTCTGTCTTTTAGTAGATATATTACATGATAGACTTGCTTTTTTAACCAAATAAGTGGATCTAGATGGATTTGCATTATAAACATTAAATAAAGATTAAAAAGCTATCTTTTTTTATTTCATATATTAAGTTTTTAGTTATGATACTCCCAAAATCATTCCGCATATATCCGCAGATTTAAAAAAAATTCTCAGCAGAAATAGAAAAAATGTCCACAGAATCTGTCTGGCCCTACTCATGGGTTGGCATCTCCTCCAGTAGGCAACACATTTCTGTTTATTTGATGGCTGTATGAATGTAAAAATGTATAATTTACTTAACTACGTAATGTAATATTAATATTGACTGTTGGTAAATTATTTTTCAAATTTAGAATGATTTTTAGCACTATATATTTTTCTGGAAATATCTTCTTTTTTATATAGTTATCATGCAATGGCATTATTAGGCTCCATCAAAAATACTATACTTTTGAGTACTGTAAAAAGATAGGATCATAACGCCATGACTGATTTATTTATTTATTTTTTTGCTAATTTAACTAATCAACTATATATTTTCTAAGGTGTACAAATTTTATTTGAATTTTTATAGACTGTTTAACTGTAAGCTGAAAGTCATCTAAGCAATTTTTTTTTTACAGTTTTTGATTAAATATTTAATCCATAACCACTAAAAAGTACATTGCAGAGTATAAATATGTGTGATATGAATATATCCTGATAGTTTACCGCTGTATATCCACCAAATTATCTTTCTCCCTGCTATTTTGAATTCATACATACTTTTTGGATCACAACCTGTACTGTTTTTCATCAACTATGAGTGTTGTTTGTTTGTGCTTGGTGCAAATATGCCACTTCCCAGCAGGCACAGGACATCGTCATGTCGTCAGATTTGACCCCAAGGTTGCATTTTGGGTGGAAATGAATATTGGCTTGATGTTAGAACCGAATGGCAGGACTTCCGGGTTAAGCTTGGCATGAACGGGTATGTGTGAAGGTAGCTCCCGAACACTTGGCTCTTTGAGTCGTTATTTATGATAAATTACAGCTGAATACCTGCTAGTTGATACTTTGTGAAACCACGTTGAAATAACAATGATAGACAACAAAGTAGAGAGCAACAAAAAACAACAATGTAGAGAGCAACATCGGTCTAAAATTGAGTGAGACTTCAAGTAAGACTGACGACACAGCACCATTTGCCAAAGGTTTACCTGAGGATCTTGAAAAACTCTGATCTGCTATTCTTTCTGACATGACGCAAGTGGTACATTGATTTTTAACAACAGAATGAGCTGGCACACAGTCACCTGTGACCACGACTTTGGAACAAGTAAAGTCTTATTATGAGGCTTAGATGAATGAGTTGAAGATGGTCTAAGTATTATAGTGACAGGTTGGTGAATGTCAAAGCTGCGATGGATGCACTATAGAGAGAAAACATGTCGCTGAAGGAAAAGTTGCATGATCTCTAAAATCGCTCACGAAGATCCAATATGAGAGTGGTGGGCATCCCAGAAAAGATGGAAGGTTCAGACCTGATTAAATTCATCACAGATTTTTTTGAAGAAGTGTCAGGGAAGGACTTTTTTACTAGCCCTCTTGTTATTTTCTGCGCCCACAGAGTCTCCCAATCCTTCTAACGAAATCCTTTTAATGAAACATCGACCAAACAGACCAGATCCAAGGTGTTTTTGGTTCTCTTTCATTACTTCCAGGACAAACACAGCATCATCCAATTTAGAGCCAAATGTCAGACTGACTTGTGTCCAACATTGCAGAGGTTGGATTCTGATCACTTTCCAAGGCAACCTAAAAACAACCAAATATCAACGTCTAATCGTGTTACAGCTTGACATTGTATGGACGTTACCACTATGATGTCTATCAGACGTTGAATTCTGGATGCCATATTTGATGAATAAATCAGTAATTGATGTCAATATGATGCTGATTTTAGATGTTGGCTCGACGTTGGATTTTGGTAACTTTACAGCACAACCTAAAATCAACCATATATCAGCGTCACTTGATGTCATTATTGGACGTCAAAATAACGTTGTTCTTAGACGTTGTGTGCCTGCTGGGTTGGTTTGCCCTTTTATGATCCAACACAATAAAATTCACATGTTAAGAGAAGTCTCTGTACATCTCTGATCCCTCATTTTGGAAAAATCCAACGTGTGCTCCATATGGAAGAGAACCTACAAAGAAAACCGACTGGATCTGTTATCTGTTAATCATGAGGTTTCCTGTTAAAGCCAAATGTTCTCAACCTAAACACAGTGCTTTGGACATGGGAAAAGCATCTGAAGCATCCAGTTGGTAATTACAGCGCTCTCATTACAGTCAGACGCAGACAAACACAGGCATAAACGTTTCCTCCAGTCCTGGCTTTTGGCGCAATTTGCTCTCCTCTTCAATCCTTCCTGAACGTTCTGTTCCTGTCAGGCAGAGGCGCTTGAAATGTTGACGCCGGTGATTTTTTTTCCTGCCCCGTTTTATTTTCTCTCCAAAGCGACAGGTTCTCCTACGCTCTGACAATCACATGTTGCCGTTTTGCGAGAGTGCTGTCAAAATGTCTGACATCCGCAATCCTGCGAACAAAACCGAGAAAAGCTGACCTGATTTAAAAAGAAATCGCTTTAAAACACTGTCATTTACTCTCTCTCGCTTCCTTCTGCTGAATGTCTGTGGAATTGGCTTTTTTTTGCAGCAGATGTTGTCAAATAAAGGTTTCAGGCACTATAAACTCAACTCCTACTGTATATGTGAAGCGTTTCAAAATCATAGGTTTTTGATATTTTGATTGGAGTTATTGACGTATTTGCTGCATAAACCAGGTGAGTATGTTTGACAAACCACCTGTAGAAAACACACTCTTTCATCTCTCTGACACTTGCACCAGTTTTGCACATTTGCCTTGGACACGTTCTTACAATCGGCACAAAAAACAAACAAAACACTGCAATCATGAAGTGTCTCTCACACAGGTGAGTGGGCTTAACAAACCACCTGTAGAAACACTCTTCTCTCTAAAAATAATCACTAAAGCACATAATTCTCTGAGCACTAACAGTTCCTTTGGATAACTAGCACATCTTGTGTGTATTGCCTCTTCTTGTTGAATCGCTGAATGCCTCCTCATCTGTGAATCATCTGTCAACTCATCTGTAGACGAGTCTTCGCATTAATCCTGTGGGCAGCATGATCACCCACCAGTGATCTACTCACACAAGCACTTCACGATGGACATCCAGCATTCTCCAGCCTTCGGCGCCTAGACTGCAGCTCTGCTCAGGAAGTTTGGCCAAAGAAGAAATGGTCGTGCCCAACAGAGCCTGGTTTCTCTGAATGTTTTTTCCTTCACTTTCGTCAATTGGTAAAGTTTTGTTCCTCGGCACTGGCTTGCTTGTTTTGGGATTTTGGAGCTGCACATTGATGGATTTGCTCTTCAGTGTTTGGACTTTCAGCAGTGAAAATTAAACCACACTGAACTGAACTAAACCGAACTTCAACTCTGAAATCTGGACTGACACAGTTTCAATTAACTAGAACTTCTATGTTAAGCTGCTTTGACATAATCCTCTTTGTAAAAGCGCCATAGAAATAAAGATGAATGAATTGAACTGAACTGTAAATCACTTTGGACCAAAGCATCTGATAAATGACTACATGTAAATGTTATTCAAAAAACTGCTGTCTGACAATTTCAGTCACTTTAGAAAGGCACACCATCTTACAAAGTGAGTAACTTGAAATAGTGAATAGAGACTGTAAATATTCATATTTATTACGTATATATATATGATATATGTATGGAAACATGAAAAGCTACTGGGAGCCTCAAAACATTGTGCAATTCTGTGTGTGTGACTGACAGGTGAGTGAGCTGAACAAACCACCTGTAGGAAGCACACTCTTTCCTCTCCATACGCACCAGACACTTTCTTATAAACACTCCATGTTAATCTCAATAAGATAACAAACTGCAGATTAACTGCGTTTGCGCTTTACTGTCAACCCTATACAGACACACTTTTTGCCTGATTTTTACTGTAATATAATAATGCACTGCTTTGAGACACTAATTATTGTGAAGAAACGCTACAAAAAAACTTGAATTTGTTTAAATCACTGAATGAATTGAATGTATATACATATATACATCTACACACTTGTACAGCTATATTTACAGGGACTTTCCATAGATGCAATATTTATCCTGTACAAACAGTCTATTCCGTTCTCCTACTCATAATCTCAAATCTTTCAAAAATAATCTGCATTTTTACATGTTTTAAACACTTCATTCTGGATTATTTATGCGCCGTTTTTCTCACGGGGAACAAATTTATACTGGTTTTGCCATACTTGTGACGACATTGGGTCCCCACACTGCACTCAAAAAATTATGTTTGCTGTTTGTTGAAACTACTTATTTAAAACGAGCTGAAACAACACAATTCTTAAGTTCTTTGGGGGACAAATAATTGTTTTATGTTCAATCAACTCAAATTGGTAAAAACAAATAAGTTAGCTTCCTTTATGTTGTCTCAACACAAATTGCTTGTTCCATACAATCCCTTCATGTTGTCCCAGCGTAAATTGATTCATTTAACTTAATGGTTTTTACAATTTTAAGTTGATTGAACAAAAAACTATCCCTGTTTTCCCAAAAAAAACTCAAGAGTTAGGTTGTTCCAGCTCATTTTAAATAAGTAGTTATAACAGCTAGCAGATTATTGTGCATAACAAAAAACACAATGTATACACACACACACACACATTTAGAGCATGTGGCCTGTCCTCAAATGACCGGAAAGTCTACTCAGGTCAACTAAAGACAACATTTGAGATTTCCTAGAGTTATTAAACACACAGCAGTAGTCTAAACCCACATCCCTAACTTGAGCTTCCACTCACATCTCTCAATCTTTGACCTTGATGACTTCTGAAAGTTGTCTTCGGCTTTTCTCGACATGAGGTTTGCTCCGCTCCACATACAGTCTCATAAAGGTCAGCCTAATACCATCAGTTTCTCCTTTCCCTCTCTATCGCCCACTCCTGCACCTCCAGCTGTGTGAACATCATTAACAATCTCCACTTTCCCAGCGGGACCACTGGATTTACAGCATGTGCCCCTCAGTCTCCTCTACCATGACAAAAGAGAAAGAAGGCCCATCTAAATGAGCAGGACAGGCTCACTCAGAACTTGAACAGCAATGTTCAGATATTAAAATGATTAAGACAATAGTCTGATTAAGAATCTGCACGAGGTTTTTGATGACCTTAATCCGGCTAAAGTCAAACTCAAAGTTAACACAAACTGGATTAAGGAATGAGGAGGATTCCTGTTTTAGCCGTAATACTGAAGTGGAGTAATTAATCAAGCTATTAACAAAATGGAAAATATAGTGACTGGCAAACACAAGATGATACTTGGAAACACACAAAGGCAATGGCTACCCCTTGAGTAAATGTAAGTAAGTAAATGTTCATTTTTGAGTGAACTATCCCTTTAATGAAGATGCAAAAAACAAGTGAAATATGATACATAACTCTAATATAATAAGTTCATTGGAAGCCCACTTTGTCATATACCAGCAGAGGGTGCCAGGCCATTTTCAGCATGAGAAAACACACTGAACTTGATGAACCTGCTGCAATAAATACATAGACTGCTAATGGCTGCATTAAGTGAATGTGGAAAACAGGTCAGTCATAAAGATAAGCCTCGAGATTGGTTGTCAAGACAGGGAAGTTTGAGCAGTCATCAGATGTTAGTTTGTTGTTTTACTCTATTAAAAAAATCTAAGTTGTAAGTAATTTCTTAACTAAAAAACTCCTTGTTAATTACTTTTGTTAATTTTTGTAATTTCATGGTGAAATACTAGCAATTATGAATATGGAACTATTATTAGTAGTATTTAAAATATTAGTATTTATTAGTAATATCAGTATTTGTTTAAAATATATATTAATAATCAATTTACTTCATATAATTATTTAATCTATTATTATTATTACTATCACACATATTTTTATTGTTTTTGTTATTATTATTATTCATTATTATTATCATCATTAATATGAATTATTATTATTTATTGTTATTATCATCATTATTGTTAATTATTTTTATTAGTTATTGTTATTATAATCATTAATGTGAATTATTATTATTATTCATTATTATTATCATCATTAATGTGGATTATTATTATTATTTATTGTTATTATCATCATTAATGTGAATTATTATTATTATTCATTATTATTATCATCATTAATGTAAATTATTATTATTAATTATTTTTATTGTCATCATTAATGTAAATTATTGTTATTATTTATTGTTATTATCATCATTATTGTGAATATTATTATTCTTTATTGTTATTATCATCATTATTATGAATTATTATTATTATTTATTGTTATTTTCATCATTAATGTAAATTATTATTAGTAGTAATTGTTATCATTATTGATCATTATTGTTGATTATTATTATTAGTTATTGTTATTATAATCATTAGTGTGAATTATTATTCATTATTATTATCATAATTAATGTAAATTATTGTTATTATTTATTGTCATTATCATCATTAATGTGAATTATTACTATTATTTATAGTTATTGTCATCATTATTGTGAATTATTAATATTATTTATTCTTATTTTCATCATAATGTGAATTATAATTGTTATTGAAACAATTTAATAAATCAATATTAAAATATTTATTTAAAACTATTATTATTATTACTAAATATTAATGAAACTATTAATCAATAATATTCATTCATTTTCTTTTCGGTTTAGCCCCATTAATTAGAGGTCGCCACAGCAGAATGAACCACCATCTTAACCAGCATATGTTTTACGCAATGAACGCCCTTCCAGCCGCAACCCATCACTGGGAAATTAATCAATATTATAAATATTTATTTAAACATTGTATTGTTATAATTATTAAGATTATTAATATTTCTTGTTTATTTTTATTATTTATTGTGATTTGCACAATGTAAGCAATATCTCAAGTAATTTAATTCAATATATAACAATGTATGATGATGATTATTATATTATAATCACAGAATTCACGATATGATAACATGAACTTTATATCGTATATAACTGATTAATTTTATTAACAACTTCAGAGTGAAAAACATTTGCATGCTGATGGTTTAGCAAATGGGATGAAAATGGATCAGAAATTACCATTATTAAAATATAATTAAGGCGAAAAACTGAAATAGCAGCATAAATCAGATCAATATTGACTGTAGAGCATATTTCCACTTCAGACAGACGGCTACTGCTCGCCTCGTCTTTTTCAGATGATTGTGTAGAAAGGAGAAACATCTTCTGAAGGTGAGAAAACAAAGCTCAGATTTGCATTTAAGATTTGGACATAATCTGTGAGCGAAGGAGCTGCTCAGCAGGAAATTAAAGTGGAAAAGAGGGATCAGGTTGAGGGTGAAGGTCAAGCTTCAAATAAATGAGCAGAAACACACTTCAACACACACTGATGCACTCACGCAGTCAGAGAGTCATTGATTGAGTATTTGGATTGAAAGAATTTGCATATAAATTAATAGTACTTCTGAAACGAGGTTAACGATTTATCAATAGTGTAGAATAAGCTGCTTTACTTGGTTTCACATGGCATCATTCATGTTAATTTGGTTCAATTGCTATCACTCATTGCTAGGTAAACACATATTGATAAAAACACTGGAGGGTTACAAGACTTTTGAATTTTTATGACTAATTATTTAATGAATGAATGAACAACAAACAAACAAACAAACAAACAAATGTCAGTAAAGGGACTTTTTAGCTTAGTCCCTTTATAAATCTGTGGTCGCCACATTGGAATGAACCGCCAACTTATCTAGCTTATGTTTTTACGCAGTGGATGCCCTTCCAACCCCAACCCTTCACTAGGAAACATTCACACACACTCATTCACACAAACACACTACGGAAAATTTAGCTTTACCCATTTCACCTATACCGCATGTCTTTGGATTGTGGGGTAAACCAGAGTACTCGGCGTAAACCCACACGAACTTGGGGAGAACATGCAAACTCCACACAGAAATGCCAACTGACCAGGCTTGAACCAGCGACCTTCTTGCTGTGAGGCGATTGTGCTACCCACTGTGCCACCGTGAGGCCCCATATTTAGAACTAATGCATTTAATATCATTTTAATGTTATCAAAATATTAGTTTTATTGAGCATGACATATATAATATTATAAATATGACACATGTAATTATTTATTATTCATTATAATAACTAATCAGCTTTAATAGATATTTATTAACATTTCACATTGCACCATTCAGACATTTTTTGTTCATCATAATTCCTTCTTGAAGTGGAGTCGACATGAAAAATGACTCTACCTCAGAATGTGTCCAAACAATGCATCTCAGAAGAGCTCCTGAAACCCATTTTCTTTGCTAAGTGTTATTGGCAGGTATTTTGGAAAGGCCTGTACTTGTTTACGAAAATGTGTCTTATTTGCATAAGAAATTTTACTCTTATCATATTATTCTTGTCCTTATCAAGCAAAACAGGGGCTGGGCTTTGATGCTCAAGTCCAGAAGACCAAAAGGGAAAATTAATTACGTGCCGTCAAGCGAGCACCTGGCTTTAGTATCTCGATTTCACACACGCACAGAAATGACATGCAGTCTGAACACTGACACAAGAATTCCAGAGACGCTTTTACTTGGAAACTTATGAAAGTGCTCATTAGGGGCTTCCTGTTGTGCTGTGCGTATGTTTGAGAATGGATATATTTTTCAGGAAAACATATACAGCACTTTGATATTTTAACACACACACAAAGAAAGAAAGAGACTGTTCAGCTGCTCGTCTTCCTGTTTATGTTATAGCAGAGCTCATAACTACATCCGATGAAGATCAAAAACTATAAACAACTACAATATCCTATATTTCAAGGTCGCTGCTTATTCCTAATTGAATTTTAATCATAAATGATGTAAAAGAGCAGTATATTTGATGCTAATATTTTTTTTAAATACTGCATTGCAAAACATATCCGTAAATTAGCAGTGATTCATGTATTTATTTTTGCTTTTGAATTGGATTATGGGATCTTGACTGGATCTATACTTTCGAATTGGATTAACTTTTAACATTGAAATGTTAAAAAAAGTCACTTTTATTAACATTTTTTATAGTTTAAAGTGATATATTGTCTGGGTTGGTGTTGTATATTGTGATACAAAAGCCTTGTAATAAACTGCAAGTACATTTTCTGTTATTTTTACAGACTTATTTCTCATTATATTATTTTAATCTACTAAAATGTCAATAAAAGTCACTTTGTTAAACCGTAGAGTTGAATTATTAACATCAAAAGTCGACAGAGCAGAGATCAACATCCTATAAAACAATTTACAACCGCAAATAAATGGAAAAGACTTGTGAATCACAAAATATGGAAACTGTTAATTAACAAATATTTTTAGCAGTATAAGTCAAATATGAACAAATTACAGAAATTAAGTAAACTTAATAGATAAAAAAATGAATTCACCATTGAGTTTGTCCATATTTGACCCAGTGTTAAGTTCTGAAAACTAATTGTTTTAGACTGCAGTATAAAAATCTTAAAGAGATATGCAGAAAAATAAATATACTGAATGCTAAAATTAGAGAACTCTTTCAGATCCTCTCAATTATTGCTGTTAATCTGCACCTGATGGTGAAATTAATAATTATCTGTGTTTTTTATGGTGTTCATAATTCAATCAGCCAGCAATGCTTCATGCAGAGCAATAAACATGCCATCACACACCCTAAAATGGTTAAAGTAGTTCCTGAAGGTGAAAACACTGAAATAACGAAATGGCCAGCACAGAGTCCTGACCTAAACCTGATTGAAAATCTCAGGAAAATCCTTATAGACAAAGTTGTGGACAAAACTGTTGAAGAGACTGTGGATCAAGATCACGCTGCAGATCCAACCACAACTAAAATATGTCTAACAGTTAATCATTTTCATCTCATTTGCATATTTAATAGGTCAGATTAATCAATAAATAGCCTAATATGTGCACAGCTAAATTGCATTCAAGTTTTAGAGTACACAAAAGGACATGCGTGTGGATATTTATATATGTGTGTGTGTGTGTGACCCTGTTAGAGATTAGGTGCTGTTTGTGAATGCGTGAGACAAGCCGGTCAGATAAATATATGCATCACACACACACACACACACACACACGTACAAATAGTGAATCAGTGACTTGTCAGAGCTCTAGTCAGGACAGATAGGGCTCTGTCTGCAACTGCGTCTGTCTGTGAAATGAGGAACATTATACACAACCTCATACTTCTGTGATGGAAGCTAGAAGAGATGAGGTGAAGCTGGAGGAGACAGGAAGACATAAAAGTGGAGTGATGAGACGAATAGACAGACAATTGCCAATTGAGACACAAAGAAAATGGAGAAGAGATGTGGGAGAATATAAGGATAAAAGGAAAATCGAGAGAAAATGAGATTTGGGGTTGGGGGGGGGAGTAGGAGTCGTTCACATACTAGTGGTTCCCAATTCCAATCCTCTGGACCCCCTGCCCTGCACATTTTGCATGTCTTCCTTACTTAACACACCTGATCCAGGTGATAAGCTCATCAACGGAGAGATCCACGAACTGATCCTTGCGTGTCTAATTAGAGAGACACACAAATTGTGCAGGGCAAGGGGTCCTGAGGACCGGAATTAGGAACCACTGTACTAGATAGAAGATATAGATATTGCTTTACTCTATTAAGTGGTTCAAATGTTTGAAATAAAACTTAATGTATTTCTATTACTTATGATAAAGTCTATCAGATGAAAACTGAACAGTCAGAAAAGACTAATTTAATAATGCTTGAAAATTGAAAACAAACAAACAAACAAACAAACAAAAACAATAAAGGAAAAGTAAAAATATTAAAGCAAATCTAAACACTGAAACCAAAATATAAATCAAAACCAGTAAAAAATAATAAAGCAAAAATAAAAAGCAAAAAAAGAAAGAAAAAGAAACAAAGATTGTTAATTGTTAAACAAAACAAAATGAGATAAAACAAAACAAAAAAGTAAAGAAAGAGCAAAACTAAACTAAAGCAAATCTAAGAACAGAAACCAAAATATAAATCAAAACCAATCAAAAAGAAAATAAAGCAAAAAACAAAGAAACAAAAATTGTTAATTGTTAGACAAAACAAAACTAAATAATACAGGAAAACAGTAAAGGAAAAGCAAACATGCCAAAAAGCAAAGAAAATAAAAACAAAAATCAAAATATAAAGCAAAACCAAACTAAAAGAAAACAGCAAAATAAATAAATAAATAAATAAATAAATAAATAAATAAATAAATAAACAAAACAAAGAGAAAACAATTAGAAAACAAAGACAAAAAAAACAAACAAAGCAATGTAAAAATTTTAAAGACAAACAACAAAACAATGGATAACACTTTATTTGGATGGTCCATTTGAGTATTAGTAGACTGCCTACTTAATATCTGTTGACACAGACATTCAACAAACATTTAACTGACTATAAGAAACTTTGCAAGTACATGTCAACTTACACTAACCCCAACCCCAACCCTAACCCCAACCTAAGTCTATTTATAATAACTAATTTATAATAAGTTGCAATGTAACTGAAAATCAACAAACGGATCATCAAAATAAAGTGTGACCAAAAAAAAAACAACAACAACTGGAACCCGGGGCACCCGGAGGAAACCCATATGGGGAGAACACGCAAACTCCACACAGTAATGCCTTTAACCAGCAACCTTCTTGCTGTGAGGCGACAGTGCTAACCACAGAGCCACTGTGACACTGAGCCACATCATCCAATCAATAAGATATATATATATAATTAGAAAACTAGACTACAATATGAGAAAAACTGATAATAGAAAACACAAAAGTCCACATGAGCTACTGTATATTTCATGTGAATAAATAAAATGCTTATTGTTAGTTAACTGCCGTGACAAATACATATAAAACAAATAATCAAAATATATAATCAAAAAGAAATGAGACAAGACTAAAGAAGGAAAGTACACGAGACGATACAGAATGAAAAAGAAGACAGAGAGATGCGATACTGTATATACGAAGCAGACAAAAGAACACAAATGTCAGTAAAGACAGCAGAGCTCCTGATTGGCTGTGATGCCGTTCTATCTCCCGCCTCCTCAACCAGGGCCCACATTCACAAGTGCTCCTCATTATAACTGTATGGAATGTAAACAAACAATGTGCTTATCAGAGATCGACATATGAGCCCACGGGGACTCAAGAGAATAAACTAGGAATTTACTAATGATTGCAACAGCATCTCTAACCTGAATTTACATCAACACCTCACTATACTGTCTGGAAAGATTACTGACACATTTAACAGTCCGGCTTCTGAAACAACCTGACAGAAAAAAAAACTACACTTCAGACGCTCAAACTTGTATGTACAGTGGGATGCCATAATGTGGCAAGCCGATTTAACATTGAATTAATTGAACATACTATTTAATAAGTATAAATAATTAATATATAATAGTATTTAAGTTAATAACGATATAAAATATAACATTTAATAGAAATAACATCTTCATGCTACTTAAATTTGAAGAGATATCAACTATTCAGACACTTTTTTTGGAGATTAACTACCCTGTTTTGACCATGTATTAACTAGTATATCGTTTTTGGTGGTAGTATTAGATATTCATTAGGTAGTGCTTATTATTAACTTGTTATTTACATACTAGTGCATACTACATACTTTGATTATAAGTGTATTTTAAAAGTAGTAGTAGTAGACAATTCTTTTTATTGAATTTTTAACAAAGCAACTCAATTATATACAAGAAGAAAGTACATGGAAAAAAATACAAGGTGAAATAATAATAATAAATAAATAGATAATTAAATAAATAATAAAATTAATAGGTTTAGGGGTGGGGGTGGGTGGTTTAGTTACTGCAGAAGTATACAAGCCTTCGGGCCAACAGAGAAGAGAAAGCTAATGCACTTAATTGACCTGCTGGTAGCGCAAGGTTTTCAGGTGCCACACCAAATATTGCTATTATTGGATCTGATTGTATCTCCTTTTCACATATATAAGAAAAAGTCTCAAACACAGCTGACCAAAATGGTCTTAGGGATGGACACGTCCAGAACATATGGCCCAAGGTGGCCTCATCTCTGTGGCACTTAGAACATGTTGGATATATTTTAAAAGATACTAGTACTTAGTCATACTTATTTAAATGTTAATTGTTAGACATTTTTAGTATGATGTTAAATTGAACGCTAATGTGGTCATTCTGACTAATCAAAAGCCTTGAACCCGTTTATATTTATACACGTTTTTTTTAAACTTAATTTTTTTGTTTATTTATTTATTATTATTATTTTTTAATCTATTTTTCTTAGTTTTAATTATTATTACCATTATTTTCTTTGTATTATCACACTTATGCCGAGTTCAGACTGCATGATTTTAGCCGACAGAAGATGCCTGCAATCACAGGCAAATCGGTGCTCGTTCACGCGAGTAATAATCACACAATATGAACTATCAAAGACGTGATCTGAGAGAATCGCCGATGAGTCGCCGATGCCCAGGAGATATTTGGCGCGCTGAATATCTGGAGCGGTCGGCGATTCAAATCACGCCGTGTGAAATGTGTTTTGACTGAAAATAACATCGGGGATCACCTACAGCCAATGAAAGAGCAGCATTCATTAGCGTGGGTACCTGCAGGCTAGCGGGAGGTTGAGGGAGAAGTTAAAAGCGCTCATTTTCAGTTTATTCAGATCCAAGAAATGGAGGGAAAATGAGTGTAAATTTGGCAGGAGCCCCCGTGTCTGTTTGACTTGTGACATCTGTGACACGACTACTTTGAAAATCATTCAGTCTGAACTCGGCATTATTCCTTGTATTTTTTACTATTGTTGTGTTGTTTGGTAATTACAATAGCAGAGTCAAGCAAAGGGGGTCGAGCCTTCTCATTTACGGCTCCTAAACTCTGGAATAGCCTTCCTGATAATGTCCGAGGCTCAGACACACTCTCGCAGTTCAAAACTAGATTAAAGACCTATCTTTTTATTAAAGTATACACTTAACACATCACATAGCGGTATGATGCATGAATGTGCTCCACGCATCTCGTTCATATACACTATGAACAGCAGCTATGCTAATTATTCTCTTTGTTCTCTATTTCCACCTGGGGATACTCATCCCGAGGCCCCCAGAGACTATCCAGCTCTACGGATGCGATCCAAGACCCACAATCTCAAGGTTCCATAACCCTGGACCACGCTGTATCCTGAGCAGCTGCTTGGTGCTTGGCGGAGTAGCAAGCAAGAGACTGATTCCTGTGACCCTCCAAGGACAGATGAGCCTCGAGTTCTCCAGCCTCCGGTGCCTAGACTGCAGCTAGAGCTGCGCACCGATGGATTACTCTTCTGTGTTTGGACTCTAAGTAGTGAATATTAAACAACTCTGAACTGAACTGAACTCCAACATTAATAACTGGACTGACACCTTCAATTTACTATAACCTTCTATGTGAAGCTGCTTTGACACAATCTACATTGTAAAAGCGCTATACAAATAAAGGTGAATTGAATTTAATTGAATTAATTATTGAAAAACGTAAAACTAATAAAAACAAAAAAGACAATAACAGTTATCAAATAATTAATAATGAAAGTATAAGCTCTAGTATATGTAACTAACAAGTACCAGTATTGAAAACATACTAGCACCTGAAAAAAATAGGTACCATGTAAAATAGACACTAGATCCAATGTTAAAACGGCTTGCCATACTTCCAGTGTTTTAAGCATATTTCAAACAGTGGGATGATATTTTTGTGCGCTCATATTTAAGAGACAGGGTGTTTTCTCAGTGCTACAAAGTTAAACACCCTGAGAAATGTTTTATTAGTGCTTGACGTTCATTTTTTATAATGATCAAAGTGCTTGAGGCCTTCTTAGATCACTTTTTACTGCAGTATTGCATGCAGCAGTGCCTTGATAAGCGCTGCTGTGATGACCAGCATCACCAAAATACATGATTCTTCCTGACATAAAGGCTCATCCCGTTTTTGGAAGTAATTTAATTTTTCAGGAATGCAAAAACAGTGAAACGTCCTTCTCATCGCCCTGCTTGTCGTCTTTTTCTCTACACCCAAACACCAAAAAAGGCATATGGCGAGGTTTGTTTTGTGCACGGACCACCCCGTGATGATCTGAGAGCTATTCCTAATGGCAAGCGGCAGTCATAACATAAAGGAGAAACTGTAAAAACAACTTTACCTTCAGGGTTTCTGGGCTGGAACATCAGATTACATTGAAGACCACACTCCTGAACATAATATCAGACGCAACCAGACTGTGTCTTAATGTCACAAACAAATCAATGACCATAAAATAAAATAAAAAACAGTAAGGGAATATTGTTCACTTACAAAGTCCTGTCATGAAGATTTAAGTAAGTTTTTGGGGGGCCAGAAAGGACAAAAACCGAACAATAAGAATGTAAAAAAGAAATCAATATTATCTTTTTATATGCTTTACAATTACATGCTTTAAAATAATGCAAGCAAAAAGAAAAAAAAGAAACAAAACTAAACTAAACAAAGGAAAGGTTAGGGAGTTTATTGAGCTCCAAAAGTGTCTAAATAAATAAACTAATAATCATTATAGTTGTGCATTTGAAAACAAAACAAAAACTAAATACATTTAGCAAATAAAAATAAATAAATAAATAATAATAATAATAATAAAATAAAAATATATCAAATAAAATAATAATAAAATATATAAAATACATTTTTTTAATAAAATGAAAAAATCTAATAAAAAATAAAATAAAATAAATTAAATAAAATATATAAAAATAAAGTTAAATAAAAAATATAAAATTAAATTAAAAAAAATAAATAAAACAAAAAATGTAATAAAATAGAAATAAATAAATAAAAATAAAATACAATAAAAAAACTAAATTTAATTTAATGTAAAAAATTAAATTAAAAAAATAAAATAAAATAAAATAAAATTAAATAAGATAAAATTAAATTAAATAATTAAATTAAATTAAATTAAATTAAATTAAATTAAATTAAATTAAATTAAATTAAATTAACCGAAATAAAATTGAATAATTCCTGTGGTGTGGAAGTCGACCAGACATGTGGTATGTCTTTATGCATGCGTGCGTGTGAGTTGTGTTGTTTGAGAGTCTGGTCACAGCACTGTTGAGATAGGAAACAATAATGAGTGAGCAGCTCCAGGCCAAAGGACACTGAGGAGCTTCACCACAGCAGAGCACCAGATCCAGACCTCAAGAAAACAGCAAAACCCGCTCTAACAAAACAACCCACCCCACACTCTGTGATTACCCTACATAAGAGACCCCGATATATCTGGGGCTGCTTCGGCTTGTTATTTTGTGAGTATGCTATGATATAATATATATCATATAATAATATAAGTATAGTTTCACATTTATGTTAATATTCTTGCCCATAAATATTTAAAATGAATAGTATAACGTGCTGTTTTATCATGTAAACATTACTAAAAAATCAAGGCAGACATGTTACACAGACACAGAACAAGCTTTCAGAACAAGATCACTAACTCAAACACAAAGCATTTGAAGGTTGGAGAAGGAGATGTACAGTGTAGAGAAAACAAGGAGGAAGGTGGTAATCTGGGCTGAGAGCTGCTCTCTGTACATCTCTCATTGTAAAGCCTGAGTAATGAAACCGGGGTTTAGATAAAAGACCAGATCCAGCACTGAAGCTCTGATGAAAGCCGCTCACACAAAAGCCCAGCAATCTTTTTAAACGCCTATTAACTTGAGCATTATAGAGCCCACACACACACACAGATGCACAAACATCCATCCACACACACAAATCCATCCATCCATACTCAAAACGACACATATATCCACACATACACACACACACACTCATCCACCCATACACACATACATACATCCACATCCATCCTTCCACATACGCAAACACACAACCATCCACACACACATACAAATCCATCCATCCACATACACACATATCCAACCATCCACGCACACACACACAAATCCATCCATCCATTCATCCAAACAAACGTCCATCCACACACATACACACCCATTCACATACACATCATCCATCCATCTATACACACACTCATTCAAACACACAGAACCCTCCATCCATCCATCCATCCACAAACACACACATCCATCCTTCCACATATGCAAACTCACAACCCTCAACACACACACATACAAATCCATCCGTCCACATACGCACACATCCAACTATCCACGCACGCACACACACACAAATCCATCTATCCATCCTCACAAACGTCTATCCACACACACATCATCTATTCATCCATACATATACACACACAAATACACACACACAACCCTTCATTTATCCATCCATCCACATACGCACACATCCAACCATCCACGCGCACACACACAAATCCACACAAACGTACAGCCACACACACATCATCCATCCATCCATCCATAGACATACACACACAAATACACACACACAACCCTTCATCCATCCATCCATCAATCCACACACACATCCATCCTTTCACATATGCATACACCTAAACATCCACACACACACACACACACACACACACACACACACACACACACACACCCACACCCACACCCACACACACACACACACACAAAGTCTTCCTTGATATCCCCAGAGGATGGATCAGTGCTCATGGATATACATTGCGTGTCTATATTCATTAAGCTGAATAAGCTGACAAACAGACCCAGAGGAGAGCTTGTGTAAATGTAAATAAGCCCAAACTGTGTCATGGGATCAACGTCCATCATATAAACCAGAAGCAGCGTGTTATAAACAAACCTCAATACATCTCCTGTTTCACAGCGCTGCGCAATCTCCATGTTTATGGAAATGCATACACTGTAGTGATGCTCCACAATAATTGCATCCGCGGTGGTCTCTATGTGTAAGAGGAAAGCTTTACATACGGTGAAACCTAGTGATTTTTCTTCAGAAATAATGTAATCTTCATAGTTCCACAATCTTTTTGGGAATTTTAGATGTGCTTAAATATACCATAAACCAATGTTTTACAAAATAAGCAAGCATTTCAACAGAATAACCTTTCCATTCAATTCATGTTTATTTGTATAGCGCTTTTCACAATAATTATTCCTTCAAAGCAGCTTCACACATTATTGCATTGCAATCAAACTGTTATTAGTTATCATAATTTTATTAGGTGCTAATAACTTTAACTAATTAACTAGTAGCTAATCACTTTTAAGAGTTAAATTTACTTTATATAAGCATAGTTAACCTGCAGTAATAAAGTAGGGGATGTCAATGTGTGCACGTTCAACGGAGTGTACACTACCTGACAAAAGTCTTGTCGTTAATCCCAGTTGTAAGAGCAACAAATAATAACTTGATTAACTAGTTGATCATTTGGAAAAGTGGCAGAAGGTGGATTTTTCCCATGAATCATCTGTTGAACTGCATCCTAATCATCACAAATGCTGCATAAGACCTATTGGAATCCACATGGACTCAAGATTCTCACAGAAATCAGTCAAGTTTGGGGAAGGAAAAATCATGACATTCTGTAATGGGGTGTGCGAGAGATCTAAAGAGTGGATGGCAACATCAACAGCCTGAGGTATCAAGACATTTGTGCTGCCC
>CAIGQQ010002477.1:6169514-6211172 GCA_903798035.1 Danio albolineatus
GATAGATAGATAGATAGATAGATAGATAGATAGATAGATAGATAGATTAATAAACAGAAATGAATAGATAAATAAAAAATAAGTAAATAAATAAATAAATAGATAAACATTTAAATAAATAAACAAACTGATAAATAAACAGATAAACAAACAGATAAATGAATAGACAAATAAATAAAGAAATTAAATCAATTGAATAAAAAAGATAAATAAACAGATAAATAAATGCAAAGATAAATAAATAAATAAATAGATAAACAGATAAATAGATAGACAAACAAACAAACAAACAAACAAACAAACAAATAAATAAATAAATAAATAAATAAATAAAATAAATAAATAAATAAAATGTGTGAAGGGCTTGGATTGGTTATAAAAATATATGTTTTTATTCTGGCAAATCAAACTAATGCATATACAGTGCAGTGTTGCCAGTTCTACGTTTACACTACGCAGAACACATTTTAGTCTCCTGCAGATTTCATGGGATGGTCTAGAAACTTCTAACCAACTATATATATATATATAAGGGATTTATTTATGTAAATTATAACTACGGATATGCAAAGAAATATTCAAAACCTCATTATAAGCTTCAAATGTAAATATGACTTGACCAGAATGCTATTGCTACAAAAACATTGGAGTAAAGTACAATAATCATTAATAAATACAAAATACTATCAGATATATCATTTCACACTATGTGCACTGTTTTGTACATGTAATGAAGAATGGCATCAAGTATTGCAATGCACTGACAGAAATAACATTTTTCTTGCTATCAGACTTTTTTATGAAAAGCAGATGTGCCAAAATATGATCATAGTAATACAGAAGTACCAGTTAAATACATTTAAGCATTTGCACCAGCTTTCCAGTTCAATAGTTGCAAGCTTCAACCTATGGTTAAACTGACCCCAAAATTGAGAGTCATGCACAAATAAACAAAGCATATATTAAATATATTAAATCTCATTCAAGCATGCATACATATATTAAAACTAGCCAAGAAGTGTCTACTGATCTCCTCCTTTTCTTCCTTCATGTAACGGAGAAGGTCATACAGGTTTGGAACAACATGAGGGAGAATAAATGATGATTCAACAGCCAACAGATGCACAAATGCTCTCAAAAAAGAACAAACTGAATATTTGATCTGATTTTAAATACGATCCTCAGGGCCAGAAAGTTTAGTGCCGTTTTTGTAGCATCCCTTTAAAAGCCTCATACTGTGCATGAAGCAAAGTTACTAACAAGTTATAGATGTGTGATCTTAAGAGAAGAAAAGTCTACTGAGTTTCCGTAGAGCATCCCGTCAAGTTGCCAGAGTCCAGGACAATTTTTTAAAAATAGTTCACCAAAAAATAAATAAATAATTAAAAATAAATAAATTCCTATCCTCATTTTGCCCCAAACCCAGACTTTACAATAAGCTTCATTAGTTGGTGCATTTACTAACATATGAACAATACTCATACAGCATTTATTAATCATACTGTAGTTGAACATTGACTAATGCATTATTAACATCCAAATTCATGCTTGTTAACATTAGTTAATTCACAGTGAGTTAAGATGAACTAACAATAAGCAACTGTATTTCATTAACTAATGGTAACTAACATGAATAAATACTGTAACAAATGTTTTGTTCATTGTTTAATCATGTTAGTAAATGCATTAACTAATAGAACCCTATTGTAAAGAGTGACCCTTTTTTTGTAGCATAAGTGTGTGGCAAAACTGACAATACTCGAAAACACAATAATTGTATAATTAAAGTGATCTCAAACTGTGTTGGGTAAGTTACTTAAAAAAAAGTAGTAAATTACATAATTAAAACTGTATTTAAATTCCTTTACTACTAACTTGACTCAATACTACATACATTTCAATGCATAGGCGATGGAAATAAAATTTTTCATTCTTTAGATTTGAGTCAAACAGGGCCTTTTAGCTTTATTTAGGAAAATGTAAAACATTAAAACATATGATTCAAAACATCCCGTCAACAACATAACCAAAACGATACCGTTATGTATCTAGCTGAAAAAAATGAATCAAAAATGCTAAATATTTGAATGATAAATATATACAAGTACTATGCTTTTCTGAATTTACCATATATTTTCTAAAGATGTAAACTTCTTTAGCTGAAAAATAATTATAATAATAAAAAATTGGTAGTCTCAGAATTAATTTAAACAGAATTACAATTTATGCAGTATTGTACAATTATTACACAGTATTTAAAGCAGGGTTTTTTTATAAGTAACTGTAAATAAATTACTTTGAAATGAAAAGTAATCCCCTACTGTACTCTATCAGGTATAATATAATTGATCATTCGTTTAGGCTTCCATCCAAGAAAAAAAGCATCAACTTCATCTTATTAAATGCTGGACAATCTGAATTGCAAAACTGAAAGATTTCCAATTTTTTCCCATGTGTCCAAGTCCAGAATGTTAGTTTATTTACAATCTCATTACTTGGTTTCCCCCATTTCTTTCAGTATAGATGCCACTGCCAATGCAGAGAATATGAGCCATCTGAATACATTCACAGCATGGATTTTCCAACATTTGCTTGGATTTGCATCAAGAGCACATGAATACATTCATAGTGAAACCATGTTATTTATTTGGCAGGGCAAAGCAGCGGCTCCCCTGAGATCTGCTGGTCGAAAAAACATAGAGGCTGAAAGCTGGAAATTGCACAGATTCATGTCAGCTTATAGACAAGCACATTTGTTTATGTCATATGACAGTGGCCTGCATTAATTGATGAATTCATTGGTCAGATTGACTAAACACAACAAAATGTTTTTCAATTTTTTAAATAGCAGTTCAGTTACATTGAATCATATATATACTGACTGGTTTTTAACATTCTTCAAAATATCTTCTTGTGTTTTAAAAGAGGTAAGTAACTCAAACACACTTAAAACAAGTAGACTGTGATGTCCTAATGATAGGATTTTCAATTTTGGGTGAACTGTTCCTTTAAGAGCTGTATCGACCATTACACTTTAGGGACGAAACATAAACACCAAATCCTTTAACAGATCTTAAATGCTGCCTTCGAACAGCGTCGAGGAATCCTGCCAGAGATAAGTGTGTTTACGAAATCTGAGCGTATGGCACATGCCACATATTACGCTTTGTTATGGAGCACTTGTGATGAGAGACGAAGTGCACCGCAGAGTAATTGAAGACACTTTCCATGAATGTAGAGGACAAAGAGCTGCTTTCAGTCAACTTTAGGACGTCATACTTAATGATATAGGTCAAACTAAATATTATATAGGGATGTATAGAAAATGTTTTAATGATCGTTTTATTTTTGTGAGCCTGTTATCAAAATATGAGGCACGTTCAAACGTATAGAGAAGTAATTATATTTTTAAAGTGGTAAACTATTATAAATGAAGATATTTAAAATAAAAAAGTAAAAAGTAGAAAGTAATAACTAATTATTAAATACTAATGAAGGCCAGTTGTCGATTAATTTTTTTGTTTAGTAATAGTTCAATATTTTAATTATATTTTTATTATGTTTATTTGTTTATGGTATGATGGATTTGTTGTTTCTGAATTTGTATTTATATTTAATTCAAAACTTTTACCTGTTGTGCCGTGACGGAAGTGGTTATAAGGTGACCGGAATTTAATATCCTGGAAGAGAGAGAGAGTTTATTTGCTCAGTTAGTAATAGAGAACTGAAGAGAGCTTATAAAATCTATTAAAATTAGTAAAATAGATAGATTAATTACATACTGTAGTTATTATATATATTATTTGTATATTTTTATAATTGTATAACTTATTTTCCACCACTGACCTTAATTATAAAATAACAACTAAATTAAAAAACCTATAATAAAATAAATGAAGAGCAAACAAAATACAAAACAACTTAAATTTAACAACCGAATAAACATAACATTTTAAAACATTTGAGTAAATTTAGCCATAAACCAGTTAGTTTTATATTTACTGTATGTTTGTTGACAGAAAAACTACATTTAAAGCTATAATATTTTCTTTTTTTCTGCTAAATACAAAAGAAATTAATTTAAAGAAATCCAAAATGTTGATTGACTTTCGTAGTCTTTCAAAAATGATGTTCAACTATGTTGTTTAAAATAAACTTAACACAAATGGTTGCCTGAACATATTAAAGTATATAAATATTTAACCTATATACCGTTAACGATTTATTTTTGTAACTTAAACAGTATTTAACTGTAATATGAAGTGAATTTTACTGTAGGACAGTTATGCAGTAAGTTACTGTATTTTAAAGATTGCATTGTGAAAATGACTGTATATTTTACGTTAAATATATATGTGTGTAAAGTAATGAAATTTGCCCTGTGCACTTGCGGTTTTTAAAGAAACTTTTTGGTGCATTAATCTAGTCAATACTTTTGTTCAAAGAGGTAATGAGCACTAATTAGCACACTGAGGAAGGCATTGTGCCGAAACGTTTGTGTCATTGAGTCACCCAGAAAATGTAAAAATAAAAACAACACGAAGCAATTATCTTATGAGTGCGAATCATTACCTCTTTGAACATTAAATATATACAACACTGTAAATACATATACAGCAA
The DNA here is from genome assembly GCA_903798035.1 of Danio albolineatus. NCBI lineage: Eukaryota > Metazoa > Chordata > Actinopteri > Cypriniformes > Danionidae > Danio > Danio albolineatus. Next base: position 6,174,135 of record CAIGQQ010002477.1, read on the forward strand.
GAAAAATGGTGCTGTAAATGTAAATACAGTATTTTTGCTGTAACTGATTTACAGCAAGTTACTGGCGAACTGCTGCTACATGAAACAGTGTATAACACTTCAATACCAAACATGACATTAAACGCTTTAAAACTACTCACTAAAATGTGGCATGTTCATAAAATTGAGAAAAGTGCTCACACAAAATGCAGAAGACAGAGCGAAAAAGCCTTTTTTTTATCCATCTTAGTCATCGCACGTACCTCCTCTGACCCCAGAACAGCTCCAGCTCTAACCTTCAATTTCATATAAGGTTGGTAATTTCTGCGGTAAAAAAAAAGATAGAGAGATAGACAGAGAAAAGCAGAATTGAAGAGGAAATTGCTTATTCATTGTCCAATGAGCAAATTCACTCCCATTTCATTCCATTAAAACTAACTGTGACTGATAAAAAAGGGTAATAAATAAATTGGAGTGATAGAATGAAAGTCGCTCAGTGCAGTCGGATTCTGTGATCAGATTAATTCTTATATTTGAACAGGCAGTATAAACAGACTTAATCTGAAACACACACACACACACACACACACTTTAGCTCAGAGAGGAGACGAGTGGGCTTGTGAAATGTGCAGATTTGGGTTTTAATTATCTTTGACTTTCAATTATGAAAGATTGTCAATCTAACACAAAAAAAACCCAGAGATTAAAGCAGGAGTGTTAAGAAATGTCAGAAACAGATGAAAGTGGAAAATAATTAAACAAGTATCAAGGACAGGATTGAGCGATTCAATGTAAAGACACTCTCATCAAGTGCTATACAGCATTTCTGATGTTGTTAGACAAATACAAACTAGCGTAAGCATTTAGAAAAGTTTGTTATATTTTAAGTTAAGTGCTCGTGTAAAAGATGATAATTTTTAATTAGAATTTTTACCTCATTTTTACAGTAGTTCAAGGAATAGTCCATCACCGCAGATATTTTAAAAACTAATAAACATGACTTTAAGCAGGGTTATTACACTGTTAACTTTTTTTTTTGGTAAATTACACAATATATTTTTTTAACATTATGTTTATTGATATTTTTTTCCAAGTTAAACACAAAGTACAACAAAATACAGAATAATCCACATAGATCTTTCATCCCCACACATACTGCCCTATACATGTCCCAAACCTTCAACCCATAATGCAACAAATAAGCCAAGAATAAAATACCATAAAGACCAGCAATAAAACATTTTTTAAAAAGTCAGATTCTAAGCATTCTGTCCTGTTATCCCCAAGTAAGAAATGTAGCTTCCCCAATATTTGACAAATAAGTCTTGCCGCTTTTTCAAACGAAACGCAATGTTTTCCAAAGGCATATAAAAATTACACAATATTTAACTGTAATGTGAACTGTATTTTACTGTAGGACAGTTATGATGTATGTTACTGTATTTTGAAGTTGCATTGCGAAAATTACCCTATATTTAAATAAGTAAAGATTTACATACAATTATGTAAATACATATACAGCAAGATAAATGGTGCTGTAAATGTATTTTTGCTGTAACTGATTTACAGTATGCTACTGGTGAACTGCTGCCAGTGTGTTACTGTACATTCTACAGGAAATTGTTAACAGTGTGGTTAAATAAAACTATAAAGATACAAAGCTAAAACTAAACTCCTTTTCAAAAGTTTAATTATCATGCCCTCTGAATGCGAGTCTTGCAGACGCATACTATACAGTTTTTTCCCCATAAAACTCTCTCAAAACACAAAACTATCAATATGAGACTCTTTGTAGCACAGAATAAAGAAACTCTTGAATGATGAAAATCTTCATTTACCAGATCCATTGCTTTGAAATCCTTTTTAAGGAAGTTTCTGAGACATTCAGAATAAAACTCTGTAAGCAACTCTGCTGAAGTATTCTGCTAAATGTCTTGCTGTAACACAGCCAAGCGCTGCTGATTAGAAATCCTTATAAACAACTATTTGTAAAAAAACAAGACACAAGTGTGTGAGTTTGTGCCCTGGTTACTGGAAATTAGCATGCCTGTATTGGGCTTTTCCTCTTAGTTCCCTGGTGAATAACACTCAAAAGCTCTGAATCTCAGGGAGCGAACACAGCATTTACAGTTTCAACAATCTTATCAACCCTGAAAGAGGTCAAAATTAACAGAAAAACCATTGGAACACAATAAAATGTTGTGGTGCTCAATATAAACCTTCAAATTATAAACCTAGCCAATGTTTTTCACTTCATTTGAACTGCATCAACACATTTACTGTCTGAACGATGCTACATTTATGGGTATCTGCAGCTGTATCCCTTCTAGACCTTTATGTTGTTGCTAGATCAGTTACAATTGCGGCCAGAAGTTTATATTAGCGGGAATTATTTATATTATTTATTAGATTTCCCTTTAATTGTATTTTATTAACATCTACCCCTACCCCAACGCAAAACACAACTGTCACAGTACCAAGTATTATTTATGTTATTTATTAAATTACCCAATAAATTGTATTTTTAACGTCTACCCCTATCACAACCCTAAACCCAACCATCACAGCACTGTAAAAATATGACTTACTGTTGTACAGGGTCACAATTATGACATGCTATATTGATGTGTGTATCTGCAGCTGTATCCTACCTTGGCTTTACCTCTGAACAATGCTATTAGTGTAAACAATGCTTAGCTACTAGCCTCACAGCTTTGTTTTTGTTAGCATTGAATTAAACATGGCATCTACTTCCATTAAGTGTTTCTATGGCCAGCCATCAGGTCAATGTTTTTCTTTTTAGAGTCTTGATTTCCTTCATAAAGTGCCTCAGAATTCTCCCAGCTTCGGTTATCAGCATGCTAATGGTTACAGGGTTCAAGCTTATCAGCTACACTTGACTGCCTACTTCCGGAAAAACAAAACCACAAAGGGCCTCCAAAACAAGGCACACGGGCAAGTTAGTATTCTGTAATGTGTGTGGATAACAGGTTAAATCACTTTATGACACACTTAGCAAAGCCTTGGTAATAAAAGTGTGATAATTAAACACTAAAAGAAAAAACTTTCTTCAAATTATTGCTGCTAGACTGCGACTTTAATGACGAAAACAACATAATTTTTACTCTCAGTTGTCTATGGATAGGTTGGAATAAGAGGTCAGAAATGGTGGAGATCCTATATTTTAACCATCACTTCATCCATCATAAGATTTTGATCTCTTAAGGCAGAATGACAGAAAGCAGATGGAGATGACAGAGACGGAAAGTCACTTATATATAACAATATACAGCCGGTAGCTCACATGAATCACGGGGAATTATCAGGTCAGAATACAGAAACGGTTCTCAAGTGAAGATTTGTGACTGGACAAATGATGTAAGAAGACGTATATCCAGGATTAAAATATGGAGACATTTGTTGAGCATGTTTGCCTGGATTTTGCCTGGAAGTTAAAAAAAATTCACCACCAATTTGCCTTTTTTTTGGATTCTGTTAATAAAAAAGTAATAATAAAAAAGTATTATGATCCTGCAAGAACGTTTGCAGTATTCTTATAAAATAATTTTATCCGTGTTAAAGAAATTTTAAATTCTATTGCACAAGTATTGCATTGATTTGCAAGAAATGTTGTTCCACCCATAAAACATTGCATTCTCTGCAAATGTATTGGGTTCCTCCAAGAAACATTGCATTTCAATCACAAAGAAAGAGTATTCTCTAACAAATATTGTGCACCTTAAATAAACCACATAAAGATATCTGATATATGCAATATATGGAAATGACAAATATGACTTACAAATTCATGCTTGGATTTCATATATATATATATATATAGTTGAAGTCCAGTTATTAACCCCCCTTTGAATTTTTTTTCTTCTTTTTTAAATAGCAAGGACATTTTCACAGTATGTCTGGTAATATTTTTTCTTCTGGAAAAAGTCTTTTGTTTTATTTCGGCAAGAATCAAAGCAGTTTTACATTTTTTTCAAGATCATTTTAAGGTCAAAATTATTAGCTCCTATAAGCTATATTTTTTTCGATAGTCTACAGAACAAACCATCGTTATACAATGACTTGCCTAATTACCCTTACCTGCCTAGTTAACCTAATTAACCTAGTTAAGCCTTTAAAAGTCACTTTAAGCTGTATAGATGTGTCTTGAAGAATATCTAGTAAAATATTATTTACTGTCATCATGGCAAAGATAAAATAAATCGGTTATTAGAAATGAGTTATTAATGATTAGAAATGTGTTCTCTCTGTACACAAATCTTCTCTCTGTTAAACAGAAATTAGGGGAAAAAATTTCTAATAATTTTGACTTCAACTGTATGTGTGTGTACGTATTTTTTTTAACCAGTGAAAAAATGTACATGTGTTCAAATATTTTATATATTTGTATGGTACTTTGGATTTTCTCACATACATTCTCCAAAGAAACTGCAGTACAGCTGGGCATTTTGTATTCCCTTGAAAAAAGTAATGCATAATCTTGCAATACTACTGCAATCAACTTTGCATTCTCACACAAATGTATTGCATTCTCCAAGATACTTGGCAAAAACATTTATTAACTAACAAAAATATTGAGTTCTCTCAAAAAACTTTGTAACCACCAACGAAAGCTAGCCCTCAATAATAAAAGTGCTGTATTCTTAAAAAGTTCTGCAAAAGTATTCCGTATCAAGACATTGTGCATTTTCTTTCAAAAGCATTGAAAGACACCAAGCACAGACTGCTAAACGATAATAAGGACACAAAAAATGCCATTTTCAGATTTACCAGAAGTAATGGCTACTTTGTTTGTGATATGACCCAAAAATCTAACTAGTGTTAGCACTTTCAGGCTTGCATTTTGATAGATACACAAAGCATGCAAATGAGAATCAATGCTCAAAACTGCCATGAATAGCTTACACTTCCGTTTTGAACATTTTGGTTTGTGTTCAGAATAGTCTGAATATCAACAGCACTTTAGTCACATCTTATGATTCCTTTATGGTGGTTATAATAAGAATTCTCATTCAGTTTGTTTGTGTGAAAAATATTAAGTTGCGCATTCTTCAAAATAACTCGCAAAGAAACAGAACGATGATGATGAAAGGAATGGGAGGATTTTGGAAGATCTGTCCCTTTAAAAACTATAGCAAACAGGTTCGCATGAGTTTCTTACTTTCTTCTATTCGCCTCCTCTGTTTTAATGAGACCGACATGTCAGAGTTTTAATGAAACGTATGTTATAGAACGTCTATATTTATATCTGTCTGTGTCAAAGCAACCAGAGCCCACAGGGAAAACAGCAGACATCTTTCAAAAGTGTCTCTTTAGCTGTGGAGTCAATCATCTTACAAGCTTTCTGCCTTTCTTTCAATAAATAAATGATGGAAAGGAAGATGGGGAGAAAAGGAATCCCCTGCTATTTGGCCTCATGATAACAGAGAATCTGTAATGTTTCTACATCATTTACATTCACAAGTCTTTAGTTAACAAACCGTGATGTTCAGCAGAACTCATAAAATGAAAAACGCTACATCTGAAATCTGCAGATAAGGCTTCACTGGAACTTTATCAGATTTCTCATATATCACTGGATGTCGGGTGAATCAATGTCAAAACTAATAAGGTTGACTAATGGGGGAAAAAATAATAAACCAATATAAAATTTAAAAACTAAAAATATAAAGAAGCAATCACAATGGTATAAAAACGACAACAATTAGAATATAATAAAACAAATATTAATAGCTTTTGTATTCAAATAAACTGTAAATTTAACATTTTAAAATTCATAAAGACATTAATTGTAAACTTCTAAACAATAAAATTTAAGAAATAATAATGCTAAAGCAATTTACATATATGAGCAATTCCATGCATATGTCAACCTTGCCTATGTCAAAGTTTTCACCAAAATACGGAAACTGTCTCTAAGTGTTTTTGTAAGTATTTTACAGTACTTTAGAAATACTCACAAATGTCTCTGTCAATGTTTTCAAACTATTATATTTGATTTACCAAAGTCACACAAGTGGCAATTTCCTCATTTTATTCATTTAAAGTACAAAACATGTTTATAGATTAACATTTTTCTGGTACCTTAACTCTGGTCAGTTGTTCTGGAACATATAAACAGCTTCAATCTAATATTAACATATACTTTCTATGTAAATTTATGTTTTGAGTTTTTACTGCAAATGTCACATCCATAACACTGGAATTGCTCTCTCTCTCTCTCTCTCTCTCTCTCTCTCTCTCTCTCTCTCTCTCTATATATATATATATATATATATATATATATATATATATATATACACATACATACTAAACATATGCTTATTCAAAATGTTATAATATTCAATAAACAGTTACTTTACACTTTAAAATTATTAGCATTAATTAATGTAACTTAATATAAATATTAGCTAAACATAAATATATTTAAATATTAAATATTCTTTATACATAATATGAAAATATAAATATTAGAGAAACATAAACTTTAAAAAGGGGAAAAAAACATTTTGTCAAAGTTAAGGTATTACAATTAGTGAAAGTAAAGCTGAAATTAAAAAAAACAAAGCTACATAAAAATGGCAAAATAACTAATAACAAGGATAAAAGCACAAAACAAAACAGCTAAAAACTTAAATTAAAATAAAAGCCAATTTAAAAGTTTAATAAATACTATAAGCATTGGTTATAAACACTTATATAAGGGCACAATCTGAGGTATCATACATGTTTATGGCATAAGCGGAGCATCTATAAATTCCAAATATTTCGTAAAAGGCAGCTTTAAGCATGCAATTACAGTAAAGGAACACACCACCTGTCATTTTCAAGGAAAAAAGGCTATTTTTTCCCTCTCTCCAGTTGAATGACTGCATTCTATAATAATTAATCCTTGTAGACTCAAGCGCCCAAACAAATGCATCACAGCTGTCATTGTAAAAACACACAAAGTAAGTGCATTAACCCCAAATTTCAACCAGCATCACAAAATCCAGCGTTTCTATAGCCTGCAGTCTTCTGCATATAAATTGGACATTAAAACTTTTGCCCAACTATGAAAGAGAGCGGAAATTAAAATTCTCTTTTATTTACTTTCTCCTTCCTTCATTCATTTCAATGAAATAAACAGCCGATGTCACTTCTGTCCACTTCACAGCTGCTGTTTTGTCGTAACAAGGTTAAAAAAATATGTGGGCTAGAAGACGAGGGACATATGATCATTAAATTGCTCTCGTGTTCTCATAGGACACATTTCTTTTTATCCCGTTTTGCCCACTTGTTCCCCAGCACTTCATCTGCTAATAATTAATCCTCCGATGGCTATAAACTTGCATTCGAATATCCAGTGAGCGCATTGTTAAAATGACTAATGCAATTTCTGCAAACAAACCAAGAGCTGCGCGCATTAGAGATAATGACCTGTTCGGTCCAAACCCAATGGTGGCATTAAAAACATCACACAAATAGTCTGAGCCTTAGAAATCTGCCCACAGCTATTTCACTAACCACCTGATGCACAAAAACTCAATCAGCTCGTTGAAATCCCAATGCTTTATGCACATTAAAAATAAATTAAAGGCGAAACGTTTTAGCTTAGTGGTATATTTGGAAAATATATATATAACTATATTTATGAGAAGAGTCATATATTCCACATGATTTTGTGAAATGAGGAGGACTACTGTGGCAGCAAAAAACTTTTGGTAACTTAAAGGGAAAGTCAGCACAAAATAAGTTTATTTATTTACACTGAGGCCATCCAAGATGTTTTTAGTAGAACATTAAAGAATATTTTTAGCTGAAACTGTGGTCTTTTATTCATAAAATATAAGCCAATGGCTGCTTCCGAAATCGCATACTTCAATACTATGAACTATGCTAAAAACACTATGCGAGATTAACTGAAAGCAAGTTAATTATCTTATTTACTTATTAAAATTACATTAAAGCAACATAAAACGATTTGTTGTCTTGGCTACATTATAGCGCAGTCCACAGTGATTGTGGATATCATTGCCATTTTCAAAAGCTTCAGTCCATTTATCCGCTTGGTAAAGATGCAGTATGTAAGTTTGACACCCAGTGGTTGAAGTAGGCATTGCACTCCTGGATTAAAACAAATGCAAGTGCAGGTTGCCAGATTGAGGACAGGAGCGAGTGATTTAACCTTAACTGTGTTCTAAATAAAAGCAACAGCACGCGATAGAAGGGATATTTGCCATGTCCTAACCAACACCTTAAATTGATATATTCGAAATGGCTTCTATTTCCCACAGGTGGTGAATAACAGAAAACAGTGATAACCTCAGGTAAACCTCATGTTCTTTATTCAGTGATAAAGGCTAATAATGTGAGTCTGAATGCCATTTCACATGACATTTATTGCCATGTACTCAAAGCAGTGAGAGATAGTTAACCTTAGATCATGAAAATAAACCATTTAAAATTGAACTTTAGTACTAAACACATATGAGTGATTCAGCATGTACATTTAATAATGTTAAAGAGGGTTAATATGTATTAAATAGATTGTAAACCTTACAATTTCATGAGTGAGTGAGTGCCAATTCTGTGCTTCTGAATGGCTGTATTTAAATCTATTTCGTGCTTCGTCTGGTGCAAACAGACAAATTGCTTATTACTGCGTATCTTCTCACAAAAACGTGTTGTTAGGACACGCGGTTACAATGTAATCTGTTCACCTAATGCTTACGTTCGTAATATTTATATAATTTGCTAATTAATAACCTCATGTGGAACTGAATCTGTCTCTTTTCAGAGTCTGCTACTGTCCACAGGAGGTTGCATTTCGGTCCCGGATGCATGCTTTCAGTGCCTTTCTGAAAGAATGAATGAAATACGCGGTTTTCCACCAAGGCAACCCGGGATGCTGAATTATAAATGGCTAAACTGGCATTGGGCAGGTTAAAATAACCAAAACAAAGACAGCGTTCCGGTACGGAAAATACATTTTCAAAGCAGAATATCTAACCTCAGCATTGTTTTTCCGATAAACAACTTGGCATGTTTCTTAAATATCTGTAAACATATTATGCATTTTTTTGCTTTAGAGGAGTCAAAAACAAACATACAGCCCCTTTAAGTGTGACGTCACACGAAGCAGCTTCCAGGTCTTAGCGCCATATCAAACTGTATGGGGAGGCTCATCAAATGGTAATAAGAACCTTTATGTATATGTAACCATGTAATATATTCAAAAATCACGATTACAATATCCATGCCAAATATCAGATGGCCAAAAATGTATACATTTACTGTAACTTGTTAAAATATTGGTGTTTGTGATGCAGCGTATATGTATGCATATAAAATTCACTTTAATGTGTGACATGACTAAAAAGTAGTCATAAACAAATATTTTCTCAATTCAAACGAGTAGCGGCTTAGACCCAGAAACAAAATTTCAAACGTCACAACTAAAGGAAAGCAGATACTGAAACACAACACCACACTGTAAAAAAATTACATGATCAATTAGTCCTGACAGCTTACATTTTTAGGTCATTATAACTTATTAAACTAAGTTAATCATGTTCTAACTTCATTTTAGAAGTTACACAAGCTGTTTAAAGTCAGTTTAATATAATATGGGTTCAATAGACTCCTAAAGATCATTTGATTTAGCTTAAGCATTTAAGGCAACCAGGATATGTTTGCAGTGCAGCATTTCCAAACTAACGCAGGGTCTTCTGTGTTTTCAAAGCATGAAGGGTTAAAAACGACAGATTATTGTGCATGCCAGGCATAACAATAACAAAACTTTAAAACGAAAATACACTGTAGTGTAAATGGCACTTGAGTTTTGCTATTTCGCGTTGTTTCGTATTTTCTTTTAGAATGTTAAAAATTGTGAGCCATTAGCATCCACAGTGGAAAAAGACAAGGATAGACAAGGACCAGTTTGTAAAACTCCTTGAAATATTTTCTTTTGCGTTCAACAGAAGACAAAAAAAAATCCTTTAAGATGAGCCGATCTGTATTCCTCTTCTACAGGTTGCTTTGGACAAAACCCATCAGCTAAATGAAGAAATGTAAATGAGCTTCTTCTAAGAACGAACCTCCAGTGCATGTCAATAGATGCAGGAGGCTGGAAAATCGATCAGATCTGTCCATAATGAAGGCTCATCAGTGAAAGGAGACAAAAGGGCATCAGCGTTTGACACAAATGAGCAGCTTCTCCCACACAAATGGCGGAAACACCCCCAAATCACCTGCTGAAAATCACCAAACACTTCTTCAAGTGCTTCAAACACTTACCTCCTGGCCATAAAGCAGCAAAAAGCTTTCAGTCAGTCCATGTCTTCACAAATGTTCAGAGTAAAAAAAAAAACACTCGGAAGACGTTTTAGCACTGCTTTGCCCCATTTTTTCACCGCAGGTGCAAACCAAAAGGAGAAGTACTTCAGAACATTTTAGCAATTTAGATATTTATAAAAAATTACTTGTGAAATGGTTAGATGGGTGTTTGCGTTCCTGTTCAGACAGTAAGATGACACACATTCTGTAATTTGTTGCTTGCTATAGTTGGTTGTGGATTTCATTAGTGAGTGACATTTTCATGCTAGAGAGCATTTGATTAAAAGGCAAGTGTGCAGGATGAGTCATCAACATTCTTGATTTGTTATCTCGGATTATAATACCTGTAGGTATTATAGTAAGAAGGTTGATAGTTTGAGTCCCGGCTGGATCAGTTATCATTTCTGTGTGGAGTTTGCATGTTCTCCCCGTGCTGGCATGGATTTCTTCTGGGTGCTTCAGTTTCCCGCACAGTCCAAAGACATGCGCTATAGGTGAATTGGGTAAGCTAAATTGGCCGTAGTGTTTGTGTGTGAATGAGTGTGTGTGGATGTCTCCCAAAAGTGGGTTGCAGCTGGAAGGGCATCCGCTGCATAAAACATATGCTGGATAAGTTGGCGCTTCATTCTGTTGCGGCGATCCCTGATGAATATAGGGACGACGCTGAAGGGAAATGAATGATAGAATAATACCTGTATGGTTAAATGCATATGTATGCAAAAGTAAATTTAAATCTAAATAAAATAAAGATGACTGAGGTATTTTTGTGAAAGTCAATCTTTAATTATTTGTGTTATTTGGCATTTTGTGTATTTTTTTTGTGTGCAAATTGTCAATTTTAAAAGCAAAATATACATTGCATTTTATAAATTTCATAAAAATATAGATTTAAATTGATTTATAATAAATTTATATTTTATTTCTATTGAACTAAATGATTGCGTTGCAGTATGTTATACAAAACATGCTATTTGAGTCTTTCTTAGTCAAAAAATGTCATGTTTATATCAGTGTATTACATACTTTTTCATAAATTGCCATTTTTAATGTATATAAACACAAGATATTTTACTACAATGAACTGTATGATTATTCAAGATTTTGTATGATTAAAATGACGTGTTTATTTGTATTTTAATAAATAATTGCGTTGGAGCATGTTACACAAAAAAATGCTATTTGAGTCTTTCTTTGTCAAAAAATATTATGTTTATATCAGTGTATTACTTACTTTTTTTATAAATTGACATTTTTAATGCATATAAACACAAGATAATTTATTATAATGAACTGTATTATTACTCAAGTATGAATTTGTATGCTGAAAATGTCATGTTTATTTGTTGTTTTGTCTTTTTTAATTGTCCATTTAAAATGAAAGCGCGTTGTTAAAAATGTTTTTGAAGCTATATATTGTATATACAGTTTCTACATATTATTATTAATTATATGTTCATTATTTAAATGTAAATGCATTGAAATACATTTGAAAAATGGAGATAAAATATTGAGTGTGTACTACAGAAACACACTATTTTAATCTTCACTGCAAAACTGTTTAATTCAGCCATTAAGAGTGAATAAGTCCTACACCAAATTTACAAACTTTTTTTTTCAGTGTAGAAAAGTACCAAAGAAAGCTCACATTAAAACCCATGCACAGGTTTAATAAGCCATTAAATGCCTAAACCATTTACAAATGTTGATTTGACATCAGAGCCTCTTAAATTCATCTGTGCTTCCGAAAAAAAAAACCTTCACGAGCAGAAGCGTGAGTAGCAGTGAATCATGAGTAATAAAGCACCTGCTCCTCATTTACTAGAGATCTTTTGACATCAGCTCCATCATCATTTCAGAGACTTGCTTTCTATACGTTTTAGCATGACTAGGAGATGAAATATTGTCCACAAACCTTCGTCAGTCTCTCTGCTTCAGAGTGACCACATCTGCCTCATCAAATCCAGCAATTGCTCTGTCACTGCAGCTGAAATTTGATAGCAGGGAAAAAATAGATTAAAAAGTGCAATTAGGTGTTTATAATTCACATTTAAACCAAAATCAGAGTCTATTTTAGACTTTGTATGCTCATTCTACCTTGAACTGAATTTCTTCTCATATTAAAAACTCACACACATACATTTTAATTAAAAAGTATACAAAATAAATGGTTTTAATGTGAACATTGATATACTGAAGGTCCCGAGGGAAACTATTCTTCATACAATAAAAAACAGTGATGAAAAATATGCCGGTTTTTGAAAGGAAACACTGATGAAATCTTAAAAGTTGAATGAAATAAAGATTTTCTCATACTAAATGTATGCTTTTTGAATTAAAGCAGCACGAAATAATCACAATAAATAAAATTATAAAGATGCAAATGCCCAAAAGAATGCACAGCTATTCTGGATAACTAAAAATAATGTAAAGAAATAGATTAACTTAGAGGACAGGATAGGATAAACTTTATTTGTCCCCGAGAGGAAATTTGTCCATGGCAAAAAGGTGCTACAACGTTGCTCTGAGTAGACAATAAAATAAAACAAACAAAACAGTTAAGAACAAACAATTAAAAACATACACTGTTTACAAAATAAGACCACATATAAATATACACATATGAAATATGTAAAGCACAGTACACAGTCAAGTGCTAATGTAGGTGCATTGTTCTTGGTGGAGTTCAACAGTTTTATCGAGGTAGGAACAAATGAAGCTTTAATCTATTAGTCTTACACATTGGCATTCTCAGTCTTTTTCCTGATGTAACATCTGATATTTGCTGGAAGGAGGATGTTTGCAGTCGGCACTAATATTTATTGCTCTTCTCATGACTACCTGTTTATATAAAGTCTGTATGGGCTCATACTGTTTTATTCCTATGATTTTCAAGGCTGTTTTTTGAATACGAACCAATTTATTTTTCAATTAAACAGACAGATTTCTAAACCAGACTGTGATTCTATATAGCGAATAAGACTTTCAAAACTTCAAAACCTAAAAAACTAAATGAATATTTTGTCATTGGTTTAATTTCCACCTTCATCCAACTTCTGATAGAAGCCTTCTCCGTTATTTTTGCTACTTTTATTTTTAATAGCTTATTTCACTCTTTAACCAAATACGTAAAAATGCTGAGTGAAAATGTTATTCAAGTATCACGTTTAGCCCCTTTTATATGCTATCACACATTATAAAGTACAACATCTATACAGTATTTTACTTTCAAGTGTGCAGTCTGTTTGTATATAAAAAAGAAGAAAATGAAAAAGGGATTGTGCTCTGTGTGGTGTCTGTGTAATGTAATGTTTTCTGGCTAGTTATTCATAAACACAAGGCGCGAGTAATGCCAATAAGACTATATTAGATCCAAATGTCTGCTGTTTTCTGCCTGCGCACATTAACCTTGGTATAAATCAGAGTGTAGAAGTACCTGTCTGTAAAACTGCCAGATGACACCACTCCATTAAGACTTAAGCGTGTGGCACAAACGCAATATATTTTCCTTCAGCTATATGGAATTTTTATTTCCAACATGACTGGATCAAATTAGGGAATTTATGAAGTTTTTTCCTTCTGTCATTACTAACAATCACGTAGCTAATAAACAAGAGGCAAACAAGAGCATGCTGCCAAACACCCGCAACAAATCTAGCAGTTTTAGTATTGAGAAATCATTTTGGGGTTTCCTAAAGATCTTTTTAATAAAGATATTTAAACTTAAAATAGAGGATATTTTAATAGACTCTTTCGCTCCTATTTATTCCCATTGATCACAATAGTGATTGTAAAATGTACTTATTTACAATGCTCTAAAAATGGTACTAACTGGTGTTTTGATCTAAAAATGGTACTAACTGGTGTTTTTGTAAATATAGGAAAAGTGGTGGCAATTAAATTTGTACAGTGTTACATGGTTGGTGTAAATTGTCACATGTCCAAAGATTACTTTGTTTGCACCATGAGAAGATGATAGGTGCATATTAACTCCAAATGAAGGGTTAGTAAAGTATATTAACATAAAGATTTGATAATTTTTTAAATATGTTTCTAGGGTTAATGTACAAAATCACAAGGAGCAAATACTGTATGTTGATGACAAAACTGACCAGTGGGGTAATACTGTGCATAGAGACTGCAATGACAGTAAATGTTTAAATGTTACAAATAACTTACAATACATCATTTTATGGTGTACTGTATGTTTTCTTGTTTGTTTGTTTTGTATGTCAGTATCCCTTTCAGTGTTGTATAAGGGTTTTTATGTATAATAGTATAATATTTTTTTAGGACTGCATAAATATGCAAATTCAGTATATATGTTATTTTCTCAAAGAAAAGTTATTTTTTTATTTTTTTATTATTGATTATTATTTTATTTTTATTTCTTTATTATTATTATTATTATTATTATTATTATTATTATTATGCATGTTCTCCCCGTGTTCACGTGGGTTTCCTCCGGGTGCTCCGGTTTCCCCCACAGTCCAAAAACATGCGCTACAGGTGAATTGAATAAGCTAAATAGGCCATTGTGTATGAGTGTGTGTTTCCCAGTGATGGGTTACAGCTGGAAGGGCATCTGTTGTGTAAAACGTGCTGGATAAGTTGGCGAGTGTGGCGACCCCTGATTATTAAAGGAACTAAGCCGAAAAGGAAATGAATGAATGTTATTATTATTATTATTATTATTATTATTATTATTATTATAAAATTAAGTTACTGATTATTTCGGGTATCACTAATTACACGTTGTTTAAATACTTTATGTGGGGAAAATGGGATTACTATTAGTCTAAATTTTCGTGCATATTAATGGTCATTAAATTCGTATTTTAATGGTTAAAACAATCCATTATTTCATATAAAGCGAATAATAATAGCCCGTATCTGCATTTTATTTCATTCATTATTGGCGCAAAAATAGTTCCAATGAGAGCGCGCACCACTCGTACCTACACCCATTTGTAATGCTATTTATTAGTCTAGTTATGGGCGTGCAGTAGAGGAGAGGGAATGGGCGGCTCTTGAGCTTTCCAGCCTCTTCAGTGGGGGATGGATTTAAGGAATGCTTGTCAACACTTGTCAGACAATCTTCCTGACCTTTGAGCGTCAGATCACCAGAGCCGAGACACACTTATGTGGACGACCCGAACACATCCCGTGTCTCTGCAATAACAATGCATCAGTCCTGTCTATTCTAACTGAGGACTCTTCACCGGCTGCCTATTACGCGCGAGTTTTCCGTGCGCAATGATGCCCGGCGCAGCGCGCGCATCTCCGCATACCTGACCGCGCGCTCGCGCCTTTACGCATGAGAATCTTAGCTCGTTTCCAAACCCAACCATGGGCAACACGTCCAACCAAATCACGGCGAACAACACCACCGACCCGTTCGGGAGGAACGAAGACGTGGCCAAAATGGAGATCACGGTACTGAGCGTCACCTTCCTCGTGGCGGTCGTTGGAAATCTGTGCGTTTTGCTGGCCATGCACAACACCAAGAAGAAGAGCTCGCGCATGCACCTGTTCATCAAGCACCTGAGCCTCGCGGACTTGGTGGTGGCTTTCTTCCAAGTTCTCCCACAGCTCTGCTGGGAGATCACCTACAGGTTTTACGGACCTGACTTTCTTTGCCGGATTGTCAAGCATCTCCAGGTCTTGGGAATGTTCGCGTCCACTTATATGATGGTGATGATGACTCTGGACCGCTACATCGCTATATGTCACCCTCTGAAAACCCTCCAGCAGCCGACGCGGCGCGCGTACATCATGATCTGCTCCACTTGGCTCTGCAGCCTGTTGCTCAGCACTCCTCAGTACTTCATCTTTTCCCTGAGCGAGATCCAGAACGGTTCGGATGTGTATGACTGCTGGGGACATTTCATCGAGCCATGGGGCATCCGAGCATACATCACCTGGATCACCGTGGGCATCTTCCTTATCCCGGTGGTCATCCTCATGATCTGCTACGGGTTCATCTGCCACAGCATCTGGAAGAACTTCAAGTGCAAGACGAGGCGAGGCGCCGCGCACAGCACCAAGAACGGGATGATAGGAAAGGCGTCCGTCAGCAGCGTCACCATCATCTCCAGAGCCAAACTGCGCACGGTCAAGATGACCTTCGTGATTGTTTTGGCGTACATTGTGTGCTGGGCTCCGTTCTTTACCGTGCAAATGTGGTCAGTGTGGGATGAAAACTTCTCCTGGGATGGTACGTTCCCCGCAGCGTTACGCGTATTACATGAACACGAATATTTAAACAACATTACGCCTTAACTTTTAAGAGTCGATTTTGTTATTCAAATTTCAGGACGCAAAAAGTTCGTTCAAAACATATAAACACTTATGTCACGTACTCTTGAGTATCATAATCTGACGTTTGTAGTTACTTGAAATGTTGCTGAAACATATCTATATGTCAAAATTAACACTATTTTAACACACCAGATAGTAGGCTTAAAATCCCGTACATTTGAAATGAACTTCTCAAGCCCATAATACGTTGTTTAAAGCAAACTATGAAAGTGATATTAACCAAGCAACTCCCCCTAAAAGGGAGTTATTTGCTTACTATCCTTACGAAATTAATCATGATTTGATTTCATAAATCGACACACAGAGACACACACACAGATAAAATAAAAACGAAGTTCAACCAAGTTACCATAACTTAGCTTTGAATATAGTATTTGTATGTCTTAAAACACAATCAATACTACTAAATTAAAACCATGGTTAATTTTTGTGCAATGGGAAAAACTAATGAAACTGCTTTAAAGAAAAAAACTGGGAACCACTCCTAATGAAACCAAACCAAAATCCTATTAGAATTGAATAAGATTTTTTTTCCCAGAATTTCACTTGATCCAAGAAGATCTTATCAGCCTCTCAGAGTCTTTTTAAAATTCCATTAGCATTCCTTAGAGATTACAGGATATAAGGGTTTGTATTACTGTTTTCATTATTATCAGTGTTTATACTGTACCATTACATAATGTGCGTTACATAAAGCTGATATTGCTTTTCTTGAAGCATCTTCTTATCTCGAAACAGATTGAAAAGTAAAACGATTGACTCCATGACCTAATATTTAGTTGAAATCTCCCATCTATCAATAGTAAGAAATAGATTCCCTTTCTTCAAATATTTGAAATAACGTGCAAATCAATATCCTATTATTTGACAAAGATTTAAAGGGATAGTTCACCCAAAAATGGAAATACTTTCATAATTTATTTACCCTTTACAAGTTTCTTTCTTCTGTTGAACACAAACGTAGATGTTCAGAAGCATGATGAAAACCTGTAACCATTGACATCCATAGTAGCAAAAACAAATACTATGGAAGTTAATGGCTACAGGTTTTTAGCATTCTTCAAAGTATCTTCTTTTGTGTTCAACAGAAGAAAGAAACTCGTGGGGTTGAGTAAACACAATACATTGTCTATTTTTGGGTGAACTATCCCTTTAAATCAGATTTCAGCTCAAGTAGGTGAAAGACGAAATACATTACGGAAGTGCATTAGTAACACTAAAGTTCACCCTTCAATTGCTTTGAGCGATCTCTCAACTTCTTTAACCACAAATGCCTCACTTATGTCATTTTCAGATTCAGAAAATGCTGCGGTGACCCTTTCTGCCCTGCTGGCGAGCCTCAACAGCTGCTGTAACCCATGGATCTACATGCTGTTCAGCGGCCACCTTCTCCACGACTTCTTAGGCTGTTTCCCCTGCTGGAACAAACCCCAAAACACACTGCACAAAGAGGACTCGGACAGCAGCATCAGGAGGAACACACTCCTGTCCAAGCTGACCGCTGTCCGTGCCAAAGATGGCTTTGACTCCTGGAAAGACCCATGCAACTCCCGGAAGTCCAGTCAGTCGATAGGCCTAGACTATTCCCGCAAATCCAGTCAGTGTTTGCATTTTGACTGTTCGCGCAAATCAAGTCAGAGCGTGCCTATCGAGTCCTAGGAGCCATGTGGGATAAATAATAAAAAAAGACATGAAAATAAATGTATATTGGGGCCAGATTAAGTAAGAAAGCCAAATGAATGCGAGAGGAAAGTGATTCTACTGCATAAACAGGTGAAAAATGGCTTTTTGTTACTGAAATAAATGTGTTGATTCTTATATGTTACAGTATACATGTCGTGTTGAATCTTCCTTTATAAAGTCTGTGACTTATTTGTTTACAACGATAAGATGATACTCTTGAAATAATTGCTACAGTAATTTATAGTAAACACTACAGTGTTTTTGAACCATACTGTAGTACAGTGTATTATACGGTAGCATTTACTCTTTGTTAATGAATGATATACTGTAGTGAACTAATATTCTGTAATAAATACTGTAGTATAGTTTCGTTTTTAGTATAGTACACTGCACTAAATGCTGGGTTCGACACAAATCGATTTGTGTTGGGACAACATGAAGCAATTAAGTTAACGTACAGTATTCATTAATTTTCAGAGGCCACCAAATCGGGAAAAAACTGCCAACAATTCCAGCATATGTTTTGCCCACCCAGACGCAACCTAGTATTGGGAAACAGCCATACACTCTTGCATTAACACACACATGCATACACTACAGCCAATTTAGTTTATTCAATTCACCTGTCTTTAGACTGTGGGGGAAACTGGAGCACCAGGAGGAAACCCATGCGAACACTGGGAGAACATCTCTATCTCTATACAATCTCTATACAGAAATGCCAACTGGCCCAGCTAGGACTCGAACCAGCGACTTTCTTGCTATGAAAGTCACCATGCAACCCTAGTTAACTTATTAGTTTTTACAAATTTAAGTTGATTGAACATTAATCAATTAAGTTGACCCGACAAAACTCAATAATTGAGTTTTCAGCTCATCTTAAATAAGTAAAAAAGTCATTTTTGAGCGCTAACTGTGTATTATTGTGATATAATTTACTCTATATTTGTGAAAACTACAGTATTGGGTCATTTGTTTATATTACTATATTTGTTGAGTTACCATAGCAACTATAGAATTACCAGAACACATTAATTCAAGTATTTACCATAGTATGGTTCAAAAACACTGTAGCGTTTACTGTATATTAGTATAGTATTAAGTCGTGTGTTTTTTTATATTGTTTGGGAGTAAAAGAGTGTAACGTGAGCGTGTGTTTCGGTACATTTGAGTGTTATAAAGCTGCTCGCAGCAAACTGAGCAAAATATCCAAATCTACAACTGCTTGTTTGGTGTTTGTAATTTGTAAAAAAAAATTGTAATTTTAGTGTCTCAAAGACTTGTAAATGCATACAAATATCGCAAATAAACATCGCAAACCATCCATGAGTGTGTGTGCATGAGTTACAACACGCTTGTTCGGTGATCAAATTAGCTGTTATCATCGTAACACAGAGGCCCAAAAATACGTTTGATTGGCACGTCTCTCCTCCAGAGTAATAATGGCAGC
This sequence comes from Danio albolineatus, assembly GCA_903798035.1. NCBI lineage: Eukaryota > Metazoa > Chordata > Actinopteri > Cypriniformes > Danionidae > Danio > Danio albolineatus. Next base: position 6,193,900 of record CAIGQQ010002477.1, read on the forward strand.
GAGATCAAAGAAGGACGGAATATAAACTTAATTAAGTTATTTCGACGGCCCTGGTGAGCTGTGGGAGTGATTTTCCACTGTGGTGACGAGTGTCTGCAATCCCGGTTGCATAACGCAAAACTAGAACGACCTCTTATTACATAGTCGCAGATATATTATACCGAGTGACTCATTTGCGCTTAATTACACAGCATAACTTAATAAAGGCTAATGTATCAGTTTCATTACGTTACATAACACAATAGCACAGCAAGCGGCATATGCAGGCAAACATTGCTTTTTCTTTTTTTCAGAATTGACTTTAATTGTAGTTTTCATCATAAGATAAAAACAAAAGAGGTACAGTAACTATGATATTTTCTTCTGGAATTGCAACTTTTTAAAAAGTTTATTAAACTTTATACAAGTTAATCTAAGATGACTCGAAATTTCAATGAGTTCTTAGATGTCAGTAGTCTTTTATTCTTCTTATATCTTGCTATATTGACTTGTTTATTTAGAAATCTGAGTTTGTTGCACAAATTTGGATTATTTTTACCCTCATAATAATAATAATAATAATAATAATAATAATAATAATAATAATAATTGCAACTATTTTTAAACTACGTTTGCAATTTTCTAGACTTTAGACTTTAGATTTTCTCATAATTCTGACTCGAACCTGCAAGATACAATATTGCATTTCTGTGGAAAAACATCAGAACTGAAAGATACAATCTCAAAATTCTGAAATGACCATTTGAAAATTTCAAGTTTCAAAATTCTGACTGAAAAAGTGAAAGACTTTTTTATGTTTTAATATTTTTTTTTCCTAACTGCAAGTTTAAAGGCTATCCAAAAGTTTTGGCTCAATAATGAAACAAACAACTCACAATTTGAGGAGTAAAGTCAGAATTCTAAAAATAAACAAATTGCAACTGCAAGTTTACATATTGCAAATTATAGTTCATATTTCACAATTCAGATTTTGCATTTCTCCAGTTGCAATTTTTGTATCTAGATGTTTACAGATGCAAAACAAAATTTGTGCAAAAAACAACAAAAAAATGTGCACACCTTAAAAACACCTTCTAAATGGCTAAATGTAAATGAAACCTATGCTAATACTATATTTACCTAAAACAAGCACTGCTTGATTTGATATTGCTATTAAATGGGTGTTTTGGGTGTCCACTTTAGGGCCACTAATGTGTGTGTGTGAGAAAATCTGGCTTAACCTTGAACACAAAGTAAAAACACCTTCTAAATGTAAATGAATTCAATGCTAATACTACATTTGCTTCAAACAAACACTACTTGATTTGATATTGCTATTAAATGCAATGTCATTTTATGTGTTTTGGGTGTCCACTTTAGGCCCACTAATCTGTGAGCGCGAGAAAACCTGGTGTAACATTAAAAAACACCTTCTGAATGGCTAAATGTAAATGAATTCTATGCTAATATTACCTTTACTTAAAACAAACACAACTTGATTTAATATTGCAATTAAATGCAATGTCATTTTAAGTGTTTTGGGAGTCGACTTCAGGGCCACTAATGTGTGAGTGTGAGAAAATCTGGTGTAACATTAAAAAACACCTCAATGGCTAAATGAATTCTAAAACTATATTTACTTAAACCAAACACTGCTTGATTTGATATAGCAAATAAATCCGATGTCATTTTCAAGTGTGTTTCGGGTGTCCACTTTAGAGCCACTAATGTGTGTGTTTGAGAAAATCTGGCTTAACCTTAAACACACATTAAAAACACCTTCTAAATGGCTAAATGTAAATTAATTCAATGCTAATACTGCATTTACTTCAAACAAACACTACTTGATATGATATTGCTATTAAATGCAATGTAATTTTAAGTGTTTTGGGTGTCCACTTTAGGCCCACTAATCTGTGAGCGTGAGAAAATCTGGTGTAACATTAAAAAACACCTTCTGAATGGCTAAATGTAAATGAAACCTATGCTGATACTATCTTTACTTAAAACAAACACCACTTGATTTGACATTGCAATCAAATGCAATGTAATTTTAAGTGTTTTGGGAGTCCACTTCAGGCGTAACATTAAAAAACACATTAAAAAACACCTCAATGGCTAAACAAATTCTATGCTAATACTACATTTACTTAAAAGAAATACTGCTTGATTTGATATCGCAAATAAATCCGATGTCATTTTCAAGTGTGCTTCGGGTGTCTACCTTAGAGCCACTAATGTGTGAGTGTGAGAAAATCTGGCGTAACGCAGCGTTCTGCATGTGAAAGCGTGATCCTTTACATCTGCTTCAATCTCAGTGCGGTTTTACGTTTAAACTCTCCTCATCTCCCATAGCTTTCTCTTATCTGCCTAAAATGAAAACCCCAGTGGCTCCGATCTCCCAATCCCAGCCTTATCAACAGGTACGTTCAGGCTAAGCCGGGTCTCAAACGATCTTGTCACATAATGCCGGTTTGGTCTTCGGATCCAAACGCTACTGAAAAGCAATCAGCGTTTTATTATAGGATTGTAACCCAATTGACAGGTAATATCAGGCTCATCTCTTAAACTTAAATGTCGTGGACGGGAAAAGCCTGTCTTGTCAATGAGTCAAACAGGAAAGGGTCTTGGTTTTTTAGAAAGCAAATCTAATAATGAAGAGGGCCATGTGGACTTTAAAAGACATTAAATACACAACTCAGAGCCGGGAGGTTCCGGTAAAGCAGGTATGGTACACTCACACAAATATAAATAGACTGAATTGGGATATACATCAGGAGACTGCAACAAAATGTGTGTTATTTCAATGTGAGCAAAGCTGCAGAACGCTATAATTGAATATACAATGATGTAATATTAGGGTAAAACAATGTGGCATTAGCAGTTTTACTTATGAAAATGTACTGTCAATTAAAGAAAATTCATGGTTTTGTATTGGAATAATTGTTTATTCTTATTTTTTTTGTTTCCAATTGTGTAGCTTAGGGTTTTTGTTACAATTCAAGTTGTTAAATACACTCAAAAATAAATTTTAGTGCTTGTTTTTTGCGACAACTTAATTGTTTTATGTTCAATCAGCTTGAAATGGCAAAGACCATTTTGTTAACTTATTTGATTTGCATTAGGATGATGTAAAGGAATTGTGTGGAACCTAGGATTTTATACAGTGTATGATGTATTTGTGTGTATGAAAACGTCTACATATTAGTATTTACCACGGCTTCATTTGTACTGGAGCAAGACGGACCCAGAACCTCTGAAATCTGATCCGTCACCTCATTTTACCGATCCCACTTGTCACACGCACCACCCCCTACCCACTCTTCACTTTCTTCCACTCTGTTTTTTCTCACTGTTTTTAGGCTGCCGATGTAAAAACACACTGTAAAGTTGGCCAGTCTCACAACATACATGTTAAACCAACAAATTATACATTTGAACATTTGCCATTTTGGCGTAATTAATTAATAAATACATTCATAATTCATATATCATCATATAGAAGAGACATGGTCTTAAATAATCATGGGTCTTACATGATCATTGTTGACATTTTTGATCATAAACAAAATACATATTTCAAACTCATGGATTTAAAACTCATGGAAGTCAAAATGTTTCTTTAGACTACTAAAACTCCGTTGACTGAAAGAATCATTTTAGGAAGCAAGATGTACCCAGAATTAAAATATATATTTGATCGAATGTTCCTGTAACTTTTAATTTGATCGAGGGGGAGGCCTTTTTATATTCATTAACGTGTCACTTTTTCTTCAAACAAGCGTGCTTACATTGGTCTCTGATGTTTCCAGCACTGTCAGTTCCTTGATGTAATTGGGTTTGCGGTAATTGCAGTGTCCTCACATGCTCCTGAAAGGCAAAGAAAGGTTAGATAAGTTCAGGTGAAGTAGAAGATTTAACGTTCTCTCCTCATATTAATTCTAGAGCATGCCTAACATTTACGAAAGAGGTCTAAAAGTAAATTAGCAGACCATAAAAAGCATTTTAACCAGCAAAGATACAATTATGGAAACTTTTTTAAAGTTTATTTTTTGTTGACAACAGATTTATGAAGCACATTTATTACAGACTTGGAGAGATGATTGGCACACGTTGCATTTTCAAATGCAAGTTATAAGCAACTCTCAGCACTTATTGTTTACTCTAAGACACTCAAAACACAAATTATGAGTCAACTATAAAACACTAATTAGGAGTTAATTATTAAACATTAATTATTATTATAAAATATTGCATTATTACTCAACTATTTCAAGTTTTCACTCCTTGCTAGAACTGACAAATAAATGAAGCAACAAATGTGTCGTTTTACGAACATCAGTTTTTACTCCTATTAGGTGCGTCACCCAAAAATGCAAATTTACTCATCATTTACTGACACTCAAGTGGTTCTATTTAAGTATTTAACATTTAAGTATTTCTTTCTTCTGTTCAACACAAAACAAGATATCCAGAAGAATGTTGGGGGAAAAGAATTGTAGGAACAAAAAATACTATGGACATCAATGGCTGTTTTTCTATCATTCTTCGTTATTTCTTCCTCTAAGCATCTCTGATCATCCTTCAAGGGCTAAAAATAAACAAAATTTCACAGTGGGAAACAATTGTCCCATAGACTTCAACCCAAGACTAAACGAGTGTTTCAAGGATATCAAAGAACTGTACTTATTTTAAACACAATCGGCTTTGGATGAACTCTTTGTTGTCCTACGGCTCGTGCTCGAACTTAAACAATACGTTAAATTGGTTGCTAGGAAGGAAAGTGAGTGCATTGTTTGAGACAGGAAGTTTAGTTTGCAGACGGTTAATGGTGGAAGCATTATGAAAACAACCTCTATGTGTCCATAATTCTCCCACATGCCTCCTAATTCCTTCCTTTCCAGCTGTCTGCATCATATTCTCCTCATATCTTCATATCTCACCCACTCAGCATGTTTGCCCTCATTATTTCTCAAGAAAAACAACAACTCAGCCATAGCACAACTATATTTTTAAGTTACAGTGTCTGTTTTTCAGCTAAAAGCATTTAAGGCACAATATGGCCATCCAGTTGTTCATTTAAAAAATATTTATGTTACAATTCAGCACCTATCATTGTTGAAGAGATGTATCACAAGTAACGCAAGCTATGTAATCAGACTACTGTTTTAAAGTAAAGTAACACAATACTTTTTAATCTTCAAGAAAATATCTGAGTTACTTCTTCAAGTAATGCCAGTTACTTTGTTTTTCCATTTACTGACTGATCGGACTCATTATTGACTGAAATCGGGATTAAAGAAACACTACTCTTTAAAAATATAATAATATAATAATAATAATAATATTTTAGAGCTTCCCTAAAGTTAACAGTTGAGTTTTACCATTTTTATTCTATTCAGCTGATCTCTGGATCTAGCGGGTGCACTTTTAGCTTAGCTTAGCATAAATCATTGAATTGGATTAGACCATTAGCATCAATTAATTAATTTTCTTGACTCTTCTGTAGTTACATAGTACTGACAGAAACTTAAAAGTTGCTAATTTCCAGGCTGATATTGCTAGGAACTACACTTTCATTTTCAGTAAGGTTTCTTTTTCTGTTGGTCTTACACACCTTATTTTTATATCACATTGTTAAATTACTTTAATATTAAACTAAAATGTGTATTAATCATCTTTAATGCATTTTAAATGTATCGAAGATCCACTAGCTCCCTTGCAAATTTGAAAAATCCTAATCTACAGTTTTTTTTTGTTATGCAAAACTAACAATGCATGACTTTCCTTTAAAAGTGACGAAGTAACATATTTAGTTACTTTTCAAAGATGTAACAAAACATTGTAATTATAATTGCAATGACAATTGTATTTTGAAAGTACCTTTCCCTGATATTGCTGCCTACTATAAAAAAAAGACATTTTATTGGAGTGGCAGCGAACTTTGCAGTTGCCCGAATTCTGCTTGTCTAAGCAAAATATCTTTTCCGGCATCCCTCGCTCCGTTCCTTTCTCTTCCCGGCAACCCATCACACATGACATCATCTTTCTAATACTATTAAACAAACATCGCCTTGTTTACTTTTCCTGAGACTCCAAATTGCTGTTTTTCCGGAAGTATATCTGGGTATAATCCTGCATTCCTCATCTGCTGCGCTGTCTGTTTTGCTGTAACATGCACAGAAAAAAAGCATAAGATTTTTATATTATTCACAGTGAATTTACATATTTTCCTCAATGACAATGGCAGTTTATTTATGTAGTACAATTAAAAAACAACCCAAGTTGACCAATGTGCTTCACAAAAACTAAAAACAAACAACAATAGTAAGTCATAGACAATCTTTTAAAAAAAAATACAAATTAAAAATGGTTACTACACGTTTACTATTATTTTCTATAGCCAATATCATGTTTCATTTTTGTAAGAGTGTACCTCATGTATTCACATACCTCATATACACACATATATATATATACATATATTCACATAAACTTATAGGTAGCTCCATGCCATTCAAAACAACAGGGAATTACTATGAAAAAAAAACTGACAGAGAGGTTGTTATGAGACATGCTGTTTTTCTCTCTGAATTCAGTGCAGGAAGTGTAAGCTGTCATCACTTTGGAGAATAGCTGTCAGATGGCTAATTACAACAGCAATCCATTGTTCATTTTCAATTTAATTTTTCATACAGACACAGCATGAAGCAGTTTTTCAATAATGAAAGCCAAACCATAATTCATCGCAGTCACTTTTCAACTTAGCATACAGTAGGGAACAGTGTTTGCTTGCCTTAACTCTGAATGTACCTTTCACTTACAAAAATTAAACCTGATTTTAGTTGGCTATTATATATTATTTTAGTATTTTTAAATGCAAACATCATGTCAAAATAGGGCCTGGGCTATATGACAGAAATCTCACATCATGATATAAGTCATCTCATGTCCTGATAACGATATACATGACGATATAGTACCATTTCTGTAAATTCAATCTATATACAGTTGAAGTCAGAATTATTAGCCCCCCTTTGATTTATTGATTTATTTTTTTAATATTTCCCAAATGATGTTTAACAGAGCAAGGAAATGTTCACAGTATGTCTGATAGTATTTTTTCTTCAGCAGAAAGTCTTATTGGTTTTATTTCGGCTAGAGTAAAAGCAGTTTTTAATTTTTTAAAACCCATTTTAAGGTCAAAATTATTACCCCCTTTAAGCTATATGTGTTGAAAATCTTCTCTCCGTTAAACAGAATTGGGGAAAAAATAAACAAGGGGGCTAATAATTCAGGGGGGCTAATAATTCTGACTTCAACTGTATACTGACCACAAGGTTGATTTCTTCTTCACATTGTGAAGTATACACTCAGAAATGTACTCGTACATATGTGACCAGATTTCTCACTTTATTAAGAACTTTAGGGCAAATGTTTAATTAATAATGTAGAATTATAAAACACATAAGACTAAAAATAATCTCTAAAAATGTAAAGATTGTTTTATCAAGATTTCAACTTTCTCACAATGCTCTTATTCATGCTTCTACACTCATGTAGCCTAAAAGATAAAACATGATTTTAGTTGGCTTTAGTAAATAATAGTAAATATATAGTAAATGTATAGTAACCATAGATTGTGTCATACTGATTTCCATTTGTATAAGGTTTTACAACAAATAGGCTTAGCATAAGCTAATTATCATAACAAAACCATGGTTAGTTATGGGGTAACATCATTTATACCTCTAAAAACATGCTTTTAACCACATTTGTTGTAAAAATCAATGTCCATTTCGTTAATTACTTTCGCTGCTTAATTAGCAACGTAAGCTAGACTTCCGGGTCACCAGACGTGTAAATAACTCTGGCGTGTTTGAACAACAAGCGAAGTAAACAGTGAATCTATTTGTGCTACAAACGTCAATACTGGCGTTTACAAAGAATAGAAACAGATTTACATTCAAGTAAATGCCATTTAAATGTAAAACACCGCTTTAAAGCGTGAAATGTGTTCCTGTATGAACAGGTCTCAGAGAAAATCTTTTCCCTCGTTTAAACCCGACAAACTTGCACATAAACACAACTAAATACTTTCTCTCAGACAATATACCTCTGAATGTCACAGTCAGATTTTCCTCAGGCAGAAAAAGTATTTGGGTTTCATTGAAGAATATATTGTTTTTTGAGCGTATCTGAATTAATAATGATCCATAACGTCTAGCGTTTATGGTATGTCTGCAACATCATTCCTCATTCGCTATGCTTCTGAAATTCATATAAATCCTTACAGACTTTTGCTGACCTCTAGGTGTCGGCTGAGACATTACAACTTTGACAAAAACATAAAAAAGGTCTGTGATAAAACATGGACAAATAGCCTTTGCTAAATAATGATGTAAGGATTCTAAATATCTTTCAATCATATGATTATTGTATTAAATATGCCTACATTTTAAATAGGCCTTTTATTATGTAAATTAAAACAAATTGAACTACAAATTAGTGGGTGTCATCATTAAATTATGGTAATAATTTAAAGATAAAATAAAAAAAATAAACAAAGCAAAATATATCAATCAATAAATAAATAAATTAATTAATTAATTAATAAAGGGACACAAATGTAGGAAGAAAAATCTGAATATTCATGTTGTAATGTATCATATGAGCTTCTGTATAATTATTATTTTTTCATGACATGTTTATTTAAGGTTATCAAACTGAATGTACAATGTGTATGCTTGTTTTTTAGATTTTTGGTATGTCGCAGCAAAATAAAAACAAAATATTAATAATAGTAAACGCATTTCTTGTAATATTTAAATTAATTTTCTTTTACAGTCTACAGCAGGGGCGTTCTAAGGAGTAACTCCATAGTTTTCAATCTTTTAAGATGCCTTGGAAATCCAATGGTCTTCCTTGTCCGAGAGGCCCTGAAAGGTTTGCATAAAGACCCAAAGTTTGGCAAAGTTTGTTTGAAAAAGTTTCTGTTTCCTTACGTTATTACTAGTAGGCATGGGACAATAAACGTTTTCAAAGTATTTGGAAAAGTCAAGGTTTTAAAATTGCCAAAATTTTCTGCTATACCGTTCCTAAGGTATGGTTTATTTTATTTATTTATAATTTGTTTTTGTTTGTTTCTAGGACAACAGTATCTCCAGCAAAAAAGATATCCAAAGATGCCGTTTTAAATTGTAAAGAAATCAGTGTTTTAGAAACTAATGATTCATTTGAATTATTCAGCCTGACATGTTTACTGCTCCAAAATACATTAAATGATTTTCAAAATAAACTATATTGTGTTCAAAGGGGAGAAAAGTTTAGTTTTTCTTTAGACAGACAATTTAAAATATATATTTTAGAGCAGTAATCACAATACCATCATACCGTGAACCCATGATATTTTTATCCAAGGTTAGCATACCGTCTGAATATTCTACCGGCCCGTGCCCAGTTAGTAGTACATCAGTCTCGATTCATTTATTAATTTATTTTTTTATCTTTTCTCTTTTTTTTTGGTTTGTAATTTTAATAATTTTGTTGTTATTCTGTATTTAAATAATCCCTTTTGTATTTAAATAATCTTTGTATGGTTTATTCAAATCATTTAATCATATTTTTGTATTACTGTTTATTACATGTTTATTACATTGAAATATGTATTATATAAATGTTTTTATGACTATTGCACTTTAAGGTTTTTTTTCTCCAAAATATTTCCAAGGACTCCCACGGACTCTCTTATGGGTCCCGAACCCTTTATAAAGCCCCTAGTCTACAGAATTTATTTAATGCATTAAAATGTATATTTGTCTGATATACTCTGTCGCGAATTATTAATAATAAAAAAGTTGTTTATTATTATTTTAATATAACTAGCGTTTTTTACAGCCCCTCTGGGCTTATTTACTGAAGCTGTACGAGATGGGGGAGGGGCTTAATAACTACATACGTCTCTGATTGGTTGAAAGTGCACCACGTTCTGATCACATGACATTTATCAAGCCAATCACACGTGTTTTTTTGAGGCACGGGAAGTGATTCGAACTGTTTGCAGGCTGTACTTTTACTGCAATGCAATTGTGCATAAACAAACCTATATGAAGCATACAGATAACCAATTATGATTAATAAGGGCCCCCTATGGAAAAGAGTGCGGTCCTACGCTGGACCTGTTCCAAGGGCGAGGCACGGGCACCGGGCCGTGGCCATCCGAGAGCTGCTGGTTGTGTTTGGAGGTGGAAACGAGGGAATAGCGACCGATCTGCACGTTTATAACTCAGGTAGGGCACTAGATAGACAACAACTGCATTCGTCCTACACAATAGAGTGCATGCATTGTCTATAAAACAACACAAGTTATGCATATTCGCACTTGGAGGAGTACATGTAGTTCACTGGAATGAATGAGTTACAAATCACAAAGTCCCTTTCCCTTACAGTCTTTGAAAATACAGTATGTTTTCAAATTGTTTACACTTATTTGTAATGATTAATATGCATAAAAATAGTTAGACATGCCTTAACATTGATTTGTTGTATTCATATAATAGTATTGATATTACATAGGCATTACATAATGCAGCTTATTAATACAAATATTTAAAAATTTCAGTGACCAAGCAGTGGTTCCTGCCAGCAGTGAGAGGGGATATCCCACCTGGCTGTGCCGCTCATGGCTTTGTTTGTGAAGGCACACGGATATTGGTGTTTGGAGGGATGGTTGAGTTTGGCCAGTACACCAACAGCCTCTATGAACTGCAGGTGATGAAATAACATTTTTTTGATACCAAAGTTAAAGCATTAAGAGTTTATTGTTCTTATATAGGAGGGTCTTGAATTTATGTCTTCCTTTAGGCCAGTCGATGGCTGTGGAAGAAACTAAAGCCCCGTCCACCAAAAAACGGATCGCTCCCATGCCCACGAATTGGCCACAGCTTCACTCTTCATGCTAATAAGTGTTACCTTTTTGGAGGAATGGCCAATGACAGCGAGGACCCAAATGGAAATATACCACGGTGAGCATTTTTATATGCAAGCATCATGTCAAATTAGGGCTGGGCGATATGACAAATATCTCACATCATTATACAAGTCGTCTCATATCCTGATAACGATAAATATCACAATATAGTACCATTTCTGTAAATGTAATCAATATTTCACTTTATTATAAACCTCAGGGCAAATATTAGATTAAAAATTCAGAATATAAAATAAATATTAAGAAATACTCTTTAAGCACTAATGATTACATGATAGACACAGTTTTAACAATCTCTAAATAAAATGGAAAGGAAAACATGCAAGATTACAACTTTCTCAGAATGCAGTTATTTTATTTCTGTCTGCATTCCAGTAATTGTGCATAATATTTTATAATAATAGTATAATAAATTATAGTAATTAATAGTATAATAAATACTGTAAACAATGCATTTTGTGACACCACACCACAAAATAAATGATAGAGCATAATATGAAACGATAGATGTTTTATTTAGTCCACACAAAATATCATATCATATTATCATATGGCACAGCCCTACATCAAACTCAACAACAGATGCATACTTACATGGATGGTTTACTTTCGTTGCATTATGCAGGTATCTGGACGACTTCTATGAGCTGGAGCTGCAGGCCCAATCTGGTGTTAAAGGCTGGAACATTCCTGAAACTAAAGGTGGAGGCCCATCAGCAAGGGAGTCCCATAGTTCTGTGGTGTACTGTGGAAAAGGTGGCAGCTCACCCAAGCTTTACATCTTTGGAGGCATGTGTGGGGACAGACTGAATGATTTGTGGCAGTTAGACATTGGTAAGACATTTCAGAATAATAAACCTGTATATACTGTTGAATTTATATTAATTAATTTACTTCACACTCATGTTTTATTTATTTCAGAGACTATGACTTGGTCATTGCCTCCAACCAGAGGTCAACTGCCACTACCGAGGAGTCTGCACACCTCCAATGTGATTGGAAACAAGTAATGTCAAAGAAATATAGCTTTTATATAGCTCTCTTTAAATGTGATTTGTCAGTGGATACCAGTGTAAATGCGGTTTGAAGTATTATGATGTTTATCCACGTACACAGGTAGTCGAAAATGCCTTCTAGATTGGTCTCATAGTATAAATGATCACATGACATAGAACCACATACTTTCTGCCAACTAACCTAACACTTCCAGTCATGTTGTTGAAGGATGGTATCCAAATAGAATTTTTACTGCCATAATAAATCATAACTCTAATTTGAAGCCAAAAAATAATAATTCCTACATGTTCCTACAACCCAAAATGTGTAAATGTGTTTCTTAATAGTATATAATCCATATTGTGATATTCAGTATTTATTAAGTTCTTCTTTGGACTTATTTCTTATTAGACATCCTACAGGTTTTGCTGTTTTCCCCCACAGACTTGCATTTTTAAAGTTGCAATTTTTACAGATGTAAATCTAGATGATTATAGACTCAAAATCACAACAATTTTGCAAAAAAGTAGTGTTTTGTTCAATATATTAGCATACAATGTTTATATATAATGTATATATGTATATTAAGTTCTCTTATTACTGCTGATTCTAATACAAATACACAACATTTGTCATACTTTTGCAGCAATTAGAATATAGTATAAGTCACGATGTTTAAAACTGTTTCCACATTTAAGTGTGTGCATAATTAGATTAATTTATGTGCATCTTGCCAATTTTTCTTGTTATTTTACCTCCCACTTCTTTGGTTTTCATCAAAGGTTATATGTGTTCGGAGGCTGGGTTCCTATTGGAGAGGAAGAAGAGGCACTCGCTGCTGATGGAGTCAAGTGGATCTGCACCAACTCTCTTTCCATGCTAAACTTTGGTACGACAAAGAACACTGCGTTGTTAATGCAACTACATAATCCAGCTTCAATAACAAGCACTACTTTCTCTTGCTTACTGTAGACACGCTGACATGGTATAACCTGACACCCGAAGAACACCAGCAGGGATTAGTTGAGCAGGATGAAAGCAATGCAGACTGGCCGAAAGCACGCGCAGGGCATTGTGCGGTAACAGTCGGCACTCGATTATGTGTCTGGAGTGGGCGAGACGGATACAAAAAGTACAATAACTATCAGGTGTGCTGCAAAGATCTGTGGTACTTGGAAACCGAGCGGCCCTCCACCCCTGGCGCAGTGTTTCTTGTGAAGTCCACCATCAGCATGCTGCACGTCGCCTGGCGGCCCCTGCTTGCAGCTGAGTGTTACCTGCTTCAGTTGCAGCCAATCACATCTCATCATTCCACTTCAGCTGAACCACAGACGGCACCGACTCCTCCACCAGAGCCAGGAGACAGAAGGGAATCTGCACAGAAAGGTATTATAAAATTAAGCATTTGTTATGATGTGATGTTCTGAATTATGATTGCAAATTCAGTCGAATTGTGAACTAGTTCATTTATTTATAAAGCATATTTAAAAACTGACCAAAGTGCTGTACATAAGACAGTGAGAAAATGTGTATAGTAAGAATAAGATATAGAGTAAATTGTAAAACAGAGGTAAAACCAAGAGAAACAACAGAATAAATGTAAAAATTAATCAATCAACGAAACTATTATAATATTAAAACCGCTTCAACTCTGTGTACCTGGTATCAGGTCTAAAATGACGTCATCAGGAAATAACTAGTTTTTAGAGGTATGTCTGTATCAATAACGCCATATGCGTCTATTTTCAGTCGATATACTTGACTTTGATATTTGTTGGACTGTAACAAAGTTTTTACACCTAATTTACACCATGTCTACCTCTCCAATGTTGTACATTGTTCAGCATGCAGTATTGTTTGCAGGGAGCTGGAGAACTCAAGGCCTAAGTTACACATTTTCAAACTTCAGTTTTAAAAAAAAAAAAAATGAAAAAAAAAGAGCCTTTTTGTGTGTTTATAATAACACAGACAATATATACAATAATTGTAATATTTTTCAACCGTATTTTATGACATTTCTAAGGGTTTCCTTTAAAATGATACCAAACTTGTATTTGCACCTCTGCATGTGGGTATGGGAAGCTTTTTCATTCGGAAGGCCAAATTCAGTCGGAATTACCCAAAATACCCCAAAACCTGAAGAGTAAAAAGCCAAACTGAAGAGGTACGTTTTAAAAAGTGATTTGAAAATAGATAAGTGATGGTGCCATTCTAATCTCAAGGGGCAAAACCGTGGAACTAATATTAACAATCTACTAGTTGAAAAAAAATCTATTATTATTATAATTTTTTGTAATAATTTTTTGTGGGTTTTCACCTTTTAATGGATAGGACAGTAGAGTTTTGACAGGAAAGCATAGGGAGCAGAGAGAGGGGAAGGATCGGCATAGGACCTCGAGGCTGGAATCTAACTCGGGTCGCCATGAGTACCAGAGTGCACGTGTCAACGCATTAACCACTATGCCATTGGCACAGACAAAAAAATCTATTACATTAAAACTAATTATGACTTTTAAATACATTATGAAAACCATTTTATTTTTGAATGCTTCTTTACCAATTTAATGTGTTATTATTTGATGTGTGCTGTGTTACTTAAATATACGATTTGCATAGATACATTTTCCTTATGAACAAGTATTTTTGTTAAATATTTTTATTTATTTCCCAGAGATGGGTTGTGGCTGGAAGGGCATCCGCTGCGTAAAACAAATGCTGGATAAGTTGGCGGTTCAATCCGCTGTGGCGACCCCGGATTAATAAAGGGACTAAGCCGAAAAGAAAATGAATGAATGAATTTTTATTTATATATAAATTAGGTATTTTACTTTATTATATGCATTTATGTATTATAAAAAATAAACATAAGCATGTCACCCACAGTTTACATGCTCAAAAGTGCTAATTGGATGTAATGAAAGAATGATTGGCAAGTGTTTTAATGTGACTTTAGAAATCAGAAGAAACCAGTCTATCTATCTATCTATCTATCTTTCTATCTATCTATCTATCTATCTATCTATCTATCTATCTATCTATCTCATTAATTATTTTATTAATGTTATTTTTCCTGTCATCTGTCTAGACTCCAAACAAAGTGCAGATGTCAAAAATAAAAGAGAGAAAGACTCATCGCAGGTCAGATCTATCTATTCATCCATTCATCCATCTATCTATCTGTAAAATGACTTCAGCTATCGGCCTGAACATGATTGACATTTAATATATTGCTAAATTAATACTGCTAAGCTTTTTAGTAATGTGAACAATGTTACCTCTGAGTAGCCAAGTAGTTTTTAATATAAGTCTTATCAATGTGCTGCATCCTCCTTGAAGATGTTTGCCATTAAGATAACAACTCAGCCCCATTTGTTAAAGTCATTGCACACATTTCGTATTTGGAGTCGCTTTCGATTAGTGTCTTTTCCAGTAGATTGGACAGCAGCAACTTTCAGACTATCTATCTATCTCTGACATTATCATCTAAGAGGAAATTATTCATTTCAGGAAAGCCTTTTGAGGCAGAAAGAAAAAGGGGAGGATGGGGCAGACATCCAACTAACAGGTGACAAGCGTTTTTACACACTGTATATTTATGACCAGGAAGAATTTATCAAATATTGAATGGAGAAATCATATTTAGCTTTTAATATACATCTCATTAATGTATTATTAATACATTTGTTGGTGTATCATCTTCTATTGATATATGAAGTTGTTCTATGTATCTATGTATATTGATCTTGCCATGAAATCGCCATAAGTTGCTGAAGTGTCTACATATTTTGCACACAATGCTCTATTCTATTAACCTGACAATCTATTCATATCTGCATGTTGGTTGGCTGAGAGTTGCTACAAACTTTTCTTGTCTCACTGTTTATATTCGTATTCTCAGAGCGAGATGTTTTACCGGATCCATCCAAGCAGGTAGGATGTTAAAAGTGGTTAACACATTGAAAAGCAGCTAATAAAATACTAACACTTTTCCTGTGTTCCCTCACAGCCTGAGACCACAAAGCACTGGTTTGATGTGGGTGTGTTTAAGACACTGTTCTGTGAGGTTACACACTACTTCCTGCCTTCTGAGAACGGTGACATGGCATCAGTACTGTCTGCTCAATATGCATCATCTGACACTGAGGTTTGTCTGCAGAGACGGCACATTTGTGAAATGCATTGCAGCAGTTTTACATCAGTGGGTTTTACATCACCGCTTTTTTTCTGCATGACAGTGGAAGTTGCCGGGTCCTCATAGTTTTACGGGTTGCAAGAAGCAGGAGTTGGACTCAGGAATCACATACAGGTTCAGGGTGGCCGGACTGAACAGCTGTGGTCTGGGAGACTTCAGTCCCATCAGTGAGTTCAAAACCTGCCAGCCTGGATTTCCTGGGGCACCATCTGCTGTCAAAATCACTAAGGTATAATCATTCTCTGCTCAGTCGTGATGCAAACACCTCGTATTCAAGGACATTAGCCATGTCTTTATGCACATCTGTGTCCCTGGACCACAAAACCTGTCATAAGAGATTTTTACATCATCTGAAAGCTGAACAATTAAGCTGTGTGGCAGGGCTGCACAATAAATCATTTCAGAATCGATATCGCAACACGTGCATCCTCAAAAGTCACATCATAAAGATATGCAATTTTGTGCTGACTTTGCACTGTAGCTTATCTTCACTTGTAGTTTGTTTATTACATGTTATGTATGATTCACTCCCCTACAGAATAATCCCAATCAATCAAAATTAGTAAAACTAATTACTAATAGTAACACTATATAAGGACCAATTCTCACTATTAACTAGTTGCTTATTAGCACGCATGTTGTTGAGATATTAGCTGCTTATTAGTGCTTATAAACTACGTATTCTGCATGATCTTATTCTACATCCCTAATCCTACTTTTAAATACCTAATGTACCTTAATAATTATTAATAAGGAGCAAATTCGGAGTTTATTGAAGCAAAAGTCTTAAAATAAACCAAAAATTCGTTAGAAGTATAAGAAAGTCTATCGCAATATGTACTGCAGAAAAACAAAATGTCAAATGTCAACAAAATGATTTTTTTAATATGCATCTGTGTAGTTTGTTAGGAGAATAGGATGATATTTGGCTGAGAAACAACTATTTGCATGTATGGAATCTGAGGATTAAAAACAATTATAAACACTGGAAAAATTGCCTTTAATGTTGTCCAAATTAAGTTCTTAGCAATGCATGTTACAAATTAAGGGCTATTACAAGATATTCAACATTTAAAGAGCCCCTATTATGGGTTTTTGAAAATGAGCTTGTATGCA
>CAIGQQ010002477.1:6211572-6225103 GCA_903798035.1 Danio albolineatus
AACTAAAATATGACCCTTTTCAATGTATAATATGGGCTCTTTAAATGTAAGTCAAAGAAATGGCTAAAAGTGAATCAAGTGTAATTTTTTGAAATATTTTTGTTGCATGCTGTTCTACTGATATCATGTTAGTAATAATCTGTTTTTGATTTTAGGTTGCCTTTTTTAAAATCTGGCAGGGGACAGCAGAGGAAAATTAACCCTTGTGGCTAACTCTGGCTTGTTTACCGTTTTTACTGTAGATTAATGAGCATTGTCCCTGTTCAAAGTTAAGTTTTGATATATTGTAACAAAATATCTTCATGATACATGATCTTTACTTTGTAATATTGTAATGTTTTGTTTTTGTTTTTTGCATAAAAGAAAAATCAAACATTTAACCCATTACATTTTTTTTTGGCCATTGTCAAAATATACCTTTGCAATTTACGATCTTTGCAATTTAAGTTGTAGTCCAGGGTCACAAACAATGCTGATAGAAATGCCAAGATGTGCATCAATTCTGAAAATGCACATAAAAGCTCAGTGGGCTATATGCACAGCCGGTGTTTTTCAGCCAATGGTAAACTTCCGGCGAAAGCTTAATGGGACTATTTCATAAGTTTGTTTATAGCATCAATGTTGTAATGTCATTAAAATACAATCAGTTAAATAGACGGATTTAGTTGTTCAAGAAAAAAAAGATAGCTAGCGCCGTCAGTACCAACAGGCTAAGTGCAGAAACTCCATACTGGGGTAAAATAAACTCATATTTTTAAGAGATGGCAGGGGGAAATGGAATCTAATGCAGTGCTACTTGTCCAGACTTAGACCCACTTTATATTGTATATCTATCAGGCAGTGAAGATCGCTAATTTTGAAAGAAATCAGACCTTAAACATTGTGATTTTATAATGTAAAGATAGTTTACCAGAAGCTCTGAGACTGGCTGGCTGAAAATTTAAAGACCATATGAGTTACATACAATTTTATCTGATAATAACACATGCACATATACTATTATAGAAACACATTTACCAAATAAATTCCTATATGTGCATAAAAAAAGCAAACAATTATGAATTTTCATTCTCAGAGCTTGTTTTCTAAATCTTTTAAGCTGTATTAATATTTTGCACAGGTTAAATTTGGACTTTTGTATAATTGTGCTGTGCATGATTTCAGGATACTGACTCTGTGCACATCAGCTGGGAGCCTCCGACCTCTGTATCTGGGAAGATCATGGAGTATTCAATGTATCTGGCTGTGAGGAAGAGTCGAGGGAACAGCATGGTGGATCGTCCAGGTGAGCTGGCCTTCATCCGAATCTACCGGGGGACCAAGACTTCATGCACGGTCACCGAAGCCCAGCTGAACAATGCACACATCGACTGCTCTGCACGGCCTGCCATCGTCTTCAGAATCGCTGCCAAGAATGACCAGGGCTACGGTCCGGCTACTCAGATTCGCTGGCTGCAAGGTGCGCAGGAGTTTCTAATGCTTAATCAAACGACACGTCTTTCTGATGTTTATGCATTTCCTGTAGAACCACCAAACAGTCATGCACGCTCACCTCCAGATTATTAGGTACACCTTGATAGTTAGCGTTTCTAAATGGCCATAATTGCCCTTCATCCCCATTCTAATACTCAGTTTGAACTTCTCCAGATTGTCTCTTGGTTGATTTGATGGGCTGATGGGTTATTTACAATAACGAGCAGCTAAACAGGTGTACCTAAAAGTGGCTGGTGATTGTGTGTATATATAACTAATTAAAACAAGAGAGAGTAAATACTTTTCTACATTAATTACTGTTCTACATTTTAAACTTTAATATACATATGAAGCTATCAGTATTCGAATAATCAATAAATACTTAAGTCAACTTACCTTTTGATGGTTATTAGCTAAGCAAGGGTCCTGTGTGATTCCAAGCTGAATGTTTAGCCCCTGAGGATTGATCCTTCAAAAATAATTCTGAAATTCTTTGGGGCTTACAGGGTTTAGTTCAATTTAAGACCATTATGAATGAAATTTTTGACTGATACAGAGACGTGCTGATTTAAGATTTTTTAAGACCCTGTGCTCAAGAATCATTTTCTTTTTTTTATTAATGTTATTAAAAGAGTGCTGCTTTATAGCTTTGTTGAAATTTTATTTTAGTATATTGAAGTAAAAAATGCCAACATGTAAATCAGTTTGAAGCATCTGCATTAAAAAAACTGCTCAGTTGAGTTAGATGCATTTATAGCTGATAATAACATATGCATAAACTATGATGGAAACACTTACAGAATAAATGAATAAATGTGCACATCAAAAAAATGCTTCACTTGTAAATGTTTTATGTTGTACTAAGATTTTGCACACAATGGATGGAAACAAGACTAGCGAGGTGCTTCGCAAAATTAATTGTAAAACACAATTGTGGAAATATTCAACTAATAATATTCAATTTTGCAGAAAAAAAAAATTCACCGTCTGTGTTTCCAAGTATCACAGATCTTCGCAACAGAACTGATAGTTGTTGTACTTTGTGTCCACGTTTTATACACTGAAATGTAACATCAAAAGTGATTCCTAACATCTGAACGTGTCATCCTGCAGATGCAAGTAAACTGAAGCCGTCAGTGACGCAGACAGACTCCAGTAGCTCAGTAGCAGAGCCTGACACCACCTGCAGATGAACTCCCCCCTGATGCCAAACCTCCAAGACCTTCTGATATTATTCCATAAAGACTTTTGACACTTTTATTTAACCTCTTTGATGACTGGAAATAGTTTCAGTCCACTGTGTTTATCTTAATAGTTTTTTTATAATGTCGTGGTATCGTTTATACTGCAAGAATTAGCTCTGAGCAAAGCTGATCGAGTGCCAGTCAAATGGGTCATCATCACTGTAAAATGCACATTTAAGACTTTTTTTATATATTGAGTTCATAAATATATATTTTTATTGTGTTGTAGTTACAAAAATGGAATCATGCTTTAGTGGAAAATAAGCTACTTCTCTCTATCTTGAAAATCAATGTTGTACACTGCTTAAAATAGCCTTGTTTATTTTTAGGAACAGCATAATTTTCAGCAGTTTATACAAAAAGAGCTCCACCAGAGGTCTATGCATTTCTGTTTTGCTGTTGTTTTTTACCCAATTTAGAAGAGTTCTCAGTCTTAACTGACTTTGATAGCATAACTATCCTGTGCCTTATCGCTATAGGTCACAATTACATCAAGAACAAGTTAAAGATTATTCAGGAAGTGATTTTGATTTTCAGGACAACAATTTTGCTATAAAAATATACATTCAGCAAGCCGGGTTAAATATTTAATGCATTCATCAATTAAACATGGTAATATGTCTACTTTATTATTTACTCTATGCAATTAAGATAATCTGTCTACTGGGGGCTTTTTAATACCCCGTTTCCATAATTCCTAATGCATTAAAGATTATTCTGTATTACGTTCCATTAGCATGCCAATTATCTAGAACTACAAAGAGTATTAATGCCACAGACTGTGCTCTCTAAAACATTTCTATACACACTCGGATATCAGAATCTTCCTTGTAAAGCTGTGTACTGTTAGTATCCTATTTAATTCACCATTCATGTTTACAGACCTTTTTGTTTAGCTGTTCCACAACATTTCAGTTACATTTTTTCTACTACACTTTGCCATGATGGTATTTTTGTGTAGGCTAAAACATACTAAAAAAGGTACTACAATAAAATTCACAGTTGCAACCAACCTGCTGCAATTAATTTTGACTGATTATTCATGGTTTTAACAGACAGAATCTTCAAAGACATCACAATTTTATTTAAAGAATCAGCATAACAATATCAGATGATGTAGTTAATTAAGATCGAATGAGAATTACCTTAATTGTGGGACTGTAAAACGTCAATATGGCCTTTTTCATGCTCTCAATGCCCCATCCCAAACTTTAAAAACTATTAAATACAATCCCTCCCCCACAAAAAAACAAAACATAATTTGGTGTAGCCTGTACAAAGCAGACCAAGCGAAACAAACTGGCCTAAATATAATACTGTATGAAGTACAAGACATCACTTAAGATCAAATCATCTTCCTGGCAACAGGCACTTTTTGTTCCTGCTCTGGTAACCAGGCCTCTTGTTGGTCTTCCAGCACTGACCTGAAAACTTTGCAAGGCAAGAGATAAAGTCTGTCTGGACGCTGGCCACTAGATACAATAAGACCTGTTCTTCGGTCATGAGAATTGTATCTGCTGCACTCCAGGGATCTGAAATAGCAGAATAGGAGAGTAAATACTGATATTTGTCCAGAAATCTGCGAGTAAATACGAGGGTTTGATGCTAACCTGCTGGTATGAAGTGGTGTACACCATCACATTCTGTTGCTGGCCATCTGCAGTGATCAGTCCCGCAGGCAACTGACCGGCTGCAAGTTAAACAGAATCAAACTCTTAATATTAATCATAACAGAACACCCTTTAAAGTTTAATCAATAAAAATCATAATGCAAACAGTGCTTTGTGTTTCGATTAAATCATACTTTTGGTACAAACTTGCTAAAACGTTTTGGATAAAGTCTCTCATATCATGTCTGAAGCTTTATTCATGAGTTTGCACTTACTGAAAGTCTCCTCTGTAAGATCTTCTCCAAGGCCTTCGCCGACAGCAACAGGAGTGATGCCTTTCTCGCCCTTCATTGCCTTGGAAACAAGAGAACGTTACTTTACTTCTAAAAACGTGTGCTCTAAAAATACAATCACATATGAAAGTAAGTAATTCTGCAATATTGTTTCATAAGTGCAGGTGAAACGTCTCGAAGAAATGTTCTGTATAATTCTTAGTACAGATGGAGCATTAACTATCTGGATTATGATATATAATTATTCATTTTAAATGATTGAAGTACTATTGAGCTTTTTAGAATATTATTATTATTATTATTTCACATGTAACGGTTAATATAGAAAATATAGATTAAAGTGCAGATAAAAGTATTGTTTACCAAATGAAAGAGTCGATTGCTGACAGCTGGAAAAAGTTTGTAAGCAATTTCAATCTTAATGTGTCTTTAGTTGCCAAGATGCCTTGTGTGCCATTGGCCAATCACAAAAAGCTGTGCCATCTGACCAATAATTGAGTGTATTTTATGTTATTTTTTTATTCACGTTACGGTTAATATAGATAGTATAGATCAAAGAGCAGAAAAAATAAAAGTATTGTTAACCAAATGAAAAAATCAATTGCAAACAGCCTGAAACAGTGTGTAAGTAATTCCCATCAAAATGTGTGTTTAGTTGCCGAGACATGTTGTAAGCCATTGGCCAATCTCAAAAGGCTGTGCCATCTAACCAATCAGAGCAAAGAATATATGCTTAAACAAACTAATTACACAGAGAAAGGAGGTGATGCTATGAGTATTTCAAGAAAATAATTGTTGCTTTAAGATGTTCTTTGCATTTCTTTTGCCTTTATTATAATAGGAGAGTTTCTAGACCAGAAGTGAAATTAAAGCGAAAGAGTGGAGATGAGATCAGGAAAGATCTGCATGCTGGGACTCTGGAAACTTATGATGCCCAAAGTGCAATAGCGCTACATGTTGGCATACGGTTTTAAGCCTTCAAATTTAGCTGTGCCATCAGATCGCACTATTATGTCTTTCTTTTCCTTTTTATTAATTCAAAACCTGTTTTAACACATTTTAATATGTTTTAATAGTTTTTATTCTTTGATGTTTTTATTTTTATACTTGTTCCTTTTATTCTTGTTTATGTAAAGCACTCTGAATTACCATTGTGTATGAAATGTGCTATATGAATAAGCTTGCCTTGCCGTACTGACCATGAGGCTATAGACATTAAAGTGTGTTTTAACCTAAGATGGAGGGATGAACTATTATAGGTGACTTCTGAAAACAAAATCAGGAATAATAGCATAACTGAGGCACTTTGAACTGGTGCGTATGTAAGAGAAAGAGTAATACCTCTCTGAACTTCTGAAGGTAGAGTTTAAGCGGCTCCACGTACATGTCGAAACCCAGGGTGGACATTGCGAACAGGATGTCCTCTCCGTTTATGGTCTTGCGTTTCTCCTGGTGGCATCTCTCGCTGGCCTCGGATGTGATGAAGCTGATGAACTCGCTCACACACTCCTGCACACACTCTTTCGCATCCTTCGCGATCTGTGAAACCAAAGCAGTCTTCAATTGCAGGTCTTTAATAATTCATAGCAATGTTTTTGAAAACATTTTTTCATGCAATTACATGCAATTAATTTATTTTAAATAACATTTCCAAGGCTGTAGGTGTAATCACAAAACACACACGCATTTAAAAAAAAAAAAAAAGAGCAAATACCTTTCCAGTTTGTGGAACGGCATTCTTCATGATGCGGGCGACATTAGCGATGGGAAGGTAAATGTCTTGCTCTCTGAAATAGTCTTTGCTGCCGTTTCCATCATCATGGTCGTTAAAACTTTCATCTCCATCATCTGCAGAGACAAAACATATGCAAAATATTCAATAAAATGCAGCTTCTGAGCTTACAATAATAAAAATGTTTCCTAAGTGGCGTTGTTCGCAGAAAATTATACATTTAGCCATTGTTTACTTAGTGTTTACAGTTTGTGATGAAAGCAAACATGCAAAATAGGGCTGCATGATATTGGAAACATCTGACATTGTGATATATATCGCGATATACTTTGTTATACTTGGAAATAATTTTTGATCTCACTTTGTTTTAAGGTTCAGTTCTCGCTCTTAGGAAACCATTTAAACTTTTGCTGCAGTAAACTCTTAATTTGCTCTCTATAAATAGTTATTAGGACTAGGGATATAGAATAATATCATAAAGAACATGTGCTTTAGAAGTACTAATAAGCAGTCAATATCTCAATAACATGTATGCTAATGAGTAACTAGTTATTAGTGAGCAGTGGTCCCTAATGTGTGATCAAAGTATTGATGTTGATTGATTGGGATGATTTTGTATGGGAGTGAATCATACATAATATGTAATAAACAAACTACAAGCAGAGATAAATGCAGCAAAGATAAAAGTGAAATAAACAGTGCATGCATTATTGTTTTGTATATTTCTACAAAGTCAACACAACATTGCATATCATTACGATGTGATTATTGCGGATGCACACATAACGATATCTAATGCGAAACGATATATTGTGCAGCTCTAATGCAAAACAATGCTTTATGCTAGGCTAAACGTGCTTGACTGTTTGAGCAACACTGCAATTTTGTGAAATATTTTGTCCCTTTTTGGTCACATCAATATTACGTCCTGTTTTTGGTTTGTTTAGATGTCAGAATGACTTATAGTGGCTTTGTTTCCTTACCGTCCTGGGCTAAGACATATGTCCCTCCGGCCATATACTCTCCAGTTATTCCTAACTGAGTGGTATCTGTGGTGCTGCTGTCTCCGTCCATCTGAAAGCATAGACATGACTTATATTTAAACATATATATTACAATTAACAGCTTGTTTTTGTATATGTAAGAAATTATTGCCAATAACCCAATATCTTTTTTTACAGTGTGATTTGAACAAATGAAAAACAATCATTAATACAAATTATAACAACAGTGAACATATGGCAGCTTAAATATGAGATAAGCAATAGTTCTACATTATTTCAAGTATTTACACTTCTATCCAGCTATAATACTAAAAATATTCATAATAATAACATGAACGATAATATTGTATAGATGGCTAAACATAGCACAATAAGCATTGATTAACAAACGCAAGCTTTATATTTACACTATTAACAAAACATATTTACAAATATATAGGATAAAATAAATATTAGACACAACAACGAAATAAATATGTAGAATATGCCATTAATATAAGGTTACATAATTATCTGTGTGCATCTCTGGCTGCCTTTGTTATGATTGTCGAGCTAGCGGGTTAGCATCACGCCAGCTCATGCTAACCAATTACACTCATTTAACAAGAGGGAAACAGCTCATTTGTGTAAACTTTAGATGCTTTAAGTAAAATACATCGTTGTTGTTTTATAAATAAGGCTTATGTTTTTGTAAAATGTGGTAAAATATCTCATTGGGGCCTCGCGTACATGTAGCCTCCATCTCTCCACTCTAATAATCCCTTATCCATCCGCAAACAGATTTCCTTTCAACAATTCCTTTATTTAACGGCTCTTTCGGGTCGGTAACACCCGTAAAAACCTGCCGGTAAAGGCCATTTCTATCAGCTAAACGCTAGAATTATCGCTGAAGCGAATGATTTGACCGGAGCGACAAATACAAACCTGACTCGCGCTCGCGCTGCAACTTGATTGGACGGAAATGGAGCTGCGCGAGACCGTTTGTGCTCGCGCTTGTGCACGCGCGAAAGTAGGTCACAAGGGGGCGCGCTAGATCTCAAGTTCATTTGCGTATTACGTATGTTTGTTTATGCTCTTTTCCCACCTCAATCTTAAAAGCGTCGCTTTCTCATTATGTTCCTTTCATTAGGTTTGATGACATGATTAGATCCATGTTCATCACATATAGGCCTATATACGGGTAATTACCATGTAAATTGATTTTATGCAAATAGGTGAATGAATCCTTTTTACTTCCTCTTATTTCGGATTCCTTTTCCTTTGCACAACTCAGGTAAAGATTACTGGTGTCACATCTTTTAATTTAATAATGTTTTCATTTGTTGTTATTCGGGGGGAAGGGAGGGGGGGTGACGTTTTACTTTAAAAGTAATAATGTTCATTCATTCATTCATTCATTCATTCATTCATTCATTCATTTATTTATTTATTTATTTATTTATTTATTTATTTATTTATTTATTTATTTAAGCAAAATATCTATAAATGGAAGAAATTAAGATATACCAGAATTCTGTTTATCTTCACTGGATTTATTACGGGTTTGCTTCATTCTGTAAAGGTCTGATAATATTTGTTAGAATTTTCAATGGACTGTCATTTAGAGCTAGAAGCAGCTTTATTTTCCCCCTCAGAAAGTGGTCTGAAAAAAAAAAACATATGTTTTAATTTCTCATTATTCAGGGGGGAAAACACAAAATCCCAACAAAATCTCAAAAACAAAATCTATATATCTATGTATGTATGTATGTATGTATGTATGTATGTATGTATGCATTTCTTTCTTTCTTTCTTTCTTTCTTTCTTTCTTTCTTTCTTTAAAATATCTATAGCAATAAATGAAAGAAATTAAGATACAGTATTCTGTTTATTGGATCTATTATGGGTTTGAGGTAAATGTTAATATTTCTTTCATTCTGTAAAGGTCTGATGATATTTGTTGCAATAATAAATAAATAATACTCATTTTTTAGAGGTAAAACCTGAAATTTGTTCCCTCTAGAAATGCCAATTGGTCAGAGGAACATATGCTTTCATTTGTTGTAACTGAGGGGGAAAAAACTTTAACTCAAACAAAAAATAAATTATAAACCAGAGAATTTTCAAGTGGTCTTAATTCGTTCCTGCTGTATAGCTGACTTATTTCTGACTGCTGAGATGTGTAGAAAGAGGCCAACATTTCCCAAAATCATCAATTTGAACACGCCAGCTCTGAAATATCCAATTCTAATTACAAAACCCTGACATGCTCATCACTGACCTGAGAGCTAAAGAGTTATGTGGTGCATTTAACAGGCACTGTAATTTCCTCATTAGCGCGTCCAGTAACAGCTTTAACTAATTACTCCAAGTCAAAAATACACACCTCCCTATATTTCACTACTTCTAGCTGCACATTTCAAGTCAAAACTGGCACAGAAGTTCCACTTATGGTCACAACCTGGCCACAAATAACAGCATTTATAGGAGTTTCCATACTTAAATTTCTTGCTGTACAGTAAAAACTCCCTTGTCTTTCCTTCGCAGGGGCCCAGAGGACATCAAGACCATGACCTTGTAATTCTGGCCTAATTCCCCGAGTGCTTCCTCTTGGGGATGGACACCTCAGAAAGTGCCTCTAATCAGCAAGTCCAGAATGCAAAATCACTCATGAATTTTAAACGTTTTCTGCTTCACCCAGCACCGTACGCTGTGGACCGTGAATGCCGTAATTATATTAGCGGCAGCTTATTGAGGAGGAAATGTTGTGACGCTTTCTATCCATGTAAATTAAGACTTAATTTTCAATTTAGATTTGGCCACAAACTCTTCCGCGCCCACCCCAAGTAACTTCGAAAGATTATGTAGAGACAACTCTAAGCATGCGGGGATCGCATTAATAAATAATTAACATTCTATTAGGCTTTAGCATTGATTAGTTCCCTCTTTAAATCTCCCAAGTCGGTTCTGCCATCGTGATTGGCTTTTGTGTTGTATGCATGCTTCACCACAGGGGGACATCGACTGAACACTGTTTGCCAAAGGCTGTGCGTGTGTGCAAACTGGTGTGTATAAGCAGGTTCAATTCAATTAGCTTTGTTGTTGTTCTTTCTTCGCAGGTTTATTCATCATCTGTGCAGTGTGTTGATTTAGGCATCTCATCTGCAATGAAAATGATTATTAATAACGTAAATAACCCCTGCTGGCAAATATTCAGCAGGCTTTTTCTTGTCTTTCCGACTTCTGCATTATTTCCCAGCACACGTCGCAGTGGTTTCCACCAATCTGACCACAGACTTTGTTTTATTTAGGCCAGTGTATATCGCACTGCATCTTGTTCTCGTAAATAATTATAGTATTTCACGTTTATGATCAGAGTGGGTTACTGTACAGCAGAAATTGATATCATTGATGCCGATCCGACTCCATTTAAGAGAAACCAAATACAACAAATAGATTATGATCACATATTTATATACAGTTGAAGGCAAACATATCAGCCATGACACCTTTTCAGAAAATTCCCAACAGCTTTTTAATAGAGAACGGACATTTTCTTAGGATTTCCTATAATGTTTCCCATAAGTCTTCCTTCTTTTAGTTTGGCTGGAATATAGACCATTTTGAGAGCTGTAAACAATAACAATGTTATTTAATTAATTACAACATATTTAATGTATTACATTTTTTATTTCTACAGCTTCTGCGAGTCCAAAAAGAGCCACACATTGGAAAATATTGTTATGGCAGCTGTTTAACACTAATTATAATTGAATTCCCTCTTGTTACAGTTCTGAAATAGTTTGATAACACGCAGGAAATGTTCATGGGCCAATGACATGACCCCCATTGAAATGGTCTATAAGATTTCAGCATTATTAAGATTTCTTTTAATTGGCTACAGATCAAACCACTGTTGTGACTTGCCTAATTAAACTTGAATGTTAATCCAACATTTACTCATTATATTATTTAAGTATTGTTTAGATATTCTTTAGATACTCAAAAGAAACTCTAGACCACATGATCACTGTTACCTTGATGAAGACACTTCTTTGCCGAAACGCGTAGGTTTTTAAGGATTAGCCATGTGAATAAAGGCTTTTTAAAATTTTCCACATTTTTCGAGTGCCTTGGATTGATTTTTGTTGTTTATTTTGATGAATCCCTTACTGAAAGAGCACTGATACAATATTTAAGCTACCCCTGAGCACTTTTTGATTGTTTTTGAATGCTAACCCATTTAACCTATTAATGTACTTTTTCTTATCATAACCATCACATTTAGAGGCAGTGAATAATTTGAGACGTCACTAAACTATGGTTTGTCCTGAAAAATATCAAACCACTGAATAATACCTTAAATTTAATGCCAGTGCTAACTGCTACCACAACATTTGGTGTTGGAAATTATACGTGATAGATGAATATTATACATAGTTTGTCAAGATATGTTCAGGTTTTGACTAAAAAATTATAAATGAATGAATAAATAAAGTTAAAAATCGATTGTTTGATGAAGATCAGGACACTGAAACGCTACATTCAATACATTTAGAGTGAGTATTGAAAGCATATGAAACTGTTTGTTTTTCTTAAACTTTGGTGCTGAAAAAAATGTAGCGAACAACGATGACGATGACAGTTAATGGGTTTTATTAACTTAAAATACTCCTAATATTCTTGAACTCAGTCAATGATAACGAAAATAAAGTTACAGTTCACTGACTCATCAAGTTACCGCATTTAAATGACCTTATTCACGTATATATGGATGCCACCATTGGAATCTTTTTGGCTCGAGACTCCAGGTTGATTTCACTTCACTTCCATTGATTTTAACAGCTCGTTATGCTGCTTGATGTTGCACACTGATACTTTCTTATAATATTATTCCATTTTTTATGTATAGTCATGAACACACTTGTTTGTAGAGCACTTATTCCCAGTCATTTCTCTCATAGGCAACCGAATCTGAAGTTCTAAAACAATCACAAATATGCTTACAGGCACATATTTCCAAATTGCAGAATAAGGTTAAAACTGCTACTGTGATGATTTGCTTAATTTATCCTCACGTTGAAATAATAGCGCCTGCTTAATGTCGAAATGTAAGATAAAACCAAAGAAAAACTGAAATTAAAGATGCTGCTATGGATGAAAGCACTTTTCAGTGTGGGCGCGTTCATTCAGCGCGAGGGGGCGGGGCTTCTCCGCTGTAGTCTAGTGTGCGGAGGAAGGTATAGTGCACTCGAGGGAGCAGCGCGCAGATCTTTGAGACACGGACGCGGGCGGCAGCAGCGAGAGTGAGTGTGAGAGAGAGAGAGAGAGAGAGCGAGAGAGAGCATCAGCATCAACACACAGAGCCGCTGAACGGGGCTCGGAAGCCTCCCTCCCTCCGTCCCTCCGTGACCAGCCATGAAACAAACCATACTGGACCTCATGAGGATGAGTAGGATCTGCCGGATGGTGCTGGCCACTTGTTTAGGATCTTTTATTCTGGTCATCTTCTATTTCCAAAGTATGTTCCAACCAGGTAGGACTTCTGGTTTCATTCTTAAAGTCTCGAGATGCTCGCTGACATGGGTGATGTAGTGTGGAAGAATGCCATTAATAATCAATGAGCTGTTTGAAGGAGGGAATCGATCAGCAGCGAGAGTGAATGATGTACTGATTTCAGCATCAAAGCTCCGGCTCTCTGTTGCCTGTCAATAACGCCGTTCGGGCTTTTATGTATTTTTAATCTACGGCTCTGATCGTGGAAACACACAAAGGCTGGAGCCCTGGTGTGTTGTTCGAGCTCGTGTTTGTGGAAGGGATGGTCATTGTCTCCGGTGGCCGGTACAGTAGAGTCTCACTGTACTGAATCAAAGAGCCGCTGACACGCTGTTCAAACAGCCATACATCAATACTGACACACAGCTGACATACAGTCACCCTGCTGCTTGTGTTCAGCACTGCTGTTTATACTGCTGGCCAACTGAAGAGAAAGCGAGAAGCGGAGTAGTAAAGTGATTCAATAATCGGGGAAAATATATGTTGAAGATACAGTGAATATACATTAGTTCTTGTCAATCAATCAACCAATCAATCAATCAATCAATCAATCAATCAATCAATCAATCATCTATTTGTCCTTGCCTTTGTTCATCTATCTATCTATCTATCTATCTATCTATCTATCTATCTATCTATC
>CAIGQQ010002477.1:6225756-6237748 GCA_903798035.1 Danio albolineatus
ATCCATCCATCCATCCATCCATCCATCCATCCATCCATCCATCCATCCATCCATCCATCCATCCACCAAGTACACTTTACACCGGTCCATCCATCTGTACTTGAAAATCCCCCAAATCTCCCCATACGTTGCAGACACAACCCATCTGGAAATTGCACTGATATATGATGCAGGATGTGTCATAATGACTTTTCCGTGGTCTTGCTCACTGGTTTAACCAAAGCATGTAGCATGTTCCGGGCATTCCCATGTGCTGCGGATGGAAGATCCAGATAAGCACAATGAACGCAGTGTAGCAGAGCAGCGGTGAGCGACTGCTGTGGCCACCGGCATGAAGGAATGTCTCTGGAAGCGGTGAGTCATCAGCGTCACCGGCATGTGAAGCTTCTCAGCAGTTTGCTGGAATGCCCAAGTCATCTGCGTCTTCAGCTGAGACGAGAGATGGAGAAATGAGTTCAGGCACACTCACTCATCCAGATGTTGCCCCAACATCAAAAAGCGCAGGCTGTGACATGCAACCAACAGCCTCCTGTGTTGATGATTTAAAGATAAGATACTTCAGGCAAAAGCAGGGAACAAGTCAGTTGTGAGATTTTGAGCAGTTTTGAGAAAAATAATAATTAATTATTCCAAGTAAATGCTGTAAATGAAAGTTAAAGTAGCATTTCTATCAGTAGCACAGTCGTGAGATGACAAAAAGGTGTCAAAGAGTACGTTTTTTGTGTTTTATCGTGAATGACAAAATGAATTTGCAGCATATGTTGATCACCACTAGATTAAAACATGATGCCTCATTCAAACTGCACTGTAAAATGCTGGATTACACATTATTCCGTCATATTGACCCAACACAACTCGAAGTTAATTGTTTTTACAAATTTAAGTGGATTGTACTAGATGGATGGATGGATGGATGGATGGACGGACGGACGGACGGACGGACGGACGGACGGACGGACGGACAGACAGACAGACAGACAGACAGACAGATAGATAGATAGATACAGCAAAAAATGCTGGATTCCGCAGAATTGATCACAGCGGATTGAAGATAAAACAATTAAGTTGTCCTCAAAAACCTTAAACCTTAAACAAAAAACCTGTTGTTTCAACTAATTTTAAATAAGTTAAACACAGCAAAATTAGTTTTTGTTATTGAATGTAAATGAAGATGACAATGAGAAAAATGTTATTGTGAATAAATAGCTTATTAACCTTTTCCATGTAATTATGCACAAATTTACATTATAAACAGAATGAGAGAACACGACATCCACAACAAAACATATGCGAACTAAATATCTTAAAAGGACAATTTTTGAATAGTTTTATGTGAAGAAAATATCCAAAATACACCTTTAAGTGTTTTTTTATTTGGACATTTTATTACATTGTAATTACAATTCACATCTATATTCATATATAGGGGTGTATTCATGGGCAATATGCAATGTACAATCTACAAAATAATTGTATTTTTTTTTTATTCTGGTTGTTCCCAGTACTTTCAGAACTATAAATAGAGATTCCCCCCAAAATTCCCTTCTGTAAAAAATCTGCAACTAATATGGAAATTTTGACTTCCTCCAGTGTTCATATTGCCTAATAATGTATAACATGAACATTTAAACATTATTATTTTAGAAAACTTTTAATTTTTTCTTAGTTTTTATTTATATAGCACATTTAAAAGCAACAAATGTTCAACAAAATGTTTACGAAACAACATATATCATATATAATAATGGTAACACTTTGCAATAAGGTTGTATTAGTTAATGCATTTACTAACATAAACATTTATTACAGTATTTGTTCATGTTAGTTGACATTAGTTATTGAAAATAAAAGGTGTTAGTTAACTCACAGTGCAATATAAAGTTAAAAAGCAAGAATCTGGATGTTAATAATGCATTAATGTTGAACTATGATTAATAACTATTAATCACCATGATAATAATATAATGATAATAAAAAGAAAACATTTGTAAGTCTGATGTAATTAATATCATGGAGTGTTAGCCAATACTCCTATTTACCCTATTCACCTGCAATTTCATCCATTAAAATAAATGTTTTCAAAGCATCACTGAGATGCAATGGTCTGTTGGGATGTACGGGTGTTTTTTTTGCATGGTGGTACAAGCATCTGTTTCTTAACACATCTGTGCATCCCACATGTTTATGAACAATACTACAATCTCCCTTATGCTCCACATCGGCTTGACAGGTGTTTCAGTTTCCTTTTCTGTGTCTGTGTGTGTGTTTTTATGGCCGCCCTTGCTCTTTTCTCCTTTCCTCCCCCTGCATTTGACCTGATTATGCACTCTAGCCTACAAACATACCCTGAAAACACACTGGCACAGGACAAGACACACACTCACACACATTGGAACGACTGTCATGACTGTCAGCTCCAGTGTTTTTATGATGAGAGCAGAGAAAAAGAAACACCTGAGCAATATTCTGAGTACAAGTTAAGCTTATTCACAGGATTTGCAGCATATGTTGATGTCCTTTTAACTAAATGAATAATGATGCCAATTTCTAAATGTCAAAATAGCTTTTCTTTCAGTACCACAGAAGTTAGATGACAAAAAGGTAGAAAAGCTTTTTATTTTATACACTCAAAAAAACCCTGCTTGTTTAAATTACTTGTTTAAATTGAGCTGAAACAACGCAATTCTTGAGATTTTTGGGGAACAATTGAATTGTTTTATGTTTAATCCACTTCAATTTGTTAGATTAACTTAATTGATTTGTGTCAGGACAACATGAATGAATTGTGTGGAACCCAGCATTTTTTACAGTGCAGTAAATAAATCACGTAGTAACCTTCTAATAGAGAATTTACGTTATAAACAGAACATGAGGACATCAATAAGAACTTACACAACTGAAATCTTCCTAAAGGAGTATTTAATTCCCAGATCAATTGGTAGAGTTTGTGGTTGATTACCACAAAATTAATTCCTCTTTTTTTTTTTTTAACTGAAGTCAGGCTTTTACAGTTAAGCGGAAATGAAAGTTGCCAATCCGCAAATATTTAAATCAGTTCTCTTTCAGAAACACCATGATATGTAAACAGCAGGGATGTTATGCTAGCGTTAAACCATCACTTTTTTTTAGGGTAGCTTTTATTTGATAATTATTATTATTATTATATGTGTTTTTAATTATTTCTATTTTTTTTTTGTATTCATCCTCGTACGTATCTTTTACTGCTGCACATTTTTTATGTCTGTATAAAGTGCTTTGAGATGATACTTATATAAAGACGCTATATAAAAATTAAGTTTATTATTATTATTATTATTATTATTATCATTATTATTAGCATGTTTTATAAATAAACCATTTCTCTGTGTATTAAAGTTACTTAAATTTAACCAATTACCTCATTCCATCATAATAATATAAACTGTTACTAATAACAAATTATATATAACCATATATAGAATTAAGTTATAACATGGAAGCCTTTGATTAAGCAAAATATTTACATATATGCCTCTGATTGGCTTTCATTCAAGATCAACAGATGTAGTGTGATTGGTTTCAATGCAAATATAACAATGCAATGTGTTCACAGTCAAATGTATTAGACATTCTTTAATTGAAAAAGCTGTGGGCCAATTTTATGCCACAAGCATAAAACTTTTTATGCTTCTTTTTTATGCTTTTATGCCTATTTAATTTTTAACTGTGGTTAAAATACTTTCTCTTTCAATAGAACAGATTCATTTTTTCTTTGTAGGATAGAATAGGGACATCCATAACAATACAAAGCTATTTTTTTGCTATTTTTTTTGTTTGTTTTTGTGATGCATTTGTTAATAATGAAATACGTTCTCTGTCAATATGGACGTTAACATGTTCTATGGTAAATAAAATACCAACATTACAGCAATCTTAATTGTGCAAATTTGAAATACTAAATAATGCAGTGTTTAATATTTAACATTTAAACATTATTATTTTAGAAAACCTTTAATTTTATTAATTGTTTTTATAGCACATTTAAAACAAATGTTGACCAGTGCTTTAGTAATGTTAGTTAATGCATTTACTAACATGAACAAACACTGAACAATACATTTATTACAGTATTGGTTCATGTTAGTTCACATTAGTTAATGAAAATACAGTTGTTTATTGTTAGTTCATGTTAACAAGCATGAATTGGGAGGTTAATAATGCATTAGTAAATGTTAAACTATGATTAATAAATGCTGTACAAGTATTGTTCATACTTCGTTCATGTTAGCAAGTACATTAACTAATAAAATCTTATTGTAAAGTGTAACCATAATAATAATAATAATATTATTATAACAATATATTTTCTCTCTCAATGTGGATGTTAACATGTTCTATTGTGAATAAAATACCAGCATTAAAGCTTTGTTGGCATGACAGATATCCAAAAGCATCATCAAAAAGAGACTAAAAAATCTAATTGCTTTTATCATATCACAAGATTAATATGACCTTCATTCACTTTCGTGAGTGCTTCACTGAAACCTTGACATTTGTTTTTATTTTAGCTGAAGGATGACCTAAAATTAATTTTTGAAGCTGGAATATTTCTTCAATACCTCAATTATTTGTCATAAAAGGCCTGTGCTCGGATTTGTCAATGCACAAAATGAAGCTGTAATATTTCTTCAATACCCAAGTTGTTTTTCATAAGATGCCTAGATGCTCGGAGTTGTCAATACATGAAATGAAAAGCTTGATATTTCATCTCTTCTCATTAGATTGCAGCATGTTAATGCTATCGACGTTCATTTTATAGCTCAATTATCTCTAGTTCTATTTCTCCTGAGGATTTGTGGAGAAAAAGTTACTTAAATGAAGAATAAAGGAGAACTTTGATAAGAGCGACCTCTGAGCGATGGAGCTTTCCTCTGGGTGGAATTGGAGAGGGAAATATAGACAGGGACTGAAATGAGTTGTCTTAACTTAAAGAGATAAGAAATGTCCGCAGGGACTTCAGCGTTCCTTAAAGCAATAGTTCACAGAATGAAAATACTGTCATACTTTTCTCACCTTCCACTTGTTCCAGACCTGTTTGAGTTTCTTTTTTCCTGCTCAACACAAAAGAAGATACTTTCATAATGACGGAAACTGATAGCCACTGACTTAGTACAACCCCAAATCAAAGATGCAAGCCTAAGCTGAATAACCGTGATCTCCGATTGCTCAGGTGACACTGCATCAAGAATCGTCATTCATCTCTAAGCGATATCAACACATGCGCTCAGCACTACTTTGGCAAACTTTTATCAAGTACCACAATATGTAGTTACATACACAAATGCCA
Source organism: Danio albolineatus (assembly GCA_903798035.1). Lineage (NCBI taxonomy): Eukaryota > Metazoa > Chordata > Actinopteri > Cypriniformes > Danionidae > Danio > Danio albolineatus. Next base: position 6,231,083 of record CAIGQQ010002477.1, read on the forward strand.
GTAAAAATAATACTGTGCCAGAAAGAAGCCCTATGTTAACAGTGTCCAGAAGCGCTGTCGATTTTTCTGGACACACCAGAGTGGTGATCACACAGTGGAAACGTGTATCGTGGTCAGATGAATCAGTATTTCAGGTATTTTTTGGGCTGTGCTGCAGATCAAAGAAGAAAGGGATCATCCAGACTGTGATCCAGACTTTTTCTCAGATTTAGTACACAATGTAACTACAGAAGAGTCATAGAAAAATTATCGAAACTGTTTTGAAATTAAGAAAGATGCTAATGGTCTAATACGATTCAGTGATCTATGCTAAGCTAAGCTAAAAGTACTCCCGTCAGACCATGAGATCTTCTGAATGTTTTCAAAAATAGTCAAGCTTCAAATATGAAAATTATCGAAACTTAATTTTTTTTTTTTTTACGAGAGATGCTAACGGTCTAATACGATTCAATGATCTATGCTAAGCTAAGCTAAAAGTATTCCCAGCAGATCTGGAGATCATATGAATGTGTTCAAAAATGTTAAAACTCAACTGTTCACCTCTAGAGGGGTTATAAAATGAGCCTATTTACCCAAAAGTGTCGAGCTTTCCTTTGACAGAATAAACATTTTAATCCCTTAAATCCCTGTGGATAAGTAAATGGTGAGTACATTTTCATTTTTGGCTGAACTATCTCTTTAAGGGCCCGACTAAAGTATCCCAGTTGTTTATGATAAGGCGGTGTTTTTGTATTTGTGTACCTGAGTTTCCCTGACGTACGGCAGTCTTTCATCTTCGTCTTGAGAGTCTGTTGAGGAGGCCTGGCATTTGATGTCTGTGAATGATAAAGGTCACGCCAACGCGAAAACAAATGACATGCCAAAACTCAAGTCAGGCTGTGTGTTTGCAATTGCGTAAGTGTTTGCCTGGCAGTTCCGAGATCATTGTTGTTGTTGTTTTTTTCTGTGCCCATTTATTTTGAGAGTGCATATGCAGGATGTCCTGTTTGTGTGATCTTGGTGGGTCGGTTGTTTTCCAAGCTCTCGCCGTCAGTTTACACACACACACACCCACATGATTGAGCTGGACACAGAGAAATCTGGACACTCATACAGCTGGAGTATTAATATTACTGAACACATTTTAATAATAAAAAGTTATTTGGTATATTTACTACAGTAATTTGTTTTAATAAAGTATTATGTATTCATATTACATATAAATAAAATATAATATAATTAAATATTGGCAACGCAGTGGGTAGCGCTGTCGCCTCATAGCAAGAAGTTCGCTGGTTCGAGCCTCGGCTGGGTCAGTTGGCATTTCTGTGTGGAGTTTATATGTTCTCCCCGTGTTCGCGTGGGTTTTCTCCGGGTGCTCCGCTTGGTGCTCCATATGCTGAATAAGTTGGCGGTTCATTCCGCTGTGGCGACCTCAGATTAAAGGGACTAAGCCGAAAAGAAAATGAATGAATGAATAATTAAATATGAATATGTTATTAATATGTTTTATATTTAGTAAAAATAATAAATTTTATATCATCTATATTTAATACAATTTAGTAATAATATTTATTATAATTTAATTTGTAAACTATTTACATTACAAACTATTTGTATTTTATTTGTAAACTATTTACTATAATATATAATTATAAAATAATATTTTACTATAATATATAACTATGATATATAACTAATGTATTATGTAAGAATATTACATATAAATACTATTTATTATATATATTATAATTAAATATTTTATTTATTATTATATGTTATAATTATTGTGTATATTATTTTAAATAAATACATTTATAGCTTCAAATAGAGTGTTACATTTAAATAATATATTAAAATTGCAGTACATATTAATTCTGTAACTAATTAGTCTTTAATGTTTTCTGTAATACTTGATATAATTAAAATAAAAAAAAATAATAAATAATAAAATTAATACTTGTAATAATGTATGTCATAACACCAAATACCATACAGTTACTGTCAATGAAATAAATACATTATAATGCAGGTAATCAAGCTACTTCCAGACATAGAGTAAAAGTGGACTCACGTGTTACATTTCAATAATATATTATAATTAATTATTATATATTCTGTAAGTATTTAGTCTGTAATAAATATATATATATATATATATTTCTATAATAATTGATATAATTGAAATAATTAATATAATTTCTTTGAATAAAAATACCACACATTACCGCACAAATACCACACATTCACTAATAATGAAATAAATATACATTATAGCTACAGCAGGTTATCAAGCAGCTCCCAGACATAAAGCAGTTGTGGACTCTAATACACATTATCAAAATGTGACAATTCAGATCCACGTGTATTATCCAGATAAGCCTTGTACAAGATTACCGTCGCCTTTGAACCATTAACTTTGTAACAGTAGTGCGATCAGGTTTGATTAATGGCCCTGATCCACATTCTCTCCGCTCTTGTTATTATTACTGCTCCGTGTCTCGTGTTGGAGCCAGAGCCCAACATACCAATCTGCCTGATATCCATCTGCCGAAACTGATTGAATTTATGGCTCACACTCCCACTATTCATGTTTTTGGGTGGCACGCGAACATCTGCCGCTATCATACCTGCCCCCAGTAAACATGCGCTGTGTCTCGATAGGATTTGCATCTTTGGGAAATGTCAATTTTGTTTGTGTATCCGGAAGGCTTCCTTGTTGTGTTATTTCTAACAAACAGACATGTGTTTTCTGGCTTCCCTTGCCCTTTTAGTCTCTCTGATGGTTTAAATGTCGAAACAATGCTCTGCTCAGCCATATGTGTGTGTGTGTGTGTGTGTGTGTTTGTGTGAGAGAGATTAAAGGTGCGCACATGTGTTGTGGTTTATGAAGCCGCCCATTAGGCTCATTAAGCTCAGTTTGCTCCGTCTGCAGCGTGTCGTTGTGGGCGGAGCCACGGATTAACGACGGGGAAAAAAAGTGTCATTTACCAAATCCAACATCTGGATGCCAGTCACCCACAACTGGAGGCATGAAGAGATCTCTGTGCATTGCATGGATGATTATAGCCCAAATCCCATAATAACTTTGCTTTTTTAGGAGCTGGTGCTTTAAATATGTCGGCGAAGTGAGTTTGTGTAGTGTGATTATGTGTTGCTGCTTTTTTGAATTTGATAATTACAGATTTGGAGGTCACCGCGTGCGCGTGGATCCCAGAAGAAGAGCCTCTTTATAGTTCAGGGCAGAGATGGAGGTTGCAGATTCGCTTTGCTGAAGTGACTTATCCTGAAAATACAAGAGCATATATATTAGGGCTGCATGATATTGAAAAAATCTGACATTGTGCTATTTTGTTGTTTGCGATATACATTGTGATATGAAAACACTTTTACTATACGGTGTTGTAAGAGTGTAAATCAGGTATAATAAATAATAAACAAATTGCAAACAAAATAATTACAACAGAGCAATGAAAAAAGTAAAACAAGCAGTGCTTTAGGGTTTTTCCGGAGAGTCAAACAGTATTCAAGCACAGAAACACTGTATTAATCTTCATTGTAATAATTCAGTAAAATGATTCTTCGTTAAAGCTACAGATGTGCTTTTTTTTGCACCCAAATGCTTTAAACTCTCTTGAAATGCCTTTAAAACACATACAAATGATAAAGTTGCCCTGTGTTATGGTTATACTTTACAATAACTCCACAAATCACATGTATTCTCAAGGATGATCAACTATAATCCCAGCTAAACATTGAATATCTTGCAATCTGACTATTGCGGAAACGATATCAATGCTGAAATGAGATATTATGCAGCCCTATATATATATACACACATTAAAGTCCAGGTGAATTTAAAATTTACAATGTTGACTAGCTCATATTGTTATTCTTTAGGTGAACAATTCATCCCTGCATGCTGAAACACTGAAAATGATTTGTTTTGGTAATCTTCAATCAAAGTCTGACCTTATGCTTCTGCTTACCGCTAGTTTGCTATGAGTGTAGGATGTGTAAAAAGAAAGCCCCGTCCCCTACTCAATATTTCTTTTTTTTTTTTTTTTTTTTTTAAGGAGCTGGTGCTTTAAATATGTTTGGCGAAGTGAGTTTGTGTTGTGTGATTACGTGTTGCTGCTTTTTTGAATTTGATAATTACAGATTTAGGAGGTCATCGCCTGCACGTGGATCCCAGAAGAAGAGCCTCTTTATAGTTCAGGACAGAGATGGAGGTTGCAGATTTGTTTTGCTTAAGTAACTTATCCTCGATATTTTTCCTGAAAGAACAAAAACAGCATATACTGTATACAAACATATTTAAAGTCCACGTGACATCAAAAAAATCCAATGTTTGCTAGCTCACATTGTTATTCATGAGGCGAACAATTAATTCCTGCGAGTTAAAACAAGGAAAGTAAAATGTTTGGTAATCTTCAATCAAAATTGGACCATTTGCTTGTGATTACCGTTAGTTGGCTACAAAGGTATGATGTGTAAAAAGAAAGCACTTCCCCTATTCAATATTACGTTTAAGTTGGAGGTACATAAAAACTCATACAATAAAAGTCTCAGTAACTCCTGGTTTGCTTGGATATTTAGCCCTAACCACACATCTAGTCGATGTGGTGACAAAAACGTAGAGTTTTCATATAGCATTGGCTTCGTCTGGTCCTTTATGGACCAAAAAGCATAAACACAGCCAGACTTAGCTCTTTGGGGGCCATTCGTCATTGTCGATGAGCAAATTGTACTAAACTGTATGAATGAGATCATACGAATTCATACGAATTAGCCACTAAATCAAAAAGTTACGAATTGCTTTGAGATTGTGTTGGATAATCTGGTAATTCACATCGTTTGCTGATATTTTTAAAGGTCTCATGAAATTAAAAGAAAGATTTTTAGATTTTATTATAAGTATTGCTAGCTTTTAGCATGTCTCTTAGCTAGTGCGCACCAAAACAGTGACACAATTGTTTTAGAAGATATAAAAGCAATATAGACATGTAAAACTTGTAGTTTGTCACTTCCGCCTAAATGGTTTATTCACACTACCTCATACTTCAGTTTCTCAACAAATCGTGACCAATCAAATGCTCTCTAGTATCTGACATGCCCCGCCCCCTTCAAGACGCTTTACATTTGATGCACTTGAGCTCAAGCACTCTTGCTGGCAGAGCGGTGATAAAACAAAATGCTATTGGCTGTTTTCTTAAAAGGGAGGAGCTACACTATGTCCCACCCTCTCTTCATGTTTTGCTTGAGATTAAGTCAAACATCGAATAAAAATGCACATTTCAAAGCACTTCATAGGACTTTGATGAGGACCTTTTGAGGTCTACTGTCCTGGAGAATTTGCTGGGTGAACCAATGAGACAGATCTTTTGTGCATGTGTGTGTGTGTGTGTGTCATTAGTGTCTTTGTCAGTTGTGGTCATTATACGCTGCATGGAGTGTCAGCGAGTGCTGAATTGAGTGTTTTGCTGGAGAGAGTATTGATAAGCATTGATCTCGCCGTACGCCTTGAGCTCTAGACTGTTAATGGGAAAAGAGGGACCTAAGCACATTTGCCCATTATTTATGACTTTTACCATGAAGACAGGGTGAAGAGGTCACATTTTTTGTCTGTGACAGAATGAGCTCAAATGAAGGGATGAGATAGTAAGGGGTGAGAAATAAGGTATAAGGGGTGAGATAGACATTCTTGCTGTGAGGCGACAGCACTAACCACTGAGCCACTGTGCCACCCTGAACTACAATTTAAATAGTAAAATTATATTATTTGAATCTAAACTTCTATAATATACTAATCAAATTTATTGACTTTCACTATTAAATAACAAAAAGGGAAATATAATATATACTGTATATATTTACTTAAATAATGAGTCTAACTTACCCGTTAAATCTCATTAATGTTATTTGCAAGATAAAACTTTGTAGCTAAGATAATAATTATTAAAAAAACTGAAATTATTACACATTAATAATTTTTATAATATAATATAATATAATATAATATAATATAATATAATATAATACAATATAATATAATATAATATAATATAATATAATATAATATAATATAATATAGTGTTTATTATATTATATTATATTATATTATTCATTCATTCATTTTCTTTTCGGCTTAGTCCCTTTATTAATCCGGGGTCGCCACAGCGGAATGAACCGCCAACTTATCCAGCATTTGTTTTACGCAGCGGATGCCCTTCCAGCCACAACCCATCTCTGGGAAACACATCCATACATTCTCATTCACACACATACACTATGGACAATTTTGCTTACCCAATTCACCTGTACCGCATGTCTTTGGACTGTGGGGGAAACCGGAGCACCCGGAGGAAACCCACGCAACCACGGGGAGAACATGCAAACTCCACACAGAAATTATATTATATTATATTATATTATATTATATTATATTATATTATATTATATTATATTATATTATATTATATTATATTATATTATATTATATTATGAAAATCATAAAATGTTTATGATAAAATGTTATATGTATATAATATAATAAAATGTAATAAATATAATATAATATTATAAAATATAATATTTGATTTATTTATTTCAAACAGAAAAATTATATTAGAACAAAAAAATAATATAATATAATATAATATAATATAATATAATATAATATAATAT
>CAIGQQ010002477.1:6244297-6281815 GCA_903798035.1 Danio albolineatus
ATTGCAGAAAAGTGTGATTTAAGGTGGTGTTTAGGGGTAGCTTTACAGTTTTACACTAGTGAAATGGGTTGCAAATGATGACCTTTTGCATTCAGAACAATAGTGTTATTGGAATATAAGAGTAAAGATTATTACAAGCAAAGTGTTGCAAATTATACATTTTAACTGACTTTAGCTGATTCAATTGCAGAAAGTTGGTGTTTCGGAGTAGCTTTACAGTTTTACACTAGTAAAATAAGTTTGGGTTGCATATGATGTCTTTTACAATTGTATTAGTGGAATAAAAGAGTAAAGATTATAATGATACATCTTTAAGTGACTTTAGTTGATTTCATTGCAGAAAAGTGTGATCTAAGGTGGTGTTTAGGAGTAGCATTTTTACACTAGTGAAATGGGTTGCAAATGATGACCTTTGGTATTCAGAACAATAGTGGTAGTGGAAAGTAACAGTAAAGATTATAACAAGCAAAGTGTTACAAATATTACATCTTAAGTGACTTTAAATGATTTAATTGCTGAAATGCGTGATTTAAGGTGGTGTTTTAGGGGTAGCTTTACAGTTTTACACTAGTGAAATAAGTTTAAAGGAATAGTGTTAGTGGAATATAAGAGTATATAAGATTATAACAAGTTAAACAAAGTGTTGCAAATGATACATTTTAAGTGACTAGCAGATTTAATTGCATTGGTTTAAGGTGGTGTTTTGGGGTAGCTTAACAGTTTTACACTAGTAAAATTTTTTGATTTAATCATTTTGAAGTGATGAGTTAATTTGATTATTAGAAAGTTTTGTGCATGAAAAAAGTGATTTACAATTTTAGGAGATGATTCTGGGCAGGTTTTACAATGGTAAAATGCAAATGATGATTTTAAGTGATTTGAGCTATTTTGGTTGCAGAAAAGTTGCGCAAATTAAAAAATATATATTAAAAATTATAATATAAAGTGTAATTTTAGCTGCCTTTTGAAGTGAGTTTTACAATTTTCCACCAGTACAACAGGGTGTGATATACTGTGAATAATGATGAAGTCATTTGAGCAGTATTGTATTTGAAAATTAAATATAAAGTTAAAATAATGACAAGAAAACACATTTGGGATGTTTACAGGCAAAATGGGCTGCAAATTGAAACAAAATTATTGGATCTTTCTTTAAATTGCAGAAAAGTTGTGCAAATGAAAAAAGTGTCAAAAAAGAAGAGTAATTTCTGCCATTATGGCCCTGGTCTCGGTTAAATACATAATAGGCAATAGGGAAATGACGACTATTTAATCTTGTTAATCAAAAAAAGTGATAAAAGTCCCATTCTATGTGCACTTTAAGGCATGTAAAGTTTAATAAAGCTCAAACTGCAAATTAGGATTTGAATTACACTGTAAGAAATGCTGAGATCCACACAATCGATTTGTGTTGGGACAAGTTAACATATTAGTTTTTTACAAATTTAAGTTGATTGAACATGAAACAATTATGTTGTCCCCCAAAAAAACCTGATGAACTGTGTTTTTTTAAGCTTATTTTAAATAAGTCATTTGTACAAACAGCAAATGTCACTTTCTGAATGTAATTTGAACTCAGTTGATTGAGGAAATGCTCTGCAAATGAAATAAATTTGTTTTATGTAAGTAAAATGGGTTGCAAATGACGACTTGCGCATAATCCCCCCCCAAAAAACGTGATTAAAAAGAAGCATAAGTGACTGCAACAGATGCCGTGTGAGCAGTGTAAACGTGTACATGCTGCATCCTCTCATTACAGTGCGGTGGAGAGAGCGTATATTATGGCTATGATATACATGAAGTGATGTTTTGACACTCTGCAATGGTTTGAAATGGCACTGAGGTGATGATTGAAGTTGAAGTGTTGTAGTGTCATTTGTCTTCTGAGCATCTGGACTTCTGTTTGTGTCTCCATATCTAACCATACATTACAGACCCATGCAGGTTCCTCCTGATTATATAGCTCCCGCTGCTCTGAGGATACAGGGTTTACATTCAGATTCAGGCTCTGTGGGTTTAAGCTTTGAATTTCATCAGTTCTCATTGTTTTTCTGCCATACAGCCTCTTTTTCTTCATCTACTTGTTCTGTTTCTTCGTCTTTTTTTAAGGGTGTGTCAAACAGAATTAGAGGTTTGCGGTGGAAGTGTGTTTGAGAGAGGAGAAACTCTGACCTAGCAGCTATATATAGATTCTGGCTGGCTTCGCAGACAGAATTATAATATATGCTACTCTACTGTATGTGTGCAACTTTAAGAGTTATCCTGCCTGTGAATGTATGCATTGTTTCAGCTTCTAAGTGTCATTTTGGGCGTTTGTATTATTGATACAGTTCTGTCAAAGTCATGTTTATAATATTCACTCATTTTTCTATCGGTTTAGTCCCTTTATTTATCTGGGGTCCCCACAGCGGAATGAACCACCAACTTATCCAGCATATGTTTTACGCAGCAGATGCCCTTCCCATCACTGGGAAACATCCATACACACTCATTCACACACATACACTAAGGACAATTTAGCTTACCCAATTTTGGACAGGAAACCAGGGCACCCGGAGGAAACCCACGCGAACACGGGGAGAACATGCCAACTTCACACAGAAAAGCCAACTGACCCAGCCGAGGCTCGAACCTGCGACCTTCTTGCTATGACATGATTGTGATACTCACTGCGCCACCATGACACCCTCATAAATATAATATTTAAACATGTAGGAGATGCAAATGTATTATACACACTAGATTAGAAGTGTGCGCCACTCATTGTAAGTTTTGTTTTATGAATTTGGTTAGTAGTATAGTTTATATAGGGCGTGCAAATGCTGAAGACAGATAGATAGTTTAGAGATTGTGGGTTTTCTAGTTAGAGTTGGGTTTTGTTATATTATTTTCTTTTCTTTGGCGCCTCTTTTGTTCCTCCTTTCCCTTTTATTATAACTAGATTTATTTCGTTTTCTTTATTTTGTATATACTTTGTTTATTATTATTTCACTTTGTAAAATAAACACCATTTTGAGGCATTGTTTGGTTGTTTGTCTGCTCCATTGCTACCACCATTCACAAAAAGGATCGTAAATTTTAAATGTTGCTGTAACCCTAGCTTTTCCATCTTAAATAATCGTAACAATTATAGATATGATTATTATACATAACATAGAGACTTTAAAGTCAAAGCATGAGAAGAAGCGCTATCCTGCTGAAGATCTTGCTCTCTCCTGTGATTTATAATGTAATGGGCAGCACAAATGTCTTGATACCTCAGGCGGTTGATGTTGCCATCCACTCTGCAGATCTCTCGCATGCCTCAATACTGAATGTAACCCCAAACCATGATTTTTCCTTCACCAAACTTCACTAAGCTCTGTGAGAATCTTGGGTCCATGTGGGTTCCAATAGGTTTTCTGCAGTATTTGTGATGACTGGGACGCAGTTCATCAGATGATTCATGGGAAACAATCTACCTTCTTCCACTTTTCCAAATGATCAACTAGAAGTCAAGTTATTATTTGTTGCTATTATAACTGGGATCGACGGCAAGACTTTTGTCAGGTAGTGTATAATGAGAAAAAAAAATCTCCGAAATGCCTTTTTTTAACCTTGCAATGTCTTTCTGTAAGGTCTATTGAGAACATACTGTAGTTCTAACAAGCCACATCATTATGCAGCTTTTATTTTAATTGCTGAGTCTAGTTTTGAGAGATTTATTTACATTTCCAAGCTATTTTTCGAACACCCGTTTAAAGTGATTTACTGCATTCTTGCTTCATTTTTTAATCTGAAAAAGCCCCTGAGATGGACAGTACACAGGGTAGGCAAGCAAATCTGAAGCGATGTTTGGAGAGAGTCGTATTGATTAAAGGGTCACATTCATGCACTGCGCTCTCTGAAACTTGTGGTGCGTAAACACTTTACAGAGTTTATCAGATACCTCATTTTTGCTTCAAAGAGCTTAAGTATCCATCATTTGGTTTCCCAGAGTCCCCGGTATAAACAAACGTCTGCCATCTGCCAGGTTTGCAGCTTGATGTCACCCGGTGGTGTTGTCAGATGTGGTTAGGTGCCGCGTTTCCCAACGAAATTTGTCCGCAATGACCTGAAATCAGCAGTAGTTACAGAGAGGAGAAGTTGCATCAGGATGTGAACGGGAGAATGACATTGCAAAGTTCACGAAGGGAACAGTTTACTCGAAAATGACAGTTCTGGCATCATTTAGCCAAACCATATTTGTTTATTTCTAAGGGAACACAAAAGGTTTAGTGAGTCAAACTCAAAAAAGGGCTATTAATATACTGTAAAGTAATTTAGTTGTTTAATGTCAATTAGTCTTCATTTGTGAACATTTTACTGTCAGAATATCAATAATATTTTAAATGAGTAACAGCTTTTATTTAACAAGAGAGCTTGTGTTCTCAAGTACAGGATAGTGTTCTGTTTTTAAAACGAATCTGCATTTTTTAACAAATTGGTTGAGTGAATTACTGAGCGCTCATAATGAAATGATTCACTCACGAAGAGTCGTTCGCTCAGTTTCTGAATGTGTTGAGTGAATTATTGAGTGCTCATAAAAACACTCACAATTCACTCATGAAGAGTCATTGGTTTAGTCTTGAGTAAATCCGAGCAGGGCTGCACAATATATCGTTTCGATATCACAATTTGTGTATAGTCTTGATTCTAGTCCAAATATCTACATTTCAAAGCAAAACCAAGATTATTTTATGTACCCCACTGGCAGATCATTTTGTTTGTTTTAAGGAAAACTGTTAATTTTGACTCGTTTCTTCTGAAGGTGAAAATAAAACAATATTTTTACTTGCTTTAAGATTTTTGTTTTATTTTAGATTTGCACTAGAAATAAGAAAGCAATGTAAGAAAAGCATTTGTTTTTTGCACTGTGATTATTCAATTTTTGTAGCTGAATAATATTAGACTCATCAGAAAGCCATGAAATGGTGCTATTCAAACTATCTTGTGAAACTGTACTCATATTGCAATATCTATGACAGAAAAATAAAATATCACAATATTAGATTTTTACAGTATCGTGCAGCCACAAATCAGAGTTTATAAATGTGCTAATTATTCAATATCTCGCTGTTTGATTCATTTAAGGATAAATCAGTATTTCTGAATGAATCAGCTGAGCAAAATATATAGTGATTAACATTTGAAGTCTTGTTTAGTCTCTGAACAAATCAGCATTTAAAAAAAATCTGTTCAGTAAATCATTTTAAAAATAAAAAACTTTATAATTTACTTATTTTTGAAAGTTTTTTTTGTGTTTTTTTTACCCAAATATGTTGCATGAATGATTCAATGATCTTGTAACAAATGGTTGAGCACATTATGTTCACTTGTTGAGTCAAATAAATAATTAATTTTGTTAATAATCCGTTGAATGATGGTAATTCAGTGATTTATCACTTGTTTAACTCTTGAATGCTTTTTTTTAAAGGGAACTGTTAAGCAAACGATTCACTGATTCACTTTTAGAGGCATTTAGTTTTCAAATTTAGCTTTTTAAAAGAACCATTTGCATGATAAGTTATAATATTCAAACATTTTTGGGAGGTGAATTATTCCATCTTATTACGGTCCTAACCACTAACTCTTTAAACTTTCCTTTCTTTGTTTCACAAGTTTTTGATCACCACCATACAGAACGCAACACGAAATTAATCTTCCAAGCTGTATCTCTCACTGAAATGACAATGGCATGAGCTGCAGACGACTGTGTGTTTCCTAAATTCTCCAATCCAGGATGTGCGTGCTCCTATGGGAATGCTCTGGTTGTAGTTGGGTATGAACAATGACTGCAGGCAGCGTTTCAACGATCTTTTTCTCTTTTTTTTCCATGACTATCTCTTCTGTTTAGCTGACACAAGCACTTCCTTCCGTCTCCGAGACTAGCTAATTACCCACATGGGCACACAGAGCCGTGCTTAGCATTGGCCTGGAAATGCTCTTGATGGTTTCAAGTAGGGATGTCAGTATCCACAAAGTCCCGCGATTGATCGTCGCTTAAATGAACGATCAAAGTATTGATTCATCGTTGACGTTAATGATGCAGATGTGCGAATGACACTAGAAACGCAAGCACTTCACCAACAGCAGATGCTTTACTGTAAATAAAAGGACAGAAGGACTTGAATAATGATCGTGGATTGATTATTTTATCGAAACGTTTATTGATTAAATGTTAAGGCTAACACGTCAATAGCAATGTGTGTGTACATGTGAGCTGATTGTTTTCCTTATGTGTTGTTTTCTTAGATTATTGTGCAATATTAATGTTAAAATGGCATTGTTTACTCATGAATGTCAATGATGTGTTATAGGCTAATGCTATTTAGATATTAGCCCACTTCATTGGTCTTTCCAGTAAAAGAAACGTATCATACATACTACATTGCCAGTTCATGAGCTAAGTCTACCAGTTGATGTTAGGTGATAAGCTAATACATTTCCCATAATCCCATAATCTAATCCTGCCTCAAAACTCCATGCATGTTAATGAAGTTCATGTTTAATCAATCAGAGATAAGCTGTATCGATTTAAAGGATTACCGTCAATTAATGAATCGCTGATTAATATTTGACATCCCTAGTTTCAAACTTCATCATTAGTGATGTCAGAAAGTACAATCATAATTAATATGGGACATATATGTGGGCATTAAAGACAGGCAGTCAGATTATTGTAAGGGTAAAATGGCTGGCCAATTGACATAACAGTACTTGCATAAACAACAGCAGCTAGGTTTCAATCCACCTGTGTTTATGCACATTTTGAAGTGTCGCATATGAAGCGAGTGACAAAAAACGACAATTTTTAAAATAAAACTAGCTAAAACGTTATTAGAAGTTTGGCACTTGTGCGAAAAAAGGGGTTAATGCTAATAATTAGAGATGAAAACCGAACGAACTCTTGACGTATTGAACATTACATTCATGTGACTAGCGTTTACTGTTGGTTGCTAGGTTACCAATACTACATATAGCCACTCTAAAAATTAACATTTGGGTTTTTCTTTATGTGTGAACTTCGAAAATATTCGCTTCACGTTACTGGGTACTGGGTCACCGCACAGCAAGAAGGTCTTTGGTTCGAGTCCCCGGCTGGGTCAGTAGGCATTTCTCTGTGGAGTTTGCATGTTCTCCCCGTGTTCGCATGGTTTTCCTCTGGGTGCTCTGGTGTCCCTCACAATAATTGAATAAACTAAATTGGCCGTATTGTGTGTGTGAATGCGAGAGAGTATGGATGTTTCCCAGTACTGGGTTGCAGCGGGAAGAGCATCCGCTGTGTAAAGCATACAGTGTAAAACATATGCTGGAAAAATTGGTGGTTCATTCCACTGTGGCAACCCCTGATGAATAAAGGTACTAAGCCGGAGGAAAATGAATGAATGAATGTCATATGCAGTTGGAAACCTGTCAGCACATCATCATTGGTGTGTGTGTGTGGTCTGTGACTTAGAGAATGTATTGCATTGTTTGACTGCGTCTTGTGTTTTGTTTTGATGGATTGGGCTCTTGAGTGGCAGATGGTCCTCCAGCCTGCAGACGCGTATCAAACACCAGGGGTCCAAACACACAAACACAATACAAGTCTATGCATTAGACCACCAACATGTCAACTACTTTGTTTGATTGAGGGGGAATTGCTAGATATGGCACTTTGCACTAATAGGGTGCAAAATAAAGCTTAAAAACGGGTGGTGAGAGAGGGAGAAGTGTGCCATTTCTGTGCCGCTGGCATCACCAGTGACTGTTTACTTATTTTAAGCTTTGGAATTATATTTTATATGGAACAAATTGCACGGTACAGCTCTAGCTTTTTGAAAATGATGTTTGTACACCTCATAAATATTTTACAGGCTGTTTTAGGTTGCATTTATTGTGGAGGATGTTTGGTACTTTTTCAAATACACATATTAAAATAAATAAATAAATAAAATGTTAAAAGGGTTGCAAGTTTAACCAGTGGTGCAACTCAATCTATAACACTGAATATTTATATTTTTTGCTTTTTATTTATATAATAATAATAATAACAACAATAATAATAATAATATTAATATTAATTATAATAATAACCGATGATGATGTTGATAATTATAATTATAATTATAGTTATAATTATTTGTTTTTATTAAATCCATTCAAATATCTTGTTTCATTACTTTTATTTTATTAATTTCATTCTAGTATTTATTTTTGTTTATTTAGTAAAGATTAATTAATTTAATTCTGCTATTTTTTTTTTACTATTATTCATTTTTATACCTAACATCTAAAAATATATATATTATTATTTAGTTAGCAAAAGATTTGTACCTTTAAAATACTCCCAACACCATTAAAATTAAATATAAATGTGTGTATATATATATTACACACATACACACACACACACACACACACATCCTAATAGTACAATTCACCTCAAATGTTCTGCCTGGCAACCAAAATCAGTCATCAGTTCGTCTGATTATGATCTGCCACTTACTATCTTTGGTATCTTGTGTGTGTGTATGATTAAGTATCTCCCATCAGAGTCTGCAGGTCACCTTTAAATGTGACAGCATCCTGACTCTGAGTTACAGCCCCATTTAAAGCTAAAGTACACCATGTGTGCGTGCTTTTGCATTGGGATAAGTCCGTTTTTTTTTCTGGCCTGAGTTTCAGCACAGATGCAGATAATCCGACGACCACCTGCAATGCAGATCAAAAGAGCCCAGGAAAATATTTGCAGCAAATATATGACATCCGCATCCTGTTGTTCGAGGGTTTTGAGGGCCGTGAAGCCTTTTTTTCTCGCAGTCTGTCTTCAATGTGACGCGTTTGTCGGGTAGTTTCAGATGTAATGCGATCTGAGGGGCAATACGGACGGATGGAGACGCCGAGGGAAGAGCGAGACGGATGAATAATGACAGCTCAAACAGAGAGCGTGTGCATGTTCGTTTTTGCACAAGGACGGCGACACAAAGATGAAGAGGGACAGAGGAGGAAATAGAAGGATGCAGATTCGTCCCGATAGGCACAAGAAAGAGTCTGTATGATGAATACAGCTGTGTGTGTGTGCCCATATTCAGTATGCAATTAGAGTGCTGTGTCGGCATCGTGCCGCCAGGATGCTGACACACTCATAAAAAAACCCCACAAACAGCTCAAGCACACACACACACACAGCTGAGGTCCAGCCAAATATAATGCAGTTTTTAGTCATATTCAAGATTCTGGGTCAGGTGTTGCCTAAATAGACAAGAACAAATGTCCCCTGAAGGATGGTAAAACATGAAATCTCCTACACTATGAAATGTAAAAAGCGATTAGTTGACTTTACTTTAAAAAAGTGAGTAAACCATTGCTATTAAAGCGATTAGTTGACTTTACTTAAAAAAGTGAATACACATTTTTGCATAATTATGAAAATTAAGTCAGTTCAAAGTTACAATGGAAATACTCAAGTAAAATAAATGGCTGTTTACAGTGTAAAAAAGCAGTGGTGCTATCTGATTACTACATCATATTTCTTTGGTATTTAGATATCACATCAATAAATGTCAATGACAGCTATTTATTTTGAAATAAATGGATAAGAACAATGGCTTCCATTAGGGATGCACAATATATCATGTCAGCACCGATATTGCAATGTGCAATAGTCACATCGCAGGGATCTTCAATGTAGTTGGGATTATAGTTTACCAGGCATTATAGTTAACAACATAGTGGAGTAATTTATAATTGTAATCTTAGAGTAAAAGTTCATTATTTGCATCGTTTTTAAAGCCTGTGAGAAGTTTAAGCCATTTGGGCACAATAAATGAAACATTTATAGCTTAAAGTGTACATTATATAATTATTTACTCCATGAAAATGCTAGATTGTTATGCTGTTATTGTTAATATTATACAGTGATTTTTAAATTTCGGTTTAGGACTACTGTTTGACTGCCCAGAAAATCGTAAGTCGTTTAGTTGAATCGTGTCTCTAAAAAGATGATAGACATTAAACAGAGACGCAGTCAGTCTAAAAGATCTGGATGTTGATAAAGGTACAGGATAAAGGTAAAGGAGCTGTCACTGGGGCAGTACCTCAAAGGTACTTTTTAGGTACATTCAGGCACTAATATGCACCTTTGAGGTACCACTGTGGACTATTTGGATACAACTATGTATCTTTTGAAAAGCTACTGTTTCGGTGACAGCTCCTGTACCTTTATTTCTGAGAGTGTGGAGGAAACCCATATGAACACAGGGAGAACATGCAAACTTCACACAGAGATGCCAACTGGCCCAGCCGGGACTCAAACCAGCACCCTTCTTGCTGTGAGTCGACAGTGCTAACCACTGAGCTTCTGTACCGCCTCTTTATTCCATTACAAGCAAGCATTTTTCATTATGTTTTGAAGATATTTCAAAAAAACGTCACATTATTTTTGCCACCAGAATGCTGATGTACTCATAAAACCCCCACAAACAGCTCAAATCCACACACAGCAGAGGGCCAGCCCGTATAATGCAGTTTGCAGTCATATTCATGACTCAGATTGAGTTTTTTTCTAAACTGAGGGGAACAAATGTCCCATCAAGGACAGTAAAAACCTGTAATCACCTACACTAGAGAGAAGCAAACAGCCCCCGTGAGGAAAGCAGCATAGTAAACAGACTAAATAATGTCTGAATGGAGGATGAAAAAAATGTCATTATCTCAGTATAAAAACAACAGAAGTCGATGGAAAGTCCCCACAACAAATAAAGGCCATTAAAAGTGCAATTTCGCAGCTATTTAGCTCTGATTCAGTGTCCTTGACCGGATATGAGCACTTTTACAGCTCTCACCCACACACCCTTCTGATGAAATATAGACGGAGAATGCGAAAAAAACATGTCTGAGTCAATGGAAAAGCCAGACAAACGAGTGAAGATGTGCTTGATTGTGTGGTTTCGGACAGAATCAGTCATCTGGGTTAAAAGGAAACACTTGAATTGATGCATTGATACAATACTTAAAGGAAGTAGTTTAACCAAACTGCACTGACTTGACTTTCTTCTCAACACAAAAGATTATTATTTAAAAAAATGTCTCTGTTCATACACAATAGAAATGTCAAAAGAAATTGACATTTAAGTGATTGCTGTTGTATTTTATGAACCAAACCAGTGCTTAGAACATACTCTGTAAAAAATGTAAAAAAAAAAAGCGTTTTGCATTTATTTATGGTTGTGAATTGCATTACGGGAGCTTGATCTTTGCTCTGTCGACTTTTGATGTTGAAAATTGAACTCTACAGTTTAACAAAGTGACTTTTGTTGACATTTTTAGTAGTTTGGAATAATATAATGCATAAGAAATGACATATAAAGGAATAAGTCTGTAAAATAACAGAAACTGCACTGGCAGTTTATTATAAGGTTTTTGTACTGTATCCCACTCAATATATCATGTTAAACTATTAAAAATATTAATAAAAGTCACTTTTCTTGAATTTTTTAAGGTTAAAAGATGTTGGAAGAACAGTCAAGATCCCATAATGCAATGCAAAATCATAAATAAGCAAGGACAAATAAAAAACACAAAATATGGAAAACTGCTTTTTACTACAATACTCTGAAAAACGTCTGTATTTTTCTGTCCGTACAGTCGAAGCTGCTTTGTGCTCCATTGATTTTGATTACAATATAGTATATGCTTTTTTTTTTGTTTATTTTCATGTTCTGTCCATAAAAAATAAGTCACTTACTTTCATTGTGTGAACCAACAACACCGATACACTTTTCAGTCTTTATAAGAAACCTCAAATGTCTTCCATTTTGAAAAATAACAAAGACAAAAATGGAGATATCAATATAATGACATGGACAAAAACAACAACAAGCCTTGTGAAGATGTTTTGAAGATGATGGAGTCTCACAGGCTTTCATTAAATAGGCAAAACGGTTTAAATATCCCCTCATCAAATGGGCTCATTTGTGTTTCTCTGACGAAGGAGGTCAAGGTTTGGAAAGAAATCAGGGTTAAGAAATAATGACGTATCCTAAAGAGATAGTTCACCCTAAAATGACAATTTGCTTACTATCCTCGAGAGAATAGTTCCAAATCTTTGAGGGTGTTTTCACACTTGGTTCAATTGCCCGGAGTTCGATTGTCCCCCCTTGCCACCTTCTCGGTTGGTTTGTATTCACACTTTCTTTATTTTCTTCTGAACCCCAGTACACTTGCATCATCGAGCTGCTGTTGTGTGTACGACTGTTGCCAGGCGATGGACACAAAAGCAAAACGTACGCAAAAAGGAAAGACGTACGCACATTGTGGTCGTTCTGCTTTTACTGAGTCTTTTGGTTTTGGACATACAGCAAGCGACTCGTGTCCATCTGCCGCAAAAATAATATAAACGTTCAGAATATATTGCGATGTCGGCAGACGCTGTTTTTGGAGGAGACAAGCAGACATTATCACTGTGTTTGTCCTGGCTCAGTCCCGCTTGTCACCAAAGTACAGTACGTGATACACAGACACACACACACAAACGAATGAACGTTGACGAATGAATGTTGGCGGTTCACTTCCGTTATTTGGTACGGTTGTATTCATACCAGAAGTGAACCGGACAAGAGTTCGCGTGAACCGTACCCCAGACCACCTCTTTTAGGTGGACTCGGGTATGGTTCCTGAGTGCACACCGAGTTCAGAAGACACGTTCACATTAGCCAAACGTATCATACTCTGACGTCAAACGAACCCGGGTGTGGACCAAAAGTGCTAGTGTGAAAGCTTCCTTAGAGTTTCTTTCTTCTGCTGAACACTACAGAAGATATTTTAAAGAAAGCTGGAAACCGGTAACCATTGACATCCATAGTAGGAAAAACAAATACCATGGAAGTCAATGGTTACTGATTTTCAACCTTTTTCAAAATACGATTGTGCTCAACAGGAGAAAGAAACTCAGGTTTGTGACAAGTGAACTGTCAGTAAATGATGACAGAATTTTCAGTATTGAGTGAACTCTCCCTTTAAAAATACACACACACGCAATCATTTCCCAGTAATTGTTAGCGCTCTTTTTATAACTGTAAAAGAGGATTAGGAGGCTACAACAGTGTTGAAGCGATCTGACAAAAGAGCTTATTGCAATCCAAACACACACATCGGCTCACAGGTGAATGGGAAAGATCATCCTGCGCTTGTTTGGGTGCACCAAGTCACCGGATCTCATTTTAAGTTCCCACACACTTCTGACTGATTGCGCAACTTTAAACTGTTAGATCCGATTACGAAAATATTAAGCAGAAAGTTTAATTGCTAAACTTTTTACTGCGCTGGAAAGAATTATTTGTGTTTTTCGCTGCCGCTGCAGTTCTCGTAATTCAATAAATAACCAAGTAATAATTAGAGGATTAAATGCTCAGGCAATGCTCAGGCACTAAATGCTCAGAGAAATGGGAAAATGGCAATGAAGTTAATCAGAGAAAGTAGACAATCTTTGCGGATGTCTATGTCAGGTGGGACACACACACACACAATGCTTATTCATTGTTATTTAATGAAGTCACGAAATACATTTTAAATATTCAACTCTTAGTGTAAAGTTAATTGAAACGATAATAAAAACTAAAGCCTCAGCTCTTTCCACAAAATATATGACAAAAATACAGGATTCAAGTACAATGTTATCACGTTTCTTAGTTTTTTTATGCTGTACATTAAAATAAATGGCATATATTATAATGATACAGTTAAATTAAATTAAATTAAATTAAATTAAATTAAATTAAATTAAATTAAATTAAATTAAATTAAATTAAATTAAATTAAAAAATTGAAATAAATTAAATTTAATTAATAATTAAATTAAATTAAATTGTTAGACAATTGTTTGATGTTAATGATATTTTAGGTGCCAATATCATACTTCCTTGAGACTATACAATAAAAATAAACAAATAGTGTATTTATTTGGACTGTATGTATCTGTATAAGCCATTTTCTCCCCCAAAAATGAAAACTTAACATATTTTGGTCATTCATTTACAATTCAATAGCAGTTTTTTTGGGACCTGAAGCTGTAAACATCTGAAAACAGGTTTTCAAGAGCTCACACTTAGATAATGCTTGACTATGATAGCAGGTTTGACATGTTGTCCCGGGAGA
The DNA here is from genome assembly GCA_903798035.1 of Danio albolineatus. Taxonomy (NCBI): domain Eukaryota; kingdom Metazoa; phylum Chordata; class Actinopteri; order Cypriniformes; family Danionidae; genus Danio; species Danio albolineatus. The sequence continues at coordinate 6,258,455 of CAIGQQ010002477.1, forward strand.
GAACCCTGAGCTCGGAGAACCCAAGGCCCCTGCCTGGTCAATGAGCATTAGAGGGATAAGAGATCATGTAGTTTTCAAGAGCCCCCCACCCCAGTTCATTTTTTGCCTAACCTTGATTAATAAGATGGTTCGATAGGAATCAATTCAGTGAGTACACATTAACAGCTTGTGACTGTTGCTACAATTCACTTGTGTCACATGTTTTTAGACTGTGGGAGGAAACCGGAGTACCAGGGGAAAACCCCCACGAACATGGGGACTACATGTAAACTCCATACAGAAATTGCCGGCTAGCAATGTGTCACTGTCCTTCTGGCTACGAGGCAGCAGTGCTAGCCACTGAGCTGCCGTGTCGCCTGATCCTAAAAGTTCCAGCTGTCTACTTAATATCTGTTGATGCTCACATTCAACAGACATTTAACTGACTAAAAAAAACTTTGCAAGTACATGTCAACTTACACGAACCCTACCTGTAGCTGCAGTCAGTTATATCACAAGCTCTTCTCAAAATTAGTTAGTGAAACTTCACTAAAAAGTGGAATTTTTCGACAACAATACCCTTATAGTTTCCTTGTATACAATAAAAAACAGCTATTTTCTGAAAACAGTAAGATTATGGCAGGAGACTTTAGCTTATGCTGTCCTGGTATGCAAATAATGCAGTATATTAGTCATTTTGAGTGAATAAGCGAATCCTAAAACAAGCAATATGTTATCCTCTAAAGCCACTTCTTATAATGCCTCTGAAGTGATTTATTCTCCTGCCACAATAATGCAAAGTCATTCTTGTGCACTTTTATTAATTACTCAGCATATCATGTTAATTAGATTTCATTTGTAATCAATTCAGAGCTTCTTTTTTTTTTTAAGTGGGAAGTGGTACAGAATCAGTTTGTGTTTTTGCGTGTCGGCTGGAATCTGATGGCCTCTATTCATCTAAATAGAGCTCTGTCATTTTTATTGACTAAAACATCCTTTTATTACTGTAAATGTGGTTTTATGGCCCGACTTATGGTGTTTTTGTGCTCTCAGCGGTTGTAAGCGAACTGATGTGTTTTAGAGTATGTTACGGGTAGATCGAGACTGATTAATCCTCCAGTATATCATAATCCCTGGCTGATGGATGGCTGCTGATACGAGGCTGTGTGATCATGGAGGAAACAGAGCCTGCTGGGAAAGAGCAGCGCAAGGTCATGTGTGCAAGCTGAGGAGCTTCATAATCCAGCGTTTTACAGTTTTAAAGGGGACATGTTGTGCCCCTTTTCATGAGATGTAAAAATAAATCTCTGGTGTACCAGGAATGTGTCTGTAACGTTTTAGCTAGAAAAAAAAACATTTGCTATTTAAGAGTAAGCATAAACACGCCTTTTTGGGTGTGTTGCTTTAAATGCAAATGAGCTGCTGCCTCCCAGAAGAGCGCGGAGACTTCATATGCTATTCTGACACTCCAGAAACAACAAGACAAGTGAATTTCGTGCAGTCAAAATGTCCAAGAGTGGATTACATGTAACGTGTTTCTGAATGGTTAGTGGATAACGCTATGTAGTTATTGTGTAGTTAATTTGATAAAAACTTATTAACTATCTCTTTCAATGTGCTTGCATTTGCCAATAAACTCTCAGAAAGTCACATTTGTGCCTAAAGGGTCCATATCAATACCTCAAGAGTACATATTAGTACTAAAAAAGTACAAATGTTTACCTTTTGAACTAATATACTCATTTGAGGTACCAATATGGACCCGATATGGAGTGTGTGTTAGTGCAATTCTCTTATCTTCACAAACATCATGACAAACTGTCACCTGGCTATACAAATGCACACTATAATATCTGCAAAGAAGCAGTTTTCTGTATTTTGGGATTCATATATTTTTAGTTCATGCTTTTACATTACATTATCGGTCCTTGATCTGACCTCACCAAACAACTTTTGATGTTGAAAAGTTTGAAAAAGTGAGTTTAATTCACATTTTAATAGTTTAATATGATATATTTTCTGTATTTGTGTTGTATATTCTGGTACAAAACGTAATAATAAACTTCCAGTACTTTCCCTGTTATTTTACAAATGTATTTTCAGTATGTTGGAGCAAGAAGTACTGGTATTAATCTTTCAGAAAAAGCATTGAACTGACCATTTTTGATGAAGCAGTCAAGCTTAAAATATATTTAGCGTAGTATAATAAAAGTATAAAACATTTATATGACATTTATAAAATGTTTATATTAGTATAAAATAGTTTACTGACTCTCTTTGACACATTTCCATTAAAAATGGAATCAGATATCGGCAGTCAATGGAGCTTATGTTGGTACTTTCATCAACAGAACATTCAGGTGCAGACATTAGCTATGTTTCCATTCACTTATTTTAGGAGCATTTTGGATATACGCATAAAAAAACGATGGAAACGGTAAGAGTTTTGAAAACCTGCATAAAAAATGTATGTGCATTACTGAGTAGGATAAACTTTTTACTCAGTAAGAAAAGATACACATAAACAATGATGGAAAACTTTAACCGAACAAATTCCAGTATGTGTTTAAAAAAAAAAAAAAAAAAAGTCATTTTGTAATAAAAGATCATCATGTGATGATCAAAATGTGTGTGAATGGACAAACCAGCAGTCTGAGCGCACTGTAAAACATCTGAAATGTTGTTTTGGTCATTCTAAAACGCCTTACCCTTTTCAGTATTAGTGTTATTATATTATTAATTACCTCCAGAATCAATCGTGTCTGTGCTCCGCGTCTCATGCCTTCAAAAGCTACTACGTGTTCATTGCATGTCAGCATTGTCTTCTGCGGTGCAAGTCATTCATTAAATGAAGAAAAGATTCACGCAACTTCTACAGCAGCAAATTCAGTTAATCAGGGAGTGACGATTTTGTTCTCTTTGACTCAAACGCTGCTTTATTCGCATGTCTTTTATGCGATATTTCTGTTTTACGCATACATTTAATTCGCATCTTTTTGTAGAAACATCGCTCATGTAGATCTAAATTGTAAAGCTGCTACAGCAAGTAAACAAAAATGGTGAACTGCTGAATTGGTGCTGTGGGTGGAAACGTACTGATTTATAGTCACTAGAGTCAAATCTTTTCCACAAGCTTGCAGAAAAAAGGCTTTCCAAAACAAAATTAATGGCTTGTCCTTTTTTAAGTATTCTTGGTTGGTAGATGCATCGGGGACCAATTATAGCACTTAAACAATGCAAAAGTTTGATTTTCATATGTCTGCTTATATACAGATATTCTGTTTTATGGTAATTAGAGTCCAGTTCATTGGTTTTAAACTCTGTTTGTTGACGAGTTCAGAAGGATAAAATGTTCTTGCTTTGCTCATTTAGTCCTCTGATTTCCCCCAGGGCTAAACAAGATCTCTGCGTGCCTCCGGTTCTTTCGTTTTTCCTAGCTCTTTGAAATCAAGTATGGCCGTTAGATCCTCATCTATCAGCCGAGAGAAGTTTCATCAATGTGTACCACCTCAGATGTTCGCAGATTAATATTCATAACGCTGCCCAGTAAATGGTTCATCTCAAAACAATGGGCAACTGTCTGATGAAGCGAGTGAGATGGAGGTCAAGGAGTGCTGTGTTTTCAGCATATGGGAAATTACAGCAGGTGTGCATCCAATAGACCGCCAATTTAATAACAGCACCGTCCACCTGGGCACAGGCGGGATCATTTTAGTGCATGTTCAGGCAGAGTGAACACATTCAATCAGAAAATGCACAATTTTTCCATCCTGACTTGAAGCGAAGTTCAAAATACAAAGCTTGCACAAAGTATTAAATAGTCACACATCCCAAATAGGTGGCACTGTGGCTCAATGGTTAGCACTGTCGCCTCATAGCAAGGTCACTGATTTCAGTTCCGGCTGGGCCAGTTGGAATTTCTTTATGGAGTTTGCATGTTCTCATGGGTTTCCTCTGGGTTGGTTTCCCCCAAAGTTCAAAGACATGTGCTATAGGTGAATTGGAAAAACTAAATTGGCCGTAGTGTGTGAATGCGAGAGTTTATGGGTGTTTCCATCCACTGAGTGTATGGGCATCCACTGTGTAAAAAACATGTGCTGGAATAGTTGGCGTTTGCAGATGTTAGAGTAGCTGACTGTAGTATTGGTAACCTAGCAACCAACAGCAAACAAGCATAATAGAATCACATGGATAAACTGTCTGCTACGTCAGAGTTAATTCTGCAAATCCTTATCCATCTCGATTAATTCACATTAACCCTTTTTCACACAAGTCTAAAACCACCTCAAGCGAGCATAAAACCTTTTTTGAGAATTAAGGGTGAAATGATGTGAAGTGGGCGCCACGGTGGCCGAGTGGTTAGCACGTTCGCCTCACAGCAAGAAGGTAGCTGGTTCGATCCCCGGCTGGGCCAGTTGGCATTTCTGTGTGGAGTTTGCATGTTCTCCCCGTGGTTGCGTGGGTTTCCTCCGGGTGCTCCGGTTTCCCCCACAGTCCAAAGACATGCGGTACAGGTGAATTGGGTAAGCTAAATTGTCCGTAGTGTATGAGTGTGAATGAGAATGTATGGATGTGTTTCCCAGAGATGGGTTGTGGCTGGAAGGGCATCCGCTGCGTAAAACAAATTCTGGATAAGTTGGCAGTTCATTCCGCTGTGGCGACCCCGGATTAATAAAGGGACTAAGCCGAAAAGAAAATGAATAAATGAATGAATGATGTGAAGTTTGGCATTTCCGACACTTCTCGTGATATACTTTAAAATGTGCATGAATACAGGTTAATGGAAACCCAGCTACCATTTGAGTGTGATGCGTTAGATTAGATTAGTATTTAATTAAATGTAATGCATACTTTATTTAGCAAGGATGCATTCAATTGATCAAAAGAGACAGTGATTTTCATAACCAAGTCAACAGCTATCAGCATATTTGTGCGTCAAAAAAAAACAGACAACGTTTTGACACTGTACAATGAGGTGAAATCAACTCACTCATACTATTAATACTTACTATTAATTTTCATTATTGCTCTTTGAATATTTGTGGTTTCTGAGGTTATGGATTACATGAAATACTGTTGTAAAAAATGATCATACATGAAATGTAAAGGATGTAAAGTGTCATATGACAACATAAACTGAAACATTTGTTTTTGGCTTCGAAACCTGGCTCATATTCAGTCAACACACTTTTTTTTTTACATATTTGAAAGCTGATCTCAGAGGAAAATCTCAAAACACGAAACGATGAGAACTGTGCAAAACCTGAATTACAGGTTTTTTAAAATCTGTGGGTGTTTTTTACAGTTTCATAAACACAACTGCATTGAAGGATTACTTCATCATACACTGAAATAAATGATTCATTGGATTTATTAATTTTCTTCAAGGTAAGTGGTTACAAATGGGCTGAGTTGAAAAAAACAAATGAAGTTGAACGTTAATAAATTGAATTTTGTTTGATTGTTTCAATTCAGCCAATATAAACCACCAATTTGCAACCACTTATCTTAAAGGGCAACTATTTTACCCCTTTTTCAAGATTTAGTGTCTTTTGTGTCTCCAGAATGTGTCTGTAAAGTTTAAGCTCAAAACACGCATCAGATTATTTATTATGCCTTTCAGATTATTGGGATTTTCTGCTCTGTACACAATGTAGCTGTTTTTGCTGCCTGTGCCTTTAATGCTAGCTCCCCCTGCCCACCATTCCCACGTGCCTGCCAGAGTGTGCATCTCCATCTGCGTCAGATAAACAGCACAGTGACAGACACGAAGGAAGCAGATCTCACGTAGCATTTGTGAGAAATACTACAGTGAGGACTTCCCCAATGATTATTTGATATTGTAACGCCACGCCAGCAGAGGGAGCCCTCGCCCGACTACTGACTCAGATCCGCTGCCTCTGCGATCACTTCCTGTTTGTGCAGTATTTCAGTGAGAACTCAGGCCATGCTTCCTGGCGAAGTATTGCCAGTTTACCTGCCTTACCAAGCGTTGTTCCAAGTGACTTTTCATGACTGCTATCCTGTGTATGACCTTGCCTGCCTTGACCACGTACGTTCTCTGTCTTTGCTCTCTTGATCTGTTTTGGACTGCTTTTCTGTTGCCGACTACTTGCCTGTCGAATCGTCGATGTCTTTGCCTCATCCCTAAAATAAACCTGTGCATATGGATCCTAACATCGCCTCAGCCCCCCCCGTTACAGATATATTTGTTATGGAGTTAATTCAAGCCTTTCTGCAATGATGAGTCACACGCAGTGTCGTTACTAAGTTCACGCTCACACAGAGTGGACACACACAAACAGCACATGTTTAACTTTGCACTGCTTTTGCACGTCAAATGTGACAGGATACACAGGGTTAATATCCACTGCTGTATGGATACCCGTTATGTTGATGTACAAAATAAACCTGATTTAACGTCCACAAACCGGGATTGAAGCGTCTTCTTTTATAATTGTACTGACACGCGCCTGTGGTGATGAATAACAGTGATTTTACAGACTTTAACTTTATTACAAACATGCACTGATTTAAAAAAGTTTTAAACTTGATCACATTTGATGATCACAGAGCGCTGAACAGATCTTTTAATCCCAGTTGCTTTGTGCACGTCATTATCCGTGTTACTATGGAGACATGTTAATACGTGGCTGTCAATCAATTCGGTGGGCAGGAAAACTGCACTCCTATGTCACATTGCGGGGGGCCTCAAAATGGGAGGGATTTAGATTCTATTTAAACGTTTATTATGTTTATATCACCAAAATATGACTGTGGACACACTATACCTACACACACTTCTGTCTTAACAGCTTCCAAGAGATGATTTTCATCATAGATGCTCTTTAAAAAAAATCTGTAAATCCAATGAATCATTTTTTTCAGTGTATGAGCCAGCGTTAAACTGACATGCAGACGTGAGGGATTTGATCATTTTTCTGAAACGTCCAATTAAAATCACATAAACGCATCTCTCGTTATCACTCACACGCTAATGACAAACCCTCGGGTTGTCGACCCCATGAACCAAACTGTCTCTTTCTCGTCCAGTGCTCCCTCATTAACACACCGTCTCTGTTCCTTCGTTACTCTCGTTTTCCTTTCATCCTCATTCCCAGCGGTCTCCGTTTCAATTCGGTTCCCTTATACCTCCAGGCGGATTAAACAGACCGACATCAGACGCTCTGAGAACGCGGTGCACTTACAGGCATTAACACACTCTAAAACAATACTCTCTTGTGTGCGCCAACACGTATGACTCTTAACAGCACAAACACACACTATAAGTCCAGATAATGTTACATGAAGTGAACCAATGCGCTACTATATCTGTCAGTCTTGGTCGTGGCACAGAGACGGCTTTCATAGCAAGGCACCATTTCAGCCTTGCCGGTCATTAGCTTTCATGTAGTGTTATTTCAGCAGTGCCGGTCACTCGCCGCTGCGGGACAAACTGTAGAAAACTATTACATTACTGTCAGTTACGACATGGCAGAGCGTCTACATATGAATTACCATGCTTAAATTATTCATCGATTGATTCCGATGTGTGTGTGTGTGATTTGAGGCAGCGAGTTGGATTAAATGCATTGTTTATATGGAGATTTGTTGGATGGCTTTCATGGCTTTGCATTATTAAAGACTTGGCCTTTTACTGAGGGCATCCATTCAGATAAATGTGCAGCTGTTGGGATTGGATGGGTTTTTTATTTATTTTTTATTGCTCCTGGTTTCTGATTGGCTGTTGTCTTTGTTTTTAAATGCAGTTATGAGGAGGAATCCATTCGCAGCGGAGGGCTGCTGTCGGAAAGGCTCCAGAAACGCCCTACAGGAGCTGTACAACCCCACACAGGTACTAGAACCAATTTGTTGGAACATAAGTAGCAGATAAGATTTTAAAATAGGTAGAAAAAATGACAGTAAAAAGTAGTTTTAGTGTTAACGATATGAATATATAAACATTTTATTTAAGCTTGCTGCTATTGAGATGTTTCTTATGTTTACACTGCAAAAATGCATTTCTCACTAGACAAAATATTTTTAGCATATTATTTTGCTTGATTTATTTTTTACTCAAAACTTAATTTTTGTCTAGAAAATGTTTTCTGATTTAAGCATATTTGCATAATTTTTGCATATTTGGGCTAGACATTTTACAAAAACTCTTAGAAAAGCATGCTTTTGCAGCACAAACAGATATCTAGATTTTTTTGCTATGTATTTAGTTTCATTTAGATTATTTAAATTTAGTACAATAATTCAATCTAATAAAATAATATACAGACAATAATAAAAACTAATAAAAATGACAAAAACCCAAATTTTAGGTTTTTACAAAATTATGAAGCACTACATTTTATATTAATTGTACAAGTTACACATCTGTTCTTGCATATAATATGATGATATAATATTCTTTGAAATATAGTTTATCATCTATATATACTACATATTACATATACTAAACTTTACTGTAGAATGTATGACTTTTGAGAGTTAAAAATTGGATTTTTACTCCCAAAACTGTATACCTATAGAAATCAACATGTGAACAGTGATCACACTGATAATTAATGATGAATTACAAATTTTGGTCATTTATTTCTATGTACAACAGCATATAAGTAGTTTGCATTGACCTCAAATTTCATAGTTAAAGTGAATATTTAATTAGAAACAAATACTGTAGGACCCATATTTCCACTATATATATTCGATTGTAAAAAAATGCATGACAAATGACTGAACGGAGGCAGGAGGGTAAAATATAAATGAACCAATAAGAGGAATTACTATATGATATGCTTTCTTTTAGTTCACATATTAGTAATATTTCACAATCTGCCTCACTTACGTAATATTACAAGACTTCGCCCTTCACTATCCCAACAAAGTACTGAAGTGCTTGTACATGCTCTGGTTACATCAAGGATTGGTTGTTGCAATTCCTTCCTATCTGGTATCCCTCTTAACCAATTTCACAGATTACAGGTAATCCAGAACTCAGCAGCTAGGGTAGTCACCCGCTGAACACATATCCCCAATTCTCTTTCACTCGCATTGGCTTCCTGTTCTTTATCGCGTACAATATAAAATTCTTCTATTAACTTACAAAGCTCTTCACAACCTGGCACCCGATTACCCCTCTGATCTTCTTCACTGGTACACTCCTCTGCGCTCACTGAGATCTTCTGCGACTGAACTATTATCAGTTCCAAATTTTAAGAGGCTTTTAGCTGCATAGCACCACAGTTATGGAATTCCCTGCCGTTAGATATTAGTCAGGTGGACATATCTACAATTTTAAATCCCAGGTTAAAACCTTTCTGTTTAGGATTGCTTTTCTGGTTTAATATTATGTTTATTATTCTTCTGTCTTGTTTTTTTAATAATGTGCCTATGACATACTGTTAAGTGTCCTTGAGTGCTTTGAAAGACGCCTATAAATAAAAGGTATTATTATTATTATTATTATTATTATTATTATTAATGATGACATATGAAAAAAGAAAAGTAGTTTCAGTGGTCTTAGTTGCGAGTTATGAAACATTACCATTATGGTTCTGTTACAACATGCACCAATCAGTAGCTCACAGCAGCATGTATCAGGCAAAGAACGCATGGTTGAATTAGATTTCATTTGTCTACAAATTTGGAGAGTTTTCAGCATTGAGGTCAGCAGGAGCAGAATCACCTCTGGACCTCCAGTGAAAGCTTTGCTCGCGTTTCTATAGAAACCATAAGAGCACTCATATTTCATCTCCAATGTAAAACATGCCCGTCTAGAGCTCAGCCGAGTCGATCCGCTCCACCAATAAAGCCAACATTATGCCAGGATTGATTTGATCTGCTTTTATTTCACCCTTCTCGCTCTTTGTTTCTCACGCTCACCTTTCCTGCACCTCCACCTTTTCCGGTGATTGATCTGTTCTCCATCGCCCCACCGATCGCCCTGTTCCAGAAAGCAGGGAAAGAGGGCGTATCGGTAATAGTTTGTTTTCATCTCATGTTCGGAAACTCTTTCACCTTGAGAACGCAGCCTCAGCGCTGTCAGAGCGTTCTGGAAGCTGAGAACTACGAAATGTCACAGCGTGAGCAGTACGTGCTCTCATCTGACACTACAAACACACACGCATTTGTCTGTTTAACCACTTCAGACAGATTTAAACTGAGCTAATGGTATTTTTTTGTTCTCTGAAGGAATATGCTGCAGGTTCAGCATGAGTTAAGCTCATCTGTGGTATCATTTTGATGGCCTGTCGCTACTTTTTGATGATAATGCTAAACTTTTGGACTTAATGACTGGAAATACTAACTGTTAATATACTTTGGACCGAAAATACAATGTGTAAATGTAAAAAAATGGCACTTGTGTCTTTATATTTCACTTAAACTTCATTCTAGCTCATTTAAATCTTCAATCTAGATTAATTTCTAGTTAAAGGTCTGACAAAATGCTTCCCTGTTAGCATATTATCTTTGGACGGTAGGGGAGGGACTGTGTTTTTAAAGCCATGCCTGCTGAAATCGCAAACGTGCGCACGGCGACATGACAGCAGACAACCCACTAGCTCATATCATTCGCCAGTTAGAAATGTAGTTAGTGATTGGCCGACGGCATGCAGGAATTACACTCATTACTAAGCCACACTTACATGCTATTTCAGAGTGAATATTCAGAGTAGCATAGTCAACAGTATAGGGAGGCTGTCATTGTTCAAAAATGAACCAATTTGAATATATAAAAGCAACTTCAGCTCAGTAAAGCTGCAGCTAAGCGGAATAGCGCTGTTTACTGATGTTTTGTTGTTAAAATAAATAAAAATCGACATTATCAATGCTGTAAAAGGACCTTATGGAACTGAAAATAGTCACATCAACCTTTCGCCAGAATATTTCAGTGGCTAAACAACACAACACAACACAAAAACAACACAAAAACAACACAAAAACATTACCCGTCTAACAGAAATTCTTCAGCTATGATGTCGTCCTTCCTCCAGCGTGCAAAAGTAACTCCAATATTGATTCAAGATTTTAAAAAGTTTCAATTCAGCATTCGATTTTACAGCGACTGTAACTGTCTCGGTCTGCACGCGCACGCATTAATGGCGGATATGTGTGAACAGAGATGCTCAAAAGCCCAAATCTACATTGGTTGACAGACAGTTTGGGCTACTTATTGGAATTATGGGAGATGTCGGCCTGACACTATTTAATTGGATGAACAATTTTTAGTTTTATGCCTCACCCAGAATATAAAAATACATCTAAATATATTTAGATCATTTACTTTAATCATTACTATTGGACTGTGAAGAGACTTTCAACCAGCACAACAAAAAAATGCTTGTGAAGACAATCACCTGCAACTTTAACTAGTTAACAATATTAGTAACTAATAAAGTTATGGTCACTAACAACCTTAAGTTTTCCGAATTTGATTGTAATGCAATAATGTGCACCTTTCTAACGCTGCTTTGAAACAATACTTATTGTGAAATAATGAATAAACTTGAATTGAACTGAATTATTATACTCAAAATGCTACATTTTTTCCCATTAAAATTAAAAAATAAATAAAAATGGGAAAACAGCAGTTAGGAAAGCTTCTGTTCACTGCGTTACAGATCTGTTTGCACAAGCTCTGCGATTCACTGCTGTCATGTTGACAGATGAGCTCATTCAAATTACAGTACTATGATGATTTGATCAAAGTAGCCTATATTTGAGACTACGGACTAGATCTGACCATGCAAAATTATAGTAAGAATGAATCCCTTTTCCCCTCCTTTCAATGCTGTTCATTTCATGTGTCATATATAATGATCGAGAGCTTTTCTGGGCAATTTTTATGACTGTAAATGAAAAGAAAGAAGTTTTACTTATTCTGACCACTGGCTATTCCTCGTGTAGCTAACTTTAGTTTTAACTTTCCTTGTAGAGACAAAACCTGACTGCCACTCACTCACACACACACACATACACCTGTTTTGATGTAAAATCCCAGCTAAGTAAATCCCTGGTGGATCCCAAGTGAGTCTGAATACATGTACAGTATATTTTGACTGTGCTTTCCATATGCAGCAGCACGAATGTAAAGTTCCATTCATTTCTTTGCACAAATATGAGGCTTTCTTTCTGACCACTCGCAACACATTTGCCATATGATACACATGAACGCAACAGAGTTTCATTAAGTTCGGGGACATTTTTACAGGGTACATTCTGAAAGGCCTTTGCTTATCTTGTGAATTTCAATACCCTCCGCACACACACACACATACACTCTATAAAGGAGATTCATGTTACTGTAGGCACTCAGATAAACACTTAACAGCCCAGAATACTGTACACTGTTATGAGGCTGTAATGTTCAACAGGCATCACACTGTACATGCGGTAAAATGCAGTTTTACTACATTGCTTTTATTATTCCGCCAGGGAACTGAGACAGGTACTAAAACCATAACACTGAGACTATTATAGCAGATTATTCTGGCTCTTTCTCGCTCTTATTCTTTTACAGGCTGTTCGCCTTGAGCAAAGCTCTTTAGTCAGCCTGTAATGCGCCTCTATTCGGCTTTTACTGACCCTGCTGGGTAATGAGACTTTCACTTCCGCTCTCGCTCTGTGTGAATGAGCAGGACAGTCTGAGAAGCGTCTGCTTGGTAAACGTTAGCGTCTCGGCCATAATGAGCACACATGAGAGAGATGGAGCTCGGCGCTTTTAAGTCTGGCGGTGTGTGGAAATTCAGCCAATAAGCGTGATAATGAAAGTTATGACAAGATAAAACTATTTTATCTGCTTCAGTTGGATTGTTTAGGGCTGAATTAAAGGAAAAAAACTGAAATAAGCTTAGAAGTGAACTGTATGAAGCAAAACATCATGACAGATTTTAACACAGCTTGAAATTGAATACGTTGTATATGTTTTGACCATTAATTTTAACAATAGCAGTGTTTTAGATGCCGAAAAAGTGCTCGACAACCAAAACAGGTTTGTAGTGTTTTTTGTAAATGTTTGTTAATCATGATTAGGACTGATAATGGTGAAAAAGTTGACATCAATGAAAGTAGAAAAAAACTGGTCCCACTTTATATTAAGTGGCCTTAACTGATATGTACTTACACCAAAATTAATAATTTGTTAGAATGTACTAATTTTGTAAATACATGTTTTTACATTGTACTTCTGCTTGATTAAATACCTGTATGTAACTACATCTGTAATTACATTTGTAAATACACTGCTGACCACTCCTTACACATTAACCCACTCTTAAACCTACCGATACCACCAAACTTGTCCTTAACCCTCCCCCTATCCCAACTCAAGAGCACCACAAGCGTTTTCAATTAAATTATGAACACAGTAAGTACATTGTATTATTTTATTTTTTTTGCAAGTACATAGTAGTTAAGGACACTTAATATAAAGTGGGACCACTTTTGTTTATAGACATGAATGGAAAATATGAATGCCTCAAAATAAATGGTGTTATTTTTCATTGACAAATAAAAGGCTGTAATTAACATGCACAAAAAAATCTGCTTAGCATTTAGTATGCTGAAATTAACTAATATTTTTCATTTTTTCATAAATTAACACTAGCTACGTTTCCATCCAGCTATTTTTGTTCGCATTTTGGATGTGCACATAAAAAAAACGGTTGACGAAAACGCCATGATACGCATACATTTTAAAAATGCGCATAAGAAATGTATGCGCATAACTGAGTAGGATACATTTTTTATTCGATAAGAAAAGATGTGCGTTAACTGCGATGGAAACACTTTTACCACATAAATTCCAGTATATGATTAAAAAAAAGTCATGTGATTTTGTTATAAGAGATCATGTGATGATAAAAATGTGTGTGAATGGACAAACCAGCAGGCTGAGCACATCGTAAAAAATCTGAAATGTTGTTTTGGTCATTCTAAAACACCTTACCGTTTAAATATTAGTGTTATTATATTATTAAAGACCTCCAGAATCAAGAGCGTCTGTGCTCCGTGTCTGAAACCTTCAAACGCCACCGCGCGTTCACTGCGTGTTAGGATTGCCTTCTGAGGTCATTTATTAAATGAAGAAAAGGATCGACACAGCTTCTCCTACTGCAGCAAATTACGTTTTTACTGTTGATATTTGGCACCAGTTAATCAGAAAGTGACGATTTTGTCCACTTTGACTCGTTGGATGGAATCGCTGCTTTATTTGCAGGTCTTTTATGCAATGATTCAGTTTTGCGCATAAAGTTCATTCGCATTTTTGGATGGAAACATAGCTACTGAACAGCCATTTTGTAAACAAACCAGCATTTAAATGATTAAATTCAAAAAATGTAAAGAATGTTAGATCTGATGCTGTTAAAGAAATATTAATAAATAATATTTTGTATGACATTTTTGGACATGGACATTTTTGTCCATTATGGGCTCGTGTTAGTTTTGTTTTTTAAGTAAGAATGTCTCAGATTGAATGGTGTTGTTTATCAATGAAACATCTAATACTGTTATTAATTAGTCTGCTTAGCATTTAGTATACTGAAGATAACTAATATTTTTCAGTTTGTGAAAACCTTTAGTAAACAAACTAGCTTTTAAATTGATACAAATCTGAATGTGCAATCAATGTTTGGGATTATAATTAAAACTAATGCTGGGGGGAAAATGTGCATAATTGAAATTTAAAAAATATTAATACTGTATATTCAATTCAATTAATCTATATTTCTATAGCGCTTTTACAATGTAGATTGTGTCAAAGCAGCTTTGAAGTTCAAGTAAATTCAAATAATAATACTTGTATGGGGCGCCACGGTAGCGTAGTGAGTAGCATGTTTGTCTCACAGCAAGAAGGTCGCTGGTTCGATCCCCGGCTGGGCCAGTTGGCATTTCTGTGTGAAGTTTGCATGTTCTCCCCATAGTCGTGTGGGTTTTCTCCGGGTGCTCCGGTTTCCCCCACAAGTCCAAAAACATGTGGTATAGGTGAATTGGGTTGATTAAAATTGTCCGTAGTGTATGTGTGTGAATGAGTGTGTATGGATGTTTGCCAGAGATGGGTTGCAGCTGGAAGGGCATCTGCTGCGTGAAACAAATGCTGGATAAGTTGGTGGTTCATTCTGCTGTGGCGACCCCAGATTAATTAAAGGACTAAGCCGAAAAGAAAATGAATGAATGAATCCTTGTATGACAGGTTTTGGACATGGATATTTTTGTTCGCTTACATATGTGAACCTATGTGTAACTTCATAAAATGAATTGTTAAATCGCAGTAAATTTGCCATGTAGCAGGATGATGTTACGGAAATGACTTTTTTCAGATATCGCTGACACTGCCGAGTGCTGTTTGACTTTGAGAGGATTGTGGGAATGAATAAGTCTATTGGCTGACAGCTGTCATACTTCACTGTCTCCAAACACTCTTCTGCCCTTCATCACTTCAACACCAATGCTGGATTTGATCACTCTGTATGCGTGTGTGTGTGTGTGATAGTGACGGCAAACACCTGAGGGCCACACACACACACCCCGAGCGTCACACACAATTATCCAAAAAGCAGAAGATGCAAGATGAGACAGGCACAGAGACATACCTACTCAAAGAGCATCAGACTCATAAAACCAACACACTGACACTTATATTTCACAGTCCTTCAGCCCTGTCTGATCACATTCGCTGAGCTGCACTAAAAGTCCTGCTTTGTGTTTGCGGCGGTCCATATTCAGATGTTTACGGACATGTGGCTTCGCTCTGGATAGGCATTCAGGGAAGCCGAGCACAGAGACCAGACTCACAGCTTCAGTTTCAGGTTCAGTGAAAAGCACAATGCATGAACTCACTCTGCTGGTTCTGTGTGCTGAAAGCGGGAAACTCTAAATTCAGTTCAGGAACTGAGAATGATTCATGCCAGTAAATGGGCAAATGCGTTTCGACGAGAATTGCACTAACATGTACTGTAATAACAAGGAGTTTCAATATGTAATTTAATAATGATTAACTAACACTACTACTACTACTACTACTACTACTTCTACTACTACTACTACTACTACTACTACTACTAATAATAATAATAATAATACAATAAAAAAGTAAAATAAAATAATAATAATAATAATAATAATAATAATACAATAATAATAACACTCCTATTACAGAATTTGGCCCCTATATGAGCTCATTTTTCTAATTTTTGACAGTATGCCATAATAAATTGTGAAAATAACAAATAGAAGGCTTTAAGAAGAATAACACAATAGCCAATAATTGAAGGCTTTTACTATTTAAAAAGACAAATGCTGACTGAGGAAATGAGCTGGACAGTTTGTTATTTGCCCATAGGCTAGTTTTAACAGATTCCCAATTATTTATTTATTTTTTGTTTGTTTTTTTGTGATGGACAATAAAAAAATTGCATTTAAAATATAAGTATTTTTTCATATTTCTAAACTTCTAATCTCATTACATTATATATGCACGACTCTAATAACTTACAGTTTAAATGCACGTTTGTAAACAAACAAATCCTTGTAATAAAAATTATAATAAAATAAAATATGTATGATAAGCACTTTGACTAAAACATAGGAAGTATTTTTGTTGTATCAAAAAGTGTGGTAATGTTAACCATCCGACCATAACCACCTAGCTAATCCAGCACAAATTCATGCTTAAGATGTGACTAAAATGCAGTATTTGAATCTCGAATAACTGCAAAAAGGTCCACTTTTTCTAAAAAAGCAACCACACCTTTTTATAGGCTGGCTACGGGCCTGCTACTACAACTATTCAATTCAATTTTCAATTCAATTCAATTCAATTAAATTCACCTTTATTTGTATAGCGCTTTTACAATGTAGATTGTGTCAAAGCAGTTTAAATGCACGTTTGTAAATAAACAAATCTTTATTAAAAAAAATAAAATAATAATAATATAATAATATAATAAATAAAAATAATAAAAATTATACTACTACTACTACTACTACTACTACTACTACTACTACTATTACTACTAATACTAATACTAATACTACTGCACTTTTATAAAAACCCAACAAGCTAAAAACCCAAAGCGCTAAACTCAAATAATTTCATACAAAAAGAATCTATACTAAAATACTGATATTAAAAAAAAAAAATAAATAACATTTTAGGGAGAAGAATTTGAATGGTGTTTAATACAATCAAAATGTGTGTACACATTTGAAGGGAAAGTTATTAGCCCTCCTCTGAAATTATTCTTTTTCAAATATTTATAAATAAGTTCAAATTTAATGGAGCAAAGAAATTTTCACAATATTTAATATTTCATTTTTTTAATATCCTGGAGAAAGTCGTATTTCTTTTAGTTTGGAATAGTCTTAAATTTTTTACAAATTTTTAGGGTCAATATTATTAGACGTTATTATTATTATTATTATTATTATTCACATTATTATTATTATTATACAGTAGGTATTATTATGATTTTTCCTCAAAAACAAACCATTTTTGTCCAATGATTTGCATAATTAACCTACCTTACCTAACATAAGCCTTTAAATCGCATAGTAAGCTGAATACTACCTTGCATAACAACTAGAATAATATTTATGTACTGTCATCATGGCAAAGACAAAAGAAAGAAGTTATTAGAAATGAATCATTAAATCTATTATGTTAAACAATGTTTTAAAAAAAAATTAAAAACTTCCAACAGTCTCACAATAAAGGGCAATTTTGAATGCAAAAGTGCAATAGTCTCTGAGCGTGCGTTTGATAATGTGGTGAAAGTCTTTCATTACTGTCAGGGCTGTAATCAGCTCATCAGATGTCTGCTTTCCCCTCATCACACGTCTCTGAACTCACTGAACTGAAGCTCACTGTAAGATGCTTTTCAGGTGCGAGAGGTGGAAAATCACCGGCTCGACGTGAACTTCTCAGGATCTGCGAGTCTCTCTCTGAGTCTCTTTCTTTCAGCGGCTCGGTGGGAAAATGCTTGCCTTTATTTGTTTATGTTAGGCAGGTTATTCAGGTGAGGTGGAACGGGGTAAAAGAGGGTGTGTGTCCGTATAAATACACAGTGAAGGACTAGGGAAAGTAGCTAAAGTACTAAATTCAATTAAATTCTATTCAAAGTAGAGTCAGATGGTAGATTATTGCTGGTTTGGATGAGATAAAAAGTTTATTGCTCCATTATAATTCGGAGCAGAAAATAATTTCAGTAAAATGTAGTTAAACGTTTGACAATTATTTCTACTATTAGTCGTACTATAAACTATTAGTATTAGTAATATATATATGTTTTTTTTAACTTTTTTTGATGTTTAAATTATATTTTTAGTATGTCTACATAAAGTTGAAGACAGAATTATTTGCCCCCCTTTGATTTTTTTTTTCTTTTTAAAAAATATTTCGCAAATGAGGTTTAAAAGAGCAAGGAAATTTTCACAGTATGTCTGATAATATTTTTTCTTCTAGAGAAAGTCTTATTTTTTTATTTCGGCTAGAATAAAAGCAGTTTTTAATTTTTTAAAAAACATTTAAAGGTAAAAATTATTAGCCCCTAAAGCAAGTATCCTGCCTAGTTAACCTAATCAACCTAGTTAAGCCTTTAAATGTCACTTTAAGCTGTAAAGTGTCTTGAAAAATATCTAGTAAAATATTATTTACTGTCATCATGGCAAAGATCAAATAAAGCAGTGATTAGAAATGAGTTATTCAAAATATTATGTTTAGAAATGTGTTGAAAAAATCTTCTCTGTTAAACAGAAATTGGGGAAAAAAATAAACAGGGGGGCAATTAAATCTGACCTCAACTGTATTTAAATATGAACATAAACTAAAAAAAGAGAAAGAAATAAAAAGTTGAGTATTTTTAAATTTCAAAATATGTATTTCTAAAAATATTTCTAAAGATTTGAAATAGTAGGACAGTTTGCATGCATAATAGTAGTGTCCAATCCGAACAGTGTCATTTGGAGATACTTTGTTTGGACCAATTTTTTTTCCCAGCTGATGAACAATAGAAATATTCGACAGCCAATCAGAATCCTTCCTGTTCAGTCAGAGCATTTAAAGCATCAGAAAACAAAACCGCAGTGTCTTTATAATAAAACATTGCTAAGGTTGCTAATGGTGTTATCATCACATCTATTTTACATTACCTCTACCACAGACTGCTAGCATATATTTCCCACACACATTTGCGTAGCTTCTCGAAGCCAGACCCTATAAGTTCAAGTGTGTGTGTTCGTGTGTGTACCTGGGCACCTGGGTACAGCGTCGGGTTGAAGTAGGTTGAAATGTCCTGTTTGAGTTTGGAGGGCATTCGACACTGAACCCTTTCACCTCTATCTGTTCAGCTGCTCCAGCACCTCTGTTAGATATTAAAAAAAACTAAGTTGATTAATTGCACTACAAAAAATCATTATGTCACACCAGGTCTAAAACGGCATTGTTAGTAGACAGAAAAAAGACAATATGCTAGCGTTATGCATCACAAAACGGCATAGATTAGTTATGAATACCTTCTTTCTTTTAGAAAATAATTTTATCTAGTGTCAGTTTGGTGGAGTACTTTTTTGTACTTGTACTATATTATTGATTACAAATTACATTATGAAATGTATAGTTGGTAACAATCTAGATTATATGGTTTTGACAATGTAATCTGATTTATTTTAGATTACTCTTGACCTAATTTAACAGTCTAGGGCCGCAGCCCTGCACAGTTTAGTTCCAACCCTGCTTCAACACACTTACTGGTAGGTTTCAAACAAGCCTGAATGACTCAATTAGTTTGATCAGGTGTGTTAAATTAGGGTTGTAACTAAACTGTGCAGGGCTGCGGCCCTCCAGGAATTGAGTTTGACATCTCTGGTCTAGATGATATGTTTTAGGCAAAGTAATCTGATTCATTTTAGATTACTTTTGACCTAATTTAACAATCTAGATGATATGTTTTAGGCAATGTAATCTGATTACTTTTGACCTAATTTAACAGTCTAGATCAGGGTGTCTAAACTCAGTCCTGGAGGGCCGGTGTCCTGCTGAGTTTAGCTCCAACCTACTTCAACACACCTGCTAAGAAGTTTCTGGTATATCTAGTAAGACATTGATTAGCTGGTTCAGGTGTGTTTGATTAGGGTTGGAGCTAAACTCTCCAGGA
This sequence comes from Danio albolineatus, assembly GCA_903798035.1. Taxonomy (NCBI): domain Eukaryota; kingdom Metazoa; phylum Chordata; class Actinopteri; order Cypriniformes; family Danionidae; genus Danio; species Danio albolineatus. Next base: position 6,278,599 of record CAIGQQ010002477.1, read on the forward strand.
CACCGGCCCTCCAGGACCGAGTTTGGACACCCTTGGTCTAGATGATATGTTTTAGGCAATGTAGTCTGATTACTTCTAGATTACTTTTGACCTAATTTAACAATCTAGATTATATGTTTTAGGCAATGTAATCTGATTACTTTTAGATTACTTTTGACTTAATCTGTTTATCGAATTGATTAAAAGTATGTTACTGATCTACGGATGCTCATAAATACGGAAGTAGTTATGGATGTGATACATTTTGTTTTCTTTAGTAGAAAATAACTTTAGTTATTGTCAGTGCTGGGTTGATAATGTAGAAACTGCAGTATAATAAATAATAGGTAGCAACAAAATATTACACATTTAGATTACTTTTTGGCGTAATACATCCATTACACCATTTTGTTGTGCCAAACTGAGGTAAAATACAAACAGAATGAAAATATATTATGTTCTTTGTTATGAGGTGAGTTAAACATTACGTCACAATGTAATATGTAAATAAATAAATTCACTTCCAAGAGACATCAGCATTAAAATGCTGAAATAATGTATTTGGTTTATCTAAATGTCATGTGACCATCAGAGAACTGTACTGAACGTGCTGCTAAATGACTTAAAAGTGACAATACCTTAAACTTTAATGGCTACAGTAAATATTTCACCCACATATTTAAGAAACTAGCATGGTAATTCCTGTATTACATGTGCAAACATAAAAAAAAATTACCTTACATGGGCAAAGTCTTGCAGAATTATTCAGTAAAATCAGTGGGTACCTGTTTACTCTGTACTCTGATCAATTTAGACATTGTAAATCTTTAACATTCACAAAAGGCTGCACACTACATGAAAGGGATGTAGAAATAGTCCTAAGAACCTTCACTAATGTTTAAAAAACACACACAGCACACTGACTGTATGTCAGATGGTGCAATAATTGAGTCTGGAACGACATCATCATACAGCGGCTTGACCTTTTAGTGGGCCATTAAAATGAAGTGCAAGTGCATATATTTTTATGAGACCGTCGTCTCTGCTGTGTGGGCTGCTGGAGAAATCTAGGAAAAGTTGCTTCAGCAGTCGGGGGGAAAAGTTGATCAGGTCTCGTAAAGTGTGTTGTGTTGGAGGGTTTGCGTTTGCTTCTTTCTCCTCCTCCTCCTCCTCTCATTGACACGGATCAATTTTACTGCAGCAGCACTAAATCAAGCCTCAAGCGCTTTGAGAGAGACAAGAGATCCGTCAGGATGAATCCTGGGCCGATGGGATGGCGAGGGTCGAGAGAAAGAGAGAAACAGGAGCACAAGGACACCTTTATCAGCACTGCGCGTGTCTGAATGAGGCTCTGCGGCGGCTGGAAGTGTCTCACAGCACAGGACTTGCAGTGCTGGCATGCAGTTTGCTGTTTACTGAGCAAACAGAGACAGACGCTCACACACACACACACACACTCAGCTGGACTCACCAGCCACTTTTGAGCGCAGCACAGCAGGCATGAGTCATCATCGTCATCATCTTCTTCATATTCATCATCACGGCACCAGCAGCCGACAGATTGAAAAAGTTGCACTGTAATAAGCAAACGAGGAAGATAATCTTGAGTATCAGGACAAATTTCAGCGTGGTGTAATTAAGATGATCAGATTCTATCAAGACATTCTACGTTAGAAATGAAAACCCTGTCAAAAGTGCACTCAAAAGCTTCTGTGATCATCTTGCTGGACCTGTCTGCTGCTTCTGACACTGTTAACCATCAATTCCTGCTTGGTTTGAGTCTGTTTGAGGTTTGAAGTGTCCAATTCTCAACATCTTGCTGACGGAGCGCCCCAGGGCTCAGCTCTCGGTCCGCTTCTCTTCTCTGTCTACATGTTATCATTAGGATCCATCATACAGAAACTCAATGCTATTCTGATGAAACTCAACTCTACAGTACCTCTCATTCTGATCTGACTATTGGCTCTTTTTCATTGTATGGAATGGCTCGGCATGGCTTGGTCTGCTTGGTACGGCTTCAAAGTGGGTGGGATTGCTCTTATAGTTAAGCTGCCACAATTGCATTCATACTTATGTTCGAAAATAATGGTATTCGTGTGCGGCCAGGTACTTCCTCTACTGACATCAATATAGGGTTTTCTAGTTGTGTTTATTTAGTGATCCTTTGGTGGAGTTGATTTGAGGTGGTACTTAAAAGGTATCTAGTGCTAGGTACTGTACACAGTGGAAATCCCTGTAAAAGTGACCTGTACTAAGCTACAGTATAGCATGCAGTGAAAAAGCATCACACAGCTAACTGTATCTCAGCATGTCCAACAGATATTTCTAACTGGATAGAGGCTTCAACCTAAAATCACCAAGACAGAACTTGATGTGATTTCAGCCAACATGATGGTGCATCAGCCATAACTTCTTCCAGAAGTAAATGATGATCAGTTTAAGTTCACAGACCACATCGTTAGAATGGCACAATCCTGCAGATTTTCCTTATACAACAACAACAAAAAAGATTAGACCCTTCCTATTGGAGCTACTACACAACTCCTTGTTCAAGGAGTCATTCAATCTTGTCATGTTCAGGCTATTATTGCAATGTTTTCTTTATGTAATGTAATGTGTATTTATATAGCGCATTTATAGTGTATGGCCAAACACCCAAAGCGCTTCACGATCATGAGGGCGGTCTCTCCACACCACCACCAGTGTGCAGTATCCACTTGGATGATGCGATGACATGCCACAGGACAACTGCGCCAGTGCGCTCACTAGCTATTGGTGGAGTGGAGAGACAGTGATAGAGCCAATTCAGTGTATGGGGATGATTGGGAGGTCATGATAGTAAGGGCCGATCGAGGTTATTTGGCCAGGACACCATGGTTACACCCCTACTCTTTACAAGAAGTGCAACGGGATTTTTTTTTAATGACCACAGCAAGTCAGGACCTCGGTTTAACGTCTCATCTCAAAAGACGCAGCTTACTGACAGTATAGTGTTCACTATACTGGGGCATTAGGACACAGACCACAGGTTGAGTGCCTCCTGCTGACCTCACTAACACCACTTCCAACAGCAACCTAGTTTTCCCATGTGGTCTCCATCCAGACCAGGCTCAGCCCTGCTTAGCTTCAGTGAGTATAGTGTAGTGTATATACATAACAAAAATAGTAACACTGATAACAATAGAATACACTATAATATAATATAATATAATATAATATAATATAATATAATATAATA
>CAIGQQ010002477.1:6299010-6318400 GCA_903798035.1 Danio albolineatus
AGTTTAGAAAATTGCATAGTTTATATAGTTTAGCATCAAATAGTTTCCTTCAAATAGTGTCTTGTGAGTGCACAGCAGCATGAATTAAGGCCAAATCTGTAACTTTTGATGCTAAACTATATAAACTATGCAATTTTCTAAACTAATAAATAAAGGAATGATTGTGTAATATAACTTTACTAGTATTATTAGGAGGAAATAAGTATTGAACATGTCACTGTTTTTCTCAGAAAACATATTTCTAAAGGTGCTGTTGACTTGAAATGTTCCCCAGATGTTAATAACAACTAAAGAAATATATATACTGTATGCTAAGAAAACAAATCTAATTAGTTTACAAATAAAACAACACAAGTATTGAACATATTGAACACATGAAGAAAGGGAGGTGCAGAAAGGCAGTGAAAGCCCAGACAGCAGTTGAAATCTCTCAGTAGTGATTGAGCAACACTCTGCTCTTCCTCTGTGTAAATTAATATTAGCTGCTTCTGTCCAACATCTACATTAGAGGAATGATGAAGATGAAACCAGAGTGGACACTTTAGAAAGACAATGATCCAAAACACAGCCAATGAAACTCTCAAATGCTTTCAGAGAAAAGAAATCAAGCTGTAGAATGGCCCAGCCAATCACCTGACTCGAATCCAATAGAAAATACAAAATAAATAAGATTTTGTTTTGCAATCTAACGACAATTTCTAAATAAGTATGATGGACAAAGTTTTGATTCTGTGGAATGTGACTAAAAACGTTGTTATGATTATAATGTGCATAAAATTGTTGAAACTCATTGTTAATAAAATTTGATGTTAATGACCCCTAACCCATTTTTAACACTAGTATTTTGCATAAAGTTATTTGATTTATGCACAATTCACTTACTTAATAAATAAAAATGAACTATTCAATAAAAAAGATAACATTAAAACAGTAAAACAGGTACAACACAGCGTAGAAAGATTCATATTGTAGTCACAGCAGAAAGCATAGCCTAAAATGAACATTTTTTTAACAACCTGTTAAAAACTGCACAGAATTTTTTTAATTAATTACAATCATCATATTAACGTCAATTAAACAGAGCACAGTGAAACATGCAGTGAATCAAATGAAGTATTTAGATCCAGGAGATAATAGTAAAACGTTTTAAATTCTCCCCCTAACTTTTTTTTTGTTGAATGACATTCCTGAAGACCTTTTTGACTCAGACCTCAAACCTGTTTACAACTCTTACGTTTCTGACAAAGAAATGTATATTAATTAAATGATCTACTTCTCAAATTCCAAGTATTTCCATGTAGATTTCTCAGTTGTCATCTTTCTTCCTTTGGAGAAATTAATTTATGACCTTAACTACAAACAGGACATATTCAAGAGACTTTGGGAATCTCTCTTTCTGTTTTGGGAATCCTTCCTACACAAACTTTGACATTTTTATTTTAAGAAAGTTCTGGCTTCGTTTGTTTTGATTTGTGTTGTTAAAACGATTCATTTGAAATTTTTATTTTAATTGGCAGCACTTGGGGTATGTTTGTATGTCTGATTGTCTTTAAACAAAATGAAATCCCTTAAAAAATCAATAATAATTATGATAATAATAATAAAATGACGTATTCATAAATGAATCACATTTGATATTCACACTAAACCACACTGTGTTCTTAGGCGTTATAAGAATCAATTGGTAAAGCAGAAGACCTTGGTACTTTTCGCTGTACCTTTAGATGAACTTTCCCACACACAAACACACAACAGGGAGCCCTAAAGCAGACAGATATGCAGAGAATTCTTCCAGAGAAGACAATGTTTGTGTTTATGGTGCCTCTTTGAAAAACTTATCTCAGAAATGAAACAAGATCCCATTCCTTTGAAAAGCAGCATTCGAATTGAAGACAAAAAAATCTGAAATGGCTTCAGATCTAAACATCACAGGGCTTTTCAGCACTCCCAGCTCATTAAACACAAGAAAATTAGCATTGTGTTTGTCTTTGAGAGAATCACAGACTACTGAAATGCTCTTTTGGATTAGCGTGGACCAGCGGATGGTGGTTTGTTTGTTTAAATCATGCGAATAGGAAAATAACTACAAAAAATAACTAATATTAATCACCATACTTCCACAGCTGACTGATTTAATTAAGAATTACAAGCATTTTTTTGGCATGTATAAATATGTAAATCAGGGATGTTCAACCCTGTTCTCGGAGATATACCGTCCTACAGAGTTTAGCTCCAGCCCTGATCAAACATACATGAACTAATTAATTAGGACCTGAACGGCCCTTGATAATTACAGACAGGTGTGTTTGCTATAGGTTGCAACTGAAATCTGCAGAAAGGTAGATCTCCAGGAACAGGGTTGAGCCCCCCCTGATGTAAATAATGCATTATTTAATGAAAACAAATATGCACTAACTTAAATGCATTTGATGCAGTCAAATTCAAAGCTCTGGTTTCATTTGTTTTACACATTAGAGTCTATTTTATTTGGGAAATCTATTTTCAAAGTTTCTGTTTTCTATTTGTAGGTTTCATCAAGTCAAATGTAAGACTTTTTGAGCCCCTTTTAGGATATTTATGCCCTTTTCGATGTCCACTCCCCCTTACTGCTGTAAACAGTTTTTGTATAGATGAGAGATCATGTAAAGGGATATATTGTCCAGTTATTGTCAGAGGGAATTGTGTAAATGTTTATAGTTTTCTTTACCTGAATATAGAATTTATTTAAAGTGTTTCCTAACAACTTTTGTGATTGTATCTTTGCAATAATAATAATAATAATAATAATAATAATAATAATAATAATAATAATAATAATAATAATAAAAGCTTTATTTAGATTGATTGTTGGTAACTGGATGCGTGTTGGCCCGATTGAGTAGCTTTAGTTGGACAGAAAAAAATGAAGACCTCTTTAAAATGATTTAAGACTTACAACACAATATTTCAGTGAATTTAAGATTTTGTTTTTTTAATTTAAGACATTCAAGACTTTAAGACCCTGTGAACACCCTGATTCTATCACCAAAAAAAAAAACAGTGATTAGCAAATCAAAAATAAATAAAAAAATAAATAAAATAAATAAATCTTTTTAAAATAAAATGTTGGGTCCCACTTCATATTAGATGGCCTTAACTATATACTTGCATCAAAAAAAATAAAGACAATGTATTTACTGTATAATGTACTTACTGTTTGTAAGTTGTAAGTTTGTAAGTTTGTAAAGTTGGACCAAATGTTGCATATAAGTCAAAGTATGTATGAACATATCCTTCATCACAAACCCTCAGTGTTTATCTACCTAAATCTACACTCAAACATTTATTTTTGCTCAAACTAATATTTAAAACGAGCGGAATCTGGTATGTCTGATTGTTCAGCCTCTGTGGTCAAACTTTGAATATTTTCAGCGAATGGCTTGGAACAACAATACCATTCTCATCAAGATTACGTCTGTTGGGGGACAGGGCACAAACGGCAAACACCACTAGGGGAGAATTTAAAGTGGTCATGATAGGGATTTGTGTAACAGCCAGAGTAATTCAAAAGCATTGGAAAACTCCAAACACTCCTGAGTTAAAGGACTGGGTCAACATAATGATCAGGACGTCCTTATACGAGCGTCTGCTTTACAAACTGCACATTAAGGATAAAGCAGGGATTTCTAGACAAAACCTGGCATGGGAAAATTTCTGGTTGTATGCGACATCTCTATTTGTATCCTTATGATTTTTAGGGATTTTTTTCTCTCTCTTTTTCTTAGATTTTTGTTTTATGTGTAATAGGCCCACATAAATTTACATGTTGTATGCTTTTGATATATCCTGTCAGAAAAACAATAAAATAAATTTGAATTACAAAAAAGGAAGAACCGAATCAACAATTCTTGTGTTTTATTTGGGACAACTTAATTGTTTTATGATCATTAAATTTGTAAAAACAACTTAATTTTTATTTAGACAACTTGAAGGAACTGTGTGGAACTCAGCATGTTTTACAGTGTACCGACACAAACTTATGTGTGAAAAGAAACATTTAAAAATAATATTTTCTTGGGGGCACTGGAAGGTCGCTGTTTCGAGCCTCGGCTGTGTCAGTTGGCATTTCTGTTTGCATGTTCTCCCCGTGTTCGCTTGGGTTCCCTTTGGGTGCTCTGGTTTCCCCCACAAGCCCAAAGACATGCGGTACAGGTGAATTGGGTGAGCTAAATTGTCAGTAGTGTATGTGTGTGAATGAGTGTGTATGGATGTTTCCCAGTGAAAGGGCATCCGCAGCGTAAAACATAAGTTGGATAAGTTGGCGGTTCATTCCGCTGTGGCAACCCCAGATTAATAAAGTGACTAAGAAAATGAATGAATAAATATTTTCTTTAAATTAGACTGAAAAAAAAAACCTCTACAAAAAGCCCCAAAAAAAGAGGTCAGATGTCTGAAAAAACTGTTTCTTGCCTGCTGTGTCTCACTTACTGTAACATCTGAAATCTTAATCTTACATCGGATTGGAAGTTAAAAACACGGACTGCAGCAATCCCTCAAGGCTTCTCGCTAGTTCGCCTGGCGTCCCCCATGCAAGACTTTCATTTAAGCGAAATAAAAACGAGGCCTGCCCATTAATCAGCCTGACGGGTCGCTGTGAAACTCTATTTGGAGGTCTGACGCTCTGGTTAACCGGGCGGGTGCCGTTCATTTATATCCGTTATATTAAGGTCAGCGCGAGATGGTTAAAAAGCAATTCACCCTCCGCTGCAGATTTCAAACTTCAATTTAGCTAGCAGGAAACAAATGGCCGCTTTAAAGGCTATTAATTGCGCCTGCCAAGCAATATGAGCTCTGTGACATTATTTCGATAATTAACCTTGCTTGTTTCCTCGTGCATGAATATCTGAACGTGACCTTTCCGTGGGACTTTTAGCTCGCTTTGTTAGGATTTTATTAATTAACGATGAAGGCGTTGAGAAGGGGACACCGCAGGCCATCGCAGTGGGTCGAGGAACGCGATGGTTTGCTAATGTACACAAGCTGTTGATGGCCGACAGGATTAGACGTGTAGTTCCACCCTGTGCAAACACACCGACACACTTTTCCATCACTCACAGAGGAAGCAGTCAGAGATGCTGCATGGCATTCACACGTGTCCAATCTCTCTCTCTCTCTCCCTCACACACACACACACACACACACACAGACATACGCACATTTACTTAGCTATCTAAATGGGGACGTTCCATTCACTTCTGTTGTTTAACATTAGGCTAATTATAATGACTACAAACAAACACAAACCATACACAGGACTCCCCAAATCTTTCCAAAAAAATGTCATATTTAGCAAACACACACACACACACACAAAGCTAGCACACTGTCTTATTTATGTAATTTTTCAATGGTAGTGGAAAAAAAGTTTAAGGTGAATTGAACATGATACTAACATGATATATTACAGCTTGTGTTTGAAATCAAGTCACACACACATTCAAGTATTCAATTATTAGCAAAGCAAGGCAAAATGCAAATTAGATTTACAGGGAACAATTGTACACCATAGTTGCCCCAATGTGCTTTACAATAAAACATTGAATAAAACATTACTAATAACTTTAAAAACAAGAGAGAAAATCTACTTTCAATTATTTTTGACTATCTATGCATAAAAATACACAATAAAATACACAATTACAAAGTTAATTCATTATTACAATAAATTTTAGTATTAATTATTCACTGTTAATGCATCTATAAAAAAACACAAAAACATTTTAGTCATAATTAAGTGTTTAGTAAATTTGTGAGTTTTTTTAAGCTTTTTTATTTCAAAGTTTTTATTTTCATTACTTATATTTTTATTATATGTTATAATTTTACATTTAATGCAATTATCAAAATATTTTAATCCGGCGGCTATTTTCTGAATAAACAAAAAAATGCTCTAAATAACATCACGTTTATTATAAAAATTTGAATAAAACATAAATTAGAAAAACAACATATGTGTAAACTGAAATACAGGTATAAAATAACATACAGGTATCACTATTATTGTTCACTATTATTATTGTATCACCATTATTATTTATATTCAGTAAATACAGTATTTCATTATATTTTCAGTATTTCGGTCATATTTATTAGTGTTTGCTAAATTTGTGAGTTTATTTAAGCTTTTTTTTATTTCAAAGTCTTTCTTTTTATTTTCATTATTTGTATTTCATGTTATTGTAATTAATAAAATATGCATATTCTGACTAACTGACGTGGGGCGACACAAATATAAAATAAGTATAACTAATTATTATTATTATTATTATTATTATTATTATTATTATTATTAAATATACAAGACAAAACAAACTTGACTGTAAATCGGTCTGTCAATTATTTTTGACTACCTATGCATAATGAAACGCATAATTATAAAGTGAATTCATTAAAATAATTAATTTAATTTATTTATTATTTACAAATTTGCATTATTTGCTGATAATGCATACATAAAAAATACAAAGCTATTTTAGACACATTTAAGTGTTTGGAAATTTGTGAGTTAATATAAGTATATAGTATATAGTTTAAGCTTTCTTTATTTCAAAGTCTTACTTTTTCTTTTTTATTATTTATATTTTATGTTATAATTTTACATTTGTTGCAAGTAATAAAACCTGTTATTCTGACAGAGATTCTCTGAATAAATAAATAAGTAAATACTCTAAATAACATCACATTTATTTGATTTTTTATTAATATATAAATATTACACTCAAACCCATACCTAATAAATCCAGTAAATACATAGAAACAGAGGATTTTTAAATGATTGCTAGATTCATTGATTCATTAATGTTTGTACTGTAGATTATTTTCTCATCTGAATCCGAGCAGGCACTCTTTTCTCCCTCATCGGAAAAATAAAAACATCCCTTGAGAGGCATGTGAAAATCCAGTTTAGACCCTCTGCACAGCGTCAACAAAAATAGTTAACAGCTCTGTACTGGTAAACTCATTTAACCCTGGAATCTCTTCCTCTGAAGCAAACTCTGCTTCTGCTGGAATTCAATACATGCCTTGTATTTGCAGACCCATAAAGGTCAGAGATCACGGGGCCACTTTCAGGGCACCAGACGCATGGAAAAGGAAAGCTATAGTTAACCCCACAACAATTAGAAACGGTCAAATTGCCACCTCCCAAAAATGGGCGTGAAATCAAAATGGAATGACAAAAAAAGTTATATTTAGGATACTTCACCTAAAATCTCAATGTACTCGCTCTCTTGTGATTCCAAACCTTCATGAGTTTCTGAAACTAACTCAAACCAGATTGAAAATAGTGGAAAGTTGGTAAATTATGGCAGAATTTTCATTTTTGGGTGAACCATTTTTGGGTGAACCGTCAAAATGTTTGAGATGGCCAATCAAATCAAAGCAGGCAGAGTTTACAGTTCAAAGAAGCAGATCACAAAATCCAGTGTGAAACAATAATTAAAGATTGAAAGAGAGCCATGTAAGGTCAAATAAATAAATGATCCATCATTTTATAAGTTCATTAAATATGAATACGTTTAAGATAAATAATAAAAATGACACTCATTTAAATAAATTAATGGAATTTATCCTACCATATATGGTCATTTAATTTACATTGATTACAATATAATTTATTTGTATTTATTCATTCATTCATTCATTTTCTTGTCGGCTTAGTCCCTTTAATAATCCAGGGTCGCCACAGCAGAATGAACCACCAACTTATCCAGCATATGTTTTACGCAGCGGATGGCCTTCCAGCTGCAACCCATCACTGGGAAACATCCACACACACACACTCATTCACACTGATACACTACGGGAAATTTAGCTATGGCGCATGTCTTTGGACTGTTGGGGAAACCAAAGCATCCAGAGGAAACCCACGTGAACACGGGGAGAACATGCAAACTCCACACTGAAATGCTAACTGACCCAGCTGCCAACTGACCCCCAGAGGGTCGAACTAGCAACCTTCTTGCTGTGAGGTGATTGTGCTAACCCACTGTGCCACCGCAACGGCCTATTTTTATTTAGTTTTTAATTATATATATTAAGGTCAGAAAAGTCTTTTAATAATTTTAAAAGTTAACAAAAATAATGAAACTTTTAAGATAAATAATACAGACGATACTTAATGGTATTTAGCCTACCATATATGGTGATTTCATATACATTGATTACAAACTTTATTCTATATATTTTTTATTTATTTATTATATATTTTAGGTCATTATCATTTTTAAGCCTTATTATTTTTAAGTTAAGAAAATAATCAAATGTTTACGATAAATAATAACAATAATTAATAATAATAATTGAATTTTATTCACTGAATTGAATATTATTTCTTTATTTCATTATATTTGTTTCCTTTTTGAATTTATTACATATTTTAGGTCATAAAAGTTTAAAAACCTTGTAATAACCCAGCATTTTTCAGATGAGCACTTCAATGAGTGTTTTTAAAGGGTTCAAATACAAATTTGCCAATACATTACTATCAATTTAACGACTAACAATTTTAATTTTGTGCAGAAATAGTTCAAGTCAGAATAATAGAATAAACAGCCCTCTCATTTATTTCCCATGCTGTCTCTGAATGCTCGCCTCTCTCTTTCCATCCTTCAAATGCATCTAAAGCTGCTCTGTAGGGCTGTGGATCTCAAAGACCTGTGTGTTGAGGTTAGCCAGGGCGTTTCACATGAACGTACACATACACGCAAACTTCCTTAAAATACCACGCATTCCACGCGCTCAATGCACTTACTGAGCTTCTCCGCAGCCGATCCATCTTAATTTCGATCCAAACAATTTATGAAAACACCCTTTTGGACTAAAGCAAACACTCACAGATACACACAAACAACACCTGCTCAATATTGCTGCTAATGTCAGCCGCGTTTCATTCACAGGGGAAATGGCTTGCTAAAAGCTCTGGGGATTTTCTAAAAAGCTTTGTAGGTTTATGATGGGGAGAAAAAAAAACGCCATGTTGTAATATTGTTACATGTGGGCCGCTCCGTTGCGATTAAGCTGGAGATGAAATAGATTCCCCAGATTCCCTTGTAAAATGGGTGTCTGGTTTTATGATTATAGGCTGACATTTTCGTCTGCTACAGGAAGTAGTGCTTACATCTGAACCTCGAATAGGTGTCAGATTTAATACGGAGATGTAGCGATGACAGTTTCTGTAAACTGTGTGGAAATATATTTGACAGGTATCAAAGGTTTTTTTTGTGAGACTCACCTGGAGAAGAGCAGCAGCCAGATACACCAGAATGAAGACGACAGTCAGTGAGGTGTGACCCCTCTCCATCAGATCAATGGTGTACAGGAAGATCAGTTGACCTGGGATGACCAGTGACAGCAGGACCTGTGCTGACCTGTGATTGGCCCCTGAAAAAAAGAGAAAAATAAGAACAAACAATTTATATTTAATTTTATAATTCATTTTTAATTTTAGATATTTAATAAAATATATATGTGTGTGTGTGTGTGTGTGTGTGTGTGTGTGTGTGTGTATGTATATATATATATATGTATATATATATATATATATATATATATATATATATATATTTTTTTTTTTTTTATATACATGTATATTATTTTATACAAACAAAATACCAAATAAAAAAGTGCTATATTAATATACAATAATAATGCTATATTAGGGCGACACGGTGGCGCAGTATATAGTGCTGTCGCCTCACAGCAAGAAGGTCGCTGGTTCGAGCCTCGGCTGGGTCAGTTGGCGTTTCTGTGTGGAGTTTGCATGTTCTCCCTGTGTTCTCCCTGTGGGTTTCCTCCGGGAGCTCCGGTTTCCCCACAGTCCAAAGACATGTGGTACAGGTGAATTGGGTAAGCTAAATTGTCCGTAGTGTATGTGTGTGAATGAGTGTGTATGGATGTTTCCCACAGATGGGTTGCGGCTGGAAGGGCATCAGCTTCGTAAAACAGATGCTGGATAAGTTGGCGGTTCATTCCGCTGTGGCTACCCGAGATTAATAAAGGGACTAAGCCGACAAGAAAATGAATGAATGAATGAATGAATGCTATATTATTATGCGAAAATGTTTATATACGTGTATTTTACATCATATTAATTTGGAAACATATAATATATGTGTATAATAATAATAATAATAATAATAATAATAATAATAATGATTATGAATGGGAAATAAACATGTAATATTACGACTTTATAAATGTTATATATAAACACAAAATACAAAATTGACTTAAATGTCGTAAATAAATCTACTGTCAATAATCTTCCGACCCTCTTACATGCCTACTTGTGAAAAATATATATTATTAATTTTTATTAGTATTTATATGAAACCATAACATTACATAATGTTTAAATCACTTATTTTCATAGCTTGTGTGGTTGTGTGCTTTTCTTTACTTTTATGTAGACTAAATTAATATGAGTTGACGGATGGATGGATAGACAGACAGATAGTCAGACAGTCAGACAGACACACACACACACACATACACACACATACATAGACAGACAACAGATAAACAGACATATAGATACTGTATATAGACAGACATATATATAGACAGGCAATAGACAGACACATAGATGTATAGACAGACATAACGATATATAGACAGACAATAGCCAGTCATATCGATAATAAAACTCACAATAGATATATAGAGAGACAACAAATAAAGAGATAGATGAAGAAACAAAGAATAGATAAAGAGATGGATGGACATATGGATGGATAAGTAGATAGACATATAGATGGCTGGTTGGATAGATGGATATATAACAGTACAGACATATAAATGGATGGCTGGATAGAAATAAATTAACCTTTGGATGAATAGATGGCGGGAATGGATGGCGGCATAGACATATAGAAGCATGGATGGTTGGATACAGACAGACAGACGGACAGAGATATAGATATACAGACAGATGAATTAATTTGTGTGCCCAAACAAATCAAAATGTCAAACTATTCTGAAAATTGCACTAGACTTCTTCTCACTCCATTAGCATCCTGCTCAATCCCTGCAGTACAGCATTCCTGTGCACTCAGAGCCCTTGAAGCAGCAGGATTTATGCCCGTCGCTCCAGATGGCCCTGTAAGCCTGCATTGGGCACTGTGCCCCTCATGTGCACGGGCATCTGGACTGTGTCCCCTGAGTCCTTTTGCTTCTCTAAGAAAGAGCCGTGCATCAACACACCGACTGCTGTCTCTGTTGTTTATAGTAAGTGTCTGCTGCTTTTCTTCAGGATGGATCGTTATACACAAACCACTGTTACACACACTCCATTAAAAGTAATGTATACACACTTGCAAGAACTTGTAAGCGATGTTGCTCTAAACACTGGTTACTTGTTCTCGCTCTCTTTAATCCAAGCTATGAGAATAAAAAACTGCCTTCGAGTGTGTTTTTAAGTCCCTCTCTTTAAATCTATAGACCTTGAAAGGCTTTGAAATTGCACAAACAGTTCAGAGGTTTGGCCTTTCACACACATATTAAGATGCGCCATCCATGTGACTGAAGTCAATCAAATTACCATCAGTTATTCCACTGAAAACAAGTATGAAATACATGATGGTCAAGAAAGAGATAGATAGATGGATGAACAGATGGATGGCTGGATTGATAGACAGACGGATAGACATATAGATGGACAGATGAATGGATGGAAGTATAGAGAAGTAGGCGAATAGATTGACGGATGGATGGATAGACACAGATGGATTGATAGATGGATGGATGCATAAACATAAATGGCCGGGCAGACAAAGACAGACAGATGGATGGATGGCTAGATGGATAGACATAGATGAATGGATAGATGGATGTTTAGACATCGATGACTGGATGGATGGATGGACACAGATGGCTGGATGGACATATAGATGAATAGATGGATGGCTGGACGTATAGATGAACAGATGGATGGCTGGATGGATGTATAGATGAGAGATGGGTAGCTGGCTGGCTGGATGGACAGACGGAAGGCTGGATGGACCTATAGATGGATAGATGGATGGCTGGATGGACGTATAGATGGATGGATGGACAGATTAATGGCTGGATGGATAGACAGATAGATGGATGGATAGATGGCTGGCTAGATGAAGACATAGATGGAAAGATGGATGGCTGGATGGATAGACAAAGAATGGAAGGATCAATGGATAGACGTATAGATAGTAGGATCGATGGCTGGCTGGATGGATGGATGGATGGATGGATAGACATCTGGATGGCTGGCAGGCTGGCTGGATGGACTGATAGACAATACTATGGATGATAGATGGATGGACGGTAGGATGGATAGACAGATCGACAGATGGATGGTTGGATGGAAAAACAGATGGCTGGATGGATGTATAGACATATAGATGCACAAATGGACAAAGATGCATAGATGTATGGCTGGATGGACAGACATATAGATAGACAGATGGATGGCTACACGAATGGACATAGATAGACGAATGGATGGATGGATTGACAGAAGTACAGATGGATGGCTGGATGGATAGAAATAAAGATGTCTGGATGTGTGTTGGATTAATTGTGTACCTTTTCCAAACAAGTCAAAATGTTGTTCAATTCATAGTGAAACAAACTGATAAATAGCCTCAAACGTAAATATCACCTGAACTCACAACCTAAATTGTGCACCAAACTTTCCAAACAAAGCCATGTTTTAAATCACATTTTATGATATAATTTCCACTATTGATGGAATATTGAATTGACAAACAATGCTTGTATATTCGCGATTGGAAATTGTTTGCAGTCAAACGAAATAAACAAGCAAGATTCTTAAGGGTCTGTGGTACTGAAAGTTCAAACGTGGCTATATTCACCACGTGTATTGTGTGGTGTGGAGCAGTGCTGAAGGTTACCTGAGCCACAGAAGGTTCGGCAGGGATAGTAGCAACCCTTGGCCTCATCTGGAACCTCTCCGGGGGTGCTGTGAACATGCAGGTATGTGGATATCCTGCTGGACTGGATGGCCACCAGGTTTCCTCCAATACCTACAAAAAAGCAATATTAATCATATTAGACAAATGCATACTGAGAATAGAAGCATAATAATACACAAAAGACAAGCAAACAAGGCTGTGAATACAATTTTTACTGTTTACCTTTCAATATTTTACTCAAAATATGAACAAAAACCTAAAGACACTTAAGTTTATTTTCAGATGAGAGGATTTTTTCCCAAAACCCATTTTCGAACCATTTGTGGAGATGTATTCGACATAGGATTGAAGCTTTGGTGACTTTCTGAGCCCAAGAACGTCTGAGCCCAATTCTCCAGGTGGGGTTGCTGGAGAATTTGTTTTTAAATCATTCAAGATTAGACAGATGTCCTATTCCAGAGTGATTCATGACACTTCCAGTTAACTGGAATTGACTTATTAATCATCTCCCTGTTGATTTCGCCATTTCACAAATAACCTCTTCCAATTTTGTGAAGCTCAAATTGCCTCAATAGTGTGTGCTAATACAGGTGCACGGCCCTGTAAAATTGCATCAAAACAAAAAAGGGAAAAGAATTGTGCCTGGTCTCAACACTTTAGGGCTTAAAAACCTGTGAGTTCTGCAGAGGAAATGCTTTTTAATCCACAAACACAGGCTTAATTTTTTTCACTGGCAGCCATGAGTCACCAGTACGAACTCTGCTTTTGTCCCCCGCCTCTTTATCTTTCTTTCTTTCTTCCTTCCTTTCTCTCACACACACACACACACACGCCAACAAGCACAGCGCTTCCCTCTGTTTCTCCCTCTCCAGAGGAAAGCAGAGCGCTGTCCAGAGCCGCAGTAATGATATGTCACGCCCAGCAGTTCTGGAAGAAGACAAGCGAGACAAGAAAGAGGAGAGACAGAGGACAGAACAGAACGGACAACACAGACAATGACTCAACGTACGCATTCTCTCCTCTTTTTACATCTGGCTTGTCACTCTGACGAAATGAAACATATGCTTCTGAAGCGAAACAAACAGAACGAACAGAATAGAATTGAACAGAATAGGAAATTTACTAAACAACATGAAGTCAAACAGGACATGACACAATAAAATGTTAATGCACAGAATAGAATAGACTAGAATAGAATAGAGAAGAATAGAATAGAATAGAATAGAGTAGAATAGAACAGAACAGAACAGAATAGAACAGAATAGAATAGAACAGAATAGAATAGAACAGAATAGAACAGAATATAATAGAACAGAATAGAACAGAATAGACTAGAATAGAGAAGAATAGAACAGAATAGAATAGAACAGAACAGAATAGAATAGACAACAGGATGTCAAATGAACATGCAGTATTTGAACGACACCAAAAATGCAATGAAAAAACACAAAACAATTATTCTGACTTGATCAAATTTGATAAAACAGAGGCAAATTTAGCAGTTCTGCACAAAATGAATATTGTCTATTTACATTAACAAATTTTTTAGCTGAAACTGTGATCATTGACAATTTATGTAATGCAAGTCAACAGCTACAAGCACTTTTGGACAAAAAAAACAAAACAAAAAACAAAAACAAGATTAATACCTACAGCTCTTGACAATACACTACCTGTCACCTATTCAAGTTTTAGGAACAACAAATAATAACTTGACTTATAGATGATCATTTGCTATCAGAAGTGGCTTATATGAAAGCCAAAGCCCTCTAGATTACAGTTATTTTACCAAAATAAAATAGGATCATGTCTTGATTTTTAATGATTAAATTAGGACAGTAAGGTCTGATTTTGCTTAGACAAAAGTCAATAATAATGTACAGTATAGAATATAAAATCATGGTGCGTTCTCCATCTAACCCCAGACATGCTCAATAATGTTTATATATCTGGTGACTGGGCTGGCCAATCCTCGAGCACCTTGACCTTCTTTGCTTTCAGGAGCGTTGATGTGGAAGCTGAAGTATGAGAAGGAACACTATCCTGCTGAAGAATTTGCCCTTTCCTGTGGTTTGTAATGTAATGGGCACAAATGTCTTGATACTTCAGGCTGTTAATGCTGCCATCCACTATGCAGACCTCTCGCACGCCCCCATACTGAATGTAATCCCAAACCATGATTTTTCCTTTACCAAACTTGACTGATTTCTCTGAGAATCTTGAGTCATTGCGGGTGCCAATACGTCTTCTGCAGTATTTGTGATGACTTGGATACAGTTCAACAGATGATTCGAAAAAATCTACCTTCTGTCAACTAGAAGTCAAGTTAATGTTTGTTGCTATTACAACTAGGATCGACAACAAGACTTTTGTCACGCTGAGGTTTTATTCATTGAAAAACTATAACAAAAATCTGATTATCATTTATGCCATTATTTTTGTGCCTTTAATTCACAGATTCAGCAAACAGAATAGACCTTAATATATTTTCAGAAGACATGTGTATTCATTTAGTTTTGCCAGTTTATTTGTTTTTGACTCTGAAAGTGCTGGCTTACACTTTATGAATCACCAAGAAAAACCATTTGAGCTAAAAAACCTTTTTAAATGTTGCACTGAAGAACAAAATAACCAATGTCTTTAATGTCATGTTGTGTTACTGTAACTTATTTTACTAGATTTCTAACTTTTTGTTATTGTAACGTCACGTTTTAATTAATGTAAAGTGAAATTACTTGTAAAATTAATTTGACTTAAAAACTTTAGGCATCCACAAAATTTTTAAAGCGTGTCGGTCTGCAAATTAGCAGCAAATAAAAATTTTTGGGTGAACAGTTTCATTAAATTGTATATAACAAATTAAACAACCAAACAATACACAACAGAAGACACACACAAAACAAAACAGAAGATAACAGAGACATTTTAGAGGAGGAAAACACTGTCAAAACTATAAACTGCTGGGCATTTGGGAATTGTTTATGAAAGCTGGTTCTACACATACACACACAAACTGAAATGTTTCTTTTGGCTCCAGATTTTTTGAGAATAGTAAAAACTTTTGGAAATTATTTTAAAATGACATCTTCAGTCCACAGCCAAACAGGAAATCAGTAATCTGAACTGTAATAAGACAGCAAACTTATTTCGCACATACAGAAGGGCATTCATGCCCACAATAGCAATAATATTTCCCATCGTTAAAGAGCAGACCTGAGGGAAAACGATTATCTTTTAGCAGAGTTCAGGCTTCTGCATAATTAGTCCCAATAAGGCCATGTTTATGTTTAATTTAGAGGTTACCATTAAACCAGGCTGTGCCACGTCCCTGTGGCAGTGCTGGAGAGATGCCATCTGCATGGAGGAGTGTGTGGGCAAATGTCTGCAATTCAGATTAGCTGGCCAGGTCTAAAATGTCTTTGTTTGTTTTTTTCCACAAACAAGCAACATTATTTTGGATACAGGCTAGGGGCATGAGAATAAACAAAAAGTGCATGGGAATTTTTCAACCTTCCCAGGAGCATAGAAGTGCAAGTAATCTGATGCCTGGCTTAGCCTTGTCTGCCAATAGGAAATGGAGATGATACGCAACCTCGTTTCTGTCCAAGCACCAGGATTAACACATATGGATGCTTTAATCTGGGTCACAGAGCTGATGAGAATTTGGCTGGGTGTCCAGCATGGTTCGAGAATGGGCCTACTTGTTTTTTTTTATATTTGCAGAGTCCAAGTTGGGATGTACAGAACTACAACATTTCAATCTGTTTTAAATGAAGCCAGTGCAATTATTAGATGGGTTCAGTTTCATTTGACCCTGATTGGATATTGGGTTTTCTTTAGACACATTTTTATGTTCAAAAAAAAAAAAGCCATTTATGCAAAGAAAACTAAACTAATTATTCTGTGTAATTAAATGAAATGACGTAGGAAAAAGGTATTGAACACATGAAGAAAGAGAGGTGCAGAAAGGCAGTGAAAGCCCAGACAGCAGCTGAAACCTCTCAGTAGTTCTTCAGCAACCCTTTTCCCTTCCTCAGTGTAAATTAATATTAGCTGCTTCAGGCAAACATCTACATAAGCAAGATGATGAAGATGAATCCAGGGTGGACATTTCAGCAAGACAATCATCAAAACACAGCCAAGGAAACTCTCAAATGGTTTCAGAAAAAGAAATTGAAGCTGTAGAATGGCCAAAATAAAGATCAAAATACAATAAAGTAAAAATACAAAATAAAGATTAAATTTGATAGACGAGACCCACAGAACCATCAAGATTTTACACTCTGTTGAAGTCAGAACTCTGTTTATTCTCCTAAAGAGAGGTGTATTTAAGCTACCATCACCAAAAAAGCCTTTTATAAAAAGTATTAAATATGTTTCTGTAGTTCAGCACTTTCTCCTTGTGTCGTTTTATTGTAATTACACAAAACTCATTTTTCAGATTTTTTTTGTATTGTTTTATTTTTATGTTTCTGGATAAAATCTGGATCAATTCCATGTCAACAGCTCCTTTAGAAATATTATTCCCAGGGAAAAACATGACGTGTTTAATACTTATTTTCCCCACTGTATATGTAACAGGTAGTCCTTACAAAAAATTGCAACAGAACTTAAAATTAAGAAAAAAGAATTTAGCACGAGATGAAATTTAACAGTGGAAAAAATCCATTTTAGCTGCCAAAATTGTATACGAGTTAGCCGATTTGTTTTTATCATTATGAATGTATATTACAGCTAAAGCACAGTGTACAAATGATGCACTGCAACTAATAACATTAAAAAAAAAAAAAAAAACATGCACAAAAAATAGATGAGCCACAGGAAGTGGTTTGTTGGGCAACTAATTAAAAAACACACACATACACACAAAACAATATTAATACCAATAGCTCTAGAAAATACATTGAAATCTTACCAACTGAAACAGTATAGTAAGAACAGTAAGAATCTGAACATTATGACATTATTATCATTATTGTCCCTTCCACAGCTTCAGCAAACAGAATGAACTTCAATGTATTGTCAGGAGATGTGTGTATTCATTTAGTTTTTTGACTCTAAATGTACTTGCAGCTAAAGCAGAGCATGTAAATTAAAGCACTGCCACTTAAAACATTAAAACAAAACAAAAAAAAGATGCATAAAAATAGATAAGCCACAGTAAGAGGTTTGTTGGGCACCAATTTAAAGCATCTTGAGCCATCTTTAGTGGATAAGAGAGCTCTGACTTTACTCTATTTACGTAAAAAGGAAACCATTTCTCTGAGCTTAAGTGGCACATGTGTGTGTGTATGTTGCAATCATTGAAAATTACCTTCCCTGACTTCCTGTTGGGCAGACAAACCATAAAAGCCTCTGTTAGTCATCCTATCTGACTCTTTCCTCCGATTTTTTCTTCAACCTTGAGAATAAAAACCTTTTGGGACCAACCTTAGATATTTAGATATTCCCCAGCTTCTTTAGCATACATGCACAGCTGTTTGGTGGTCTGGGCGGGAGAGCCTAAACATTCTGGAGACAGCGTAAATGTCTCTCATTAGCAGCCTTTAATTAAAAATGGTACGGCTCTTTGTGGAGGTGCCATTGGTCCTGGCTTCTTTTCCGGTTACCACCAGAAACTCAACTACCGCAATTAATGACTTCACCCCACGGCGCAATCTCATCCAACTCTATTTCAGCTCTATTCCATCCTTTTGGCTTTTGCCTCAATATGGAAACGTTCATTAAAAAAATCACAAAAGTGCCTATATCTGCCTGGAGGAGGATTCTTGCTTGACTTTAAATGAGGGAGATTATTACAGAGACGTAATAACAGTCTGAGAAGGGATGGAAATATCGTCTGTAAGAGCGCAAATTTGAGGATACGGGGGCGTTGGGAATTAAAAAAAAGGTCTAGAAATCAAGGTTTTAAAAGCTTTAAACCTTCCGAGAGACAAATTATGACACTCAAATACAAGTTAGATGTTGGCATAGTTCAGCTACAGAACATTACGCAGAATTTATTATGATTAAAATATTGATTAAACGTCAGGAATTAGCCATTAGTGCTGACAAGTGCAGTAATATCTGCAGAGTGTATTTTAAGAAGATAAACAGTACACGCTTTATAGGCTGTTATTGTATTGAATAACAAATCAAGGAAAGCTTATTTACAAAACAGAATAAATATGTCATTCATTCACTTTTCTTCGGCTTAGTCCCTTATTTATCAGGGGAAGCCACAGCGGGATGAACCGCCAACTATTCCAGATAAATGTTTTTTCATGCAGCGGATGCCATTCCAGCCACAACTCAGGAATGTATATATATAAAAAATATATATATAATATAATATAATATATATATAAGCATATATATATATATATATATATAATTTATATAAATTATATTTCCATATATATATATATATATATATATAAAATATTATATATATATTTTTT
>CAIGQQ010002477.1:6318800-6400870 GCA_903798035.1 Danio albolineatus
TGTGACATAAACTTCAAAATCGAAATTGTGCTATATATCCCGTGGTTTCTATTTAAATATATATATATATATAAAAGCAACCACGGGATATATAGCACAATTTCGATTTTGAAGTTTATGTCACAAAATGAGACCATTTTTTCTCAGAATTGCGAGTTTGCTTCAATTTTTTTTTGTAAGTTTACATCTCTAAGTCTTTGTTTTTTATTTTATTCTATTTAAATCTTTATTTGACCAGGAAAACCTCTGGAGATTTGTATTTTTTTTTTCAAGAGTGTCCTGGACAAATATGGTAGACAACATATCAAAATAAATCAATACAAAATACTAATGCATCCTATAATTGTACCATCAAAACACATCTAGGCACAAAATGCACAGTAAGATTTTAAATAATAATAAGTAATAGTTATACATACATTTGGAGTAATAGCAGACTTGAAAAGAATAATAAATTTGTATGTAATGAAAATCATAAGATTCTGTAATAGTTGTAAGATAAAAATAAAACATACTAAAACTCATACAATGTACAAAGTTTAAATTGTAAGATATAAGACTAAATATGGCAACACACAGAATAAGGTTGTATTCGTTAACTGTTAAGACATCCCCATTGGCTTTTTTTTTAAAGTTTCTAATCAACACTAGATCTTTTAATGATTTCACTCGAATTTGACGGCCCTCAGAATAGTTTCTGCTAAGAATACATAACCATATTATATCACAAAATATAAAGTTTTTTTATACTATCTTAACTTTTTTTTATCATCAATTAAATTCAGCTAGGTTTCATTAAAATTGCAACACTTTTGAAGAAAAAAAAACTCATGTGTGTTCGTACCTGTGAACATAAAATTAACTAACATTAATTAATGAAACCTTATTGCAACATGCAACCAGTCAAACTTACTTTTTTTATGTTATGTATGTAGATAAGCTTCCATAATTAATAATAATTTAATAATAATAATAATAATAATAAAGAAGATCTCAATGATAAAAGGCATGTAAATACATAATATTATACCAAAACATATAAAGAAGTCTCTGATTTTACAGACAAAAAAATGATTTTATCCTACGTGACACTATCGTCATGTGTTAATTAATTAAAAATGCTACATTTTCTGACATGAGCACATATATTAACAAACATTAACTAATGAACAAATTATTGTAAAGTGTAAGTTGACACAATTACCTTTTTTATGTTATGTATGTAAATACGCTTTCATAATAATAATAATAATAATAATAATAATAATAATAATAATAATGATGATAAAGAAGGTCTTACCATTGATAACAGGTGTGTAAACCACCATCCCAGCCAGGTTGGGATCAGACACAGTTTTATCCAGGATGAGTCCTCCAATACTAAAATAGCAGAAATGTTGATGATGTTAAAGCACTGCAGAAAGGTCAACTTTGATTTTTTAGCGGTGTATGTGTGAATCCATGACCAGGTGTGTGTGTGTGTGTGTGTGTGTGTGTGTGTATGTGTGTGTGTTTGTGCGCAAGCATCACACCTGCTAATGAACATAGCAGTGATAACTGGCTCCCAGCCGGAGTAGAGCAGCTGACGGCTGGCAGGGTGTTTGGAGGAGATGACCATCCAGAGCGGAGTCAGACTGATGAAGAAGGCACACACCAGAAACGACACGTATGGGTGAGAGTCTGGATAAATAGACAAGAGAACAACATCCCAGTGAGTGATGAAGCATAGCAACACAACCTTTAAAGTAGCAACAGTTAAAGGTTATTTAATACAGCTTATTAATGTATTATTATAACAATAATCAGCTCATTGGTCCCTTTAGTAAATGCTGTAAAAAGTCCCTAAATTAAGCTTTTTTAAATGACATAATTTTAACAAATATCATAAAATTCTTCTGGGACATGCCTGCAGCTTTCGTCACAGATGAAAAAGAAGAATAAACAAATTATTTCATCATTTAATTTCCGTTCATCTGTTCAAAATCTATTTGAGTGTTTTTTCTTCTGTTGAACACAAAAGAAGATAATTAGAAAAATGTTGGCTGCTGGCACCCTTTGTCTTCCATAGTAACACTTTCCTACTACGAAATCAATGGGTGCCAGCAACCAGCATTCTTCAAAATGTCTTCTTTCATGTTCAACAGAGGAAAGAAACTCATAAAGGTTTAAAAGTACATGAGGAA
Organism: Danio albolineatus; assembly: GCA_903798035.1. Taxonomy (NCBI): domain Eukaryota; kingdom Metazoa; phylum Chordata; class Actinopteri; order Cypriniformes; family Danionidae; genus Danio; species Danio albolineatus. The sequence continues at coordinate 6,320,984 of CAIGQQ010002477.1, forward strand.
GAATAAACCATGAGGTAACTTTCATTAATGGGTAAACTATCTCTTTATTACATGTATCCAGCTATTCTTCTTTGTAAATTACCTTTCATAACCAGATTTTTTTTGTAGAAATGACTGCTTCTTCATTCCTCAGTCCTGACCACACAATAACCCATTTCTGCCATTTTCCATAACCTGAGAGGGGTTGACAGCTGTGACGGCCGGCTGACAGAAAAAAAATAACCATGACCGACATCTTGTTGATGTCAGACATCATGTTGTCGGCTGCGGTCAAATGGGACACATCAGCTCAACTTGCTTTAAGAATTTGGTTATAACTTACATGAGGGCTGAAAAATATTTAGAATATTGATTTAAATGTATTCACAATGATATTGGTGGAATGAATGAATGAATGAATGAATGAATGAATGAATGAATAGTGCTGTCAAAAGAGTAATGATGATGATTTATCACATCCAAAACAAATGCCAACTTTTCCAGCATATGTTTTACACAGCGGATGCCCTTCCAGCTGCAACCCATCACTGGGAAACATCATACACTCTCATTCACACACAAACTACAGACAATTTAGCCAACCAAATTCCCCTGTACTGACATGTTTTTGGACTGTAGGGAAAACCGGAGCACCCGGACCACGCGAACATGGAGAGAACATGCAAACTCCACACACACACACACACACACACACACACACACACACACACACACACATATATAATGTTTATTAATACTTATAATTTAAATATTTATATCTAATAATACAATTATGTATTATACAAATTATATATGCAAATATTTTGGTTTAGTGCATTTTCATACATTTATTTCTATGAATACAAAATATTTATACAGTTTGTACACATACATTTATGCATATACAAACTTTTATTTGGGTAAGACTATTCATGATTAATCATTGGACAGCACTAATATCTAGTAAATATTTAATATGACTTTTATTTTTGTCCAGAAATTTTACAATAGATCATGCTGTTACATAAATATAGTATTTCTAGGTCTAATGAGTGGCCGCAAACATTATTTTAACATTTATTTTTTTATTTTCATAAACATTAAGCTTTATTCATGTGCATTACCTGCCATTTTTAACACAATTCAAAACTTGTGATCTGATTTTGATCTGATTTATGCATCATCACTCAAAAACGTGGCGGCTCGATCAGAACTGAAAACCATATTTTTCCGCTGTGTGAAAAATGTAGCCATGCTGACTGGCTCTAATTGGATTTAAACAGATTGAGGATGAAAAAAAAAAAGATCTTCTTAAAAACCGAATCAAATCTGCAGACAGTGATGCCAAAAGAGGTTTCACTCTTCCCTAAATACTGCTCATCACACATTAAACAGCCTAAATCTTTAAATCCCAAGCATAGAAGCAACATCTGTGAGACTATATTTAGTGTGAGATGGGCATCGGTGTGCGCTAATGATGGCAGAAGCTTCTCTTCTCAGCCGGGCTGGCATGGCAGATATGGCTTTGGCATGGCATGGTGGTGCCATTTGCCTTGCCCTCACCTTACTTCACCTCTTTCAGAAAGGGAAACACTAAAAAAAGTATTGTGGCGCGACTCTGGACCAGTCTGAGGCTTATCACACTGAGTAATCAGCCTCATTAAACCAGCATAAATACTCCAGAATGCTGCTCAGGACGGCCCATGTGTAACTTTAACACTTTTAAGAGATATTGTTAGAGATGTATGAGAGACATTGGCTAGGCTTTCCAGAGTCTATTTATTTTGTGTAAAATGATAAAAAAAAACAAGCTGAAAATTAAGTATGAAGAAAATTAACACAGGGCGCAACGGTGGCCTAGTGGGTAGCACGATCGCCTCACAGCAAGAAGGTTCCTGGTTCGAGTCTCGGCTGGGTCAGTTGGCATTTCTGTGTGGAATTTGCATGTTCTCCCCGTGGTTGCGTGGGTTTCCTCCGGGTGCTCCGGTTTCCCCCACAGTCCAAAGACATGCAGTACAGGTGAATTGGGTAAGCTAAATTGTCCGTAGTGTATGTGTGTGAATGAGAATGTATGGATGTGTTTCCCAGAGATGGGTTGTGGCTGGAAGGGCATCCGCTGCGTAAAAATATGCTGGATAAGTTGGCGGATCATTCCGCTGTGGTGACCCCGGATTAATAAAGGAACTAAGCCGAAAGGAAAATGAATGAATGAATGAATGAATGAAAATTAACACATAAAGAAAATCAATCAATTTTTTCTCATCAATTTCAGAATCAATTTATGTTTTTTTGCTTAAATTGAATAAAATAATTTAATATTTGCATCAACATTTAACAAGTTATATATTATTATTATTAGTAGTAGTAGTAGTAGTAATATTATCAATTCTTCTTCTTATTATTATATTATTATTGTTTAACCATATTTAATCAATTCAGATTAACCAGTTATCCATTCATGTTAAAATATAATACAATAAAAAAGATATAATATAAATCAGACCGGTTAAGAATTCAAATGATTTTAATATTAACATTTTATATTGTACAATATTGTAATAATATTATATACAACATGTATTAATATATTCTATCAATAACTAAAAATGAATTAATAGATTATTAAGTATACATAAAATAGTAAAATCATAATTAAGACCTGATAAACAGGATAAAAAAGCAAAATATACACTACCGGTCAAAAGTTTGGGGTCAGTAGGATTTTTAAATGTTTTAAGATAAGCTGCACCTGCTCACCAAAGCTGCATTTATTTAATTAAAAATACAGTACAAACTGTAAAACTGTGACATGTCATCGCACTATAAAATAACTGTTCAAAAGTAGTTTATAATTTAATTTAATAATTTATTCCAGTGATTTTAATGATGAATTTTTAGCTTCATTACTCCAGTCTTCAGAGTCACATGATCCTTCAGAAATCACTCTACTACAAATTATTATTGTTATTATTAATAATGGTAAAAGTAATAAAAGCAATAATGATTGGACTAATAATTTCATTTAAAAATTTACAAGTAATAAATATATATTTAATAAATAAATATTTAACATTTTTTTTACATTTAATAAATGCCACTTTGATGAACAGAATAATTTTCCTTTAAAAAAATTGTATATACACACACTTTCATAATGTGAATGAATTAATATTAATTTAATGATCATGACAACACTTTCATGCGGTATTAGATTGTGTCTACACTTGTTTGCTGTTTATTTAAACTACTTATATAAAATAAGCTGAAACAACACAATTCTTTAGATGTTTTTTATATCTAATGAATCCACTTAAATCTGTAAAATCTAATAAGTTAACTTAACTTCATCACGTTGTCCCTACACAAATCAATTGTGCTGAGCCAGCATTTTTAACAGTGTACGTCAGAGAGACTGTATGTGTCTGTGTGGCGAAGACAGTCTTAATGGTCTGTTTCATGAGAATGTGGATCCGCAGACCCGGAGTGAGGTCATGCACTGTGTCACAACACTCTCATTGTCCTGAGCCAGACTCATTAGCAGAGTGACCCGACCCATAAAACATATCAACCCCTCGGCCCCATAAACCATAACTTACACACCTCGCATCTGCTGACACCTGCAGTAAAGTGTGAAATGCACTGCTGGATTTAAGATATATTACTGATCGCATTCTAATATGACATATAAACACTGAAATATGATCAATTATTTGATATGAGATTCAGTGTTACGATAAATCAGGCTCAATTTGATTTACTCAAGGATGAAATCTTAAGTGAGGGATTCTGACGCCCTCTTGTGGTAAAAGTAAAACTGATCCGCCAGACAGAAATTGCTACACATTTATCAAACTCTTGACCTGTTTTCTATTTTACACTCTCAGAAATAAAGGTACAGGAGCTATCACTGGGGCGGTACCCCAGTGATAGATACATATTTGGGTAACACTTTACAATAAGGTTCACTAGTTAATGTATTTACTAACATGAACTAATCATGAGCAACACTTGTACATCATTTATTAATCATAATTGAACATTTACTAATGCATTATTAACATCCAAGTCCATGCTTGTTAACATTAGTTAATGCACCGTGAGTTAACGTGAACTAACAATAAACAACTGTATTTTTATTAACTAACGTTAACTAAAATGAACAAATACTGTACTAAACGTATTGTTCATGGTTTGTTCATGTTAGTAAATGCATTAATTAACATTAACTAATGAACCTTATTGTAAATTGTGACCCATATTTGTACCCAAAGAGTCCACAGAGGTACCTCAAAGGTGCATTTTAGTGCCCAAAGGTACCTAAAAAGTACCTTTGAGGTACCATTATGGACCATTCAGGTACAGATGTGTATCTTTTGAAAAGTTGCTGCCCCAGTGACAGCTCTTGTACCTTTATTTCTGAGATTATAGGGGGAAAGAATCTCTTTAAGGCTTTATTAATTTTTTTTTAATTTAGAGATTTTTTTGCCTAAAATATGTCATTTTGTTATGACTTTGCAACAATATCTGTGGCGTTTCATGTGTTCTTTTCTTTTGTTGTCAAAGAAAAAATTTAATTAATAAACAAATGTATGTGTATGTATATAAATATATATATATTTACATACACATACACATACACATATACATATACATATACATATACATATACATATACATATACATATACATACACACACCAGTGCTTCCCACAGGTTTGAAATATACTAGCAGTGGTAGTCGGATTGAAACACACCTTTTACACATCACATAAATGGTCAACTACATGTGACAAACGAAAAATTAAAGTATGATATTTAACTTTATTTTTCTATTTGTTTTACTTTCCAATAGGTTAAAGTTTTTTTTAAAAGCTGTTTAAATAAACGAAGCAAGTTCAAGTTGCTTTATCGGCATGCTGTTTTGTACTGTATTGCCAAAGCATTTTAGATATGTATGAAGCAGAGAAGCCCAAACTAGGGCCTGTGGGCCAGAGAAAGATGTAAGCAAAATCGTTTTTATTACAAATAACTATTGAAAACATATTTATTGGATACAGTGTATTTGTTCAATCCCAATTGTAAAATTACTGCACAGCATTGTGTTCAGTCCACCACAATCAAAATGACAGAGCTTTCATTTATGCTGCTAAACATTTAAATGTCATCTTACTAAAAGCTAATTAGATTTAGAGCAGTAACTTATATTTAAACACATTTTAAGCAAGTCTTCTGTTTTACTACTTTGGCATTTAATTGTGGGCATATAAATAAAGTGCACCAAATTGCTATTTTGAGTCTGAGCCACTAAGCAAAACTGAGCTGTTTTTACTCTTCTGCATTCTCACTTTATATATCAAGCGGGTCATTAAAAGCCTCATATATCAACTGCAATAATAAAAAATGAAAGCACCCTTCTCTGGCAAGCTCCAGATTAAAATGTTTAAGTGAAGCTTGACTAGTTGATGGAAAGGATGTTACTCTAAGTGTGTGTGCGTATGTGAGAGAGCGAGCATGTGAGCTTAAAGCGTGTGTGTGTGTGTGTGGGTTTGTGGTGGTACAATAACTGGGAGTGACAGATGCATATTTAAAGCCAGTACGAGTTTAGCAATCCATTCAACAACACACGAGCGGGCTTTTAAAAATGCCAAGTTCCTCTGAATTTGACAGTCTACATGGCATCTGTCAAATGTTTATTCATAGATGCATGCTAATAATTCAAGCGAGCATATGCTAACTTATAATGTAATGTAGATTGGCAGCTCACTAGGTTTTGGAGTCCTTATTTTCATATTGTACTCACCTATGCAGTTGTATAACCCCTGGCTGATCCATGCTAGGATGGCCAGCGTGATGAGGTCACCAAAACTGGCGGCGATGGGCGTGGCTACATTATCAGGGTTGATACCCGTCTTCTTAGAGCCCACAATCACACCCACCATTATTATACCTGAGAGGGAAGACGCACAAAAGACACTCACTTGCAACTGGACACTCATAATGTGGCTAAAATGATGAATAACAAATACAGTATATCAGATTTCACCATAATAACAATAGAAGCATTATTTGTTGTGAACAGAATCTGCTTTAGTAGTTGCCCGTAAGAGTATTAGAGGTTAATCTGTGTGTACCCTGCAGCAGAGATGCTATGAAGGCTGTGGCGACACTACTGGTACACAGCAAAACGGCATGACTGATCTGGAACTCTCCCTCAGGAATCCAACCCAGTACAACAGCCGCTACGGCCGCCAGAAACCCGATTACTGTGGCCTGAACCTGAGAAAGAAAAAAGAGAGAGACAATGAGAGGTAACACTGGGGTCAGCAATAATAAGTTCAGATTTTTATCCAGCATGTGGAACCATCGGCTTATTAATCTGTTTATATTTCTTTGGTTATGACATAGAGTTGAAGTCAAAATAATTAGCCCTTCTGTGATTTTTATTTACTTTTTTAAATATTCCCCAAATGATGCTTAACAGAGCAAGGAATTTTTCACAGTATTTACAGTACTATAACACTTTTTCTTCTGGAGAAAGTCTTATCTGTTTTATTTTGTCAAGAATAAAAGGAGTTTTAAAAAAAATTTAAAACCATAATAATGTCAATATCATTAGCCCCCTTAAGCAATATATATATTTTTGATTGTTTACAGAACAAACCATTGTTATACAATGACTTGCCTAATTACATGAACTAATTAAGCCTTTAAATTGCACTATAAGCTGAATACAAGTATCAAGAAAAATGTCTAGTAAAATATAATGTGCTGACATAAAGGCAAAGATAAAAGAAATCAGGTATTATAAATAAGTTATTAAAACTATTATGTTTAGAAATGTGGTAAAAACTCTTCTAACTTTAAACAGAAATTAGGGTACAAAATATACAGGGGAGCTAATAATTCTAACTTCAACTGTATATCAGTAGAAATGTATTAAACTAGTAATAACAATACTAATATTCAATTTATTTACATTTTTAACATTTTTTTCCTAATTGTTATGTAATTTCGATTAATTTATTTTAATCATCTTTTCTTGTTATTATTTTAAAAATAGGCTGCATCTGTATTGGTGAAACTATCCGCATTTGCTGGTTTTAAGGTCGCTGCTGTATAAATTATCCTTGAGAAAAGCTCTTACCTGTTTCAGTGCCAAATTCCCAATAATGAGATTCCACTTCTCTATGGGAGAGTCCATTTTGCCCACATTCACCTAAAGGAGGACAAAAACACACTTTCAGTCTTATTTCAATCAGACACTTAATAAAGTGGTCACTAAAAAAATTATTTTATTTTATTTTATTTATGATTATTATTTATTTAGATTTTTTGGTGTTTAGTTTTGATTTCTTTAGTACATGTTAAAAGCTCCGAAATTCAATAAAGACATCGTTTAAAAATTCTCCTGCCTAGAGCTTCCAAAAAGGAGAGAGACTTTTAGTATTGACTCCATATTTTCTTCTTCTTTATTTACCCATATATTTATTATATCTTCTTTATTCATTCATTCATTCATTCATTCATTCATTTATTCATTTATTTTATTTTATTTTATTTTATTTTATTTTATCAATTGGTTTATTATTTTTTATCCGTGTCTTGATTCATCTTTGCATACTTATTGAAGGCTTCAAAATACAGGGATGGGGTGGGAGAAAGGAGGGATGGTGCTTAGTAGGGGGTAGAAAAGCTTAGGTTTGATTAAAGAGTTCTGCAGTTTTCTTGTTTTTGTTGTTGCTATATATTTGACGTCATCTCTTTGCTGATTGGACTTCTATTTTTCATATACATTCATATGATTGTATATTATCTGGAAACAACGCAATAAATGATTGAAATTAAAAAGCATACATTTAAATGTACTAATAATACATCCTTATATGTAATGTAGGTTATGTAATGTAATATTAATCTATTTAAATTCATTACAAATTAAATCTAAAATTAAACACAAAGTGCTTCAGGGATAGTTCATGTATCTGTGCTCTTTGGATGAGGGATTTATAAACAAACAACGAAATTATAAGTCAAAGGCACTCGAAAGTAAGTGAAACAATTTAAAAGAATACATTATTTACTTTTCAAGTGCCTTGGACTTGTGATTTCGTTGTTTATCATTACAAATTAAGTCTTATTCATATTCTTAACAAAAAAAGGCTGTTTTATTAAAATTTTATTTTTAATTGCATTTAAAATAATAAATAAATATTAGCTGAAATCATAAAAACAGGCTTCATCTTTTTTTTATAACTATTAGATTTTTATTTAAACTTTTGCTTTTAGAGGAGAAAAAAAGCACAAACTAATAGCTAAAACAAGAGAAGAGCACAAAAAACCCCAGCATGAGACCAAATTACTTCTGAGTGGTGGATTTTGGAACTGGAAATTGTACATTGAAAAGAAAACCGCCATCTGAGGAAAAGATAACAGCATTTCAAGGTTTGGAAAGGATCGCTGCCCGCAGTGTAACAGCAAGATGGCTGACTTCACTGTGGATGAACTAGTGTGTGTGCTTAAGAAAATAAAGGAAACAAATGTAAATGTGAGAGAGCGACGTCTGAGGGCAACAGACTCAGTGTGTGTGCATATGTGTTTTTTTTCCACAGCTGCATGAGGGTGAACAGAAGGCCTGTACTTTCACCCCTCTCCTCCGCTCGCTCCACACCACCAGGGTTTGTTTATTCTTTCACCTCGAGGGGGGACGACAGATTTGCCAGGAGAACACTAGACGCTAAACTGCATGAGCTGAAACCCCTATGAGCGCTGAGTCCCTGGCTGAGAAAAAAAAAACAGCTACCTCAAAAAATAATAATAAAACTACTCTGTCAGCAGAAAGCAGCGGAGACTCCAGTGCCCAGAGGAAAGGGCAGGAGAGGAGAGCACTTCTGAACTAGCAAATGCAGGGGTTCCCAAACTTTTTCGTATAAAGGGCCAAAAACCCAATATGATTGAGAGACATGGGACAGAGGTAAATCTCAAACTACAGTATATTACAATAAAGTTGTCATGAGTAATTTCCTAATTTATTTTATGAGATTTAAAAGAGAACATTACTTTGACTTGTATTAACTAATGCCGTATAACTTTTAAAATGACAGCTTATTGAAGTAAAAGCATAAACAATCACATTTATAACACAGTAGAGTTCAATGCTGAATACACTAGTCAAGCAGAATCTACCTTTGCCTTGATTTGTTTTCTATCTGTCAGGTGACAGTATATACATTTCAACTAAATCTGATTATTATACACCATTTGATTGAAACATTTAATTTCAGCTTTTGACAATAAAACAAACAAACAAAAGGTTATAGTACATTTGAAATGACAATCTCTAAACCATCCCTGGCCAAATCAAAGGTTACCATGGACTACCTTTGGCCCGCAGGCCCTAGTGTGGGCATCTCTGAGCTAAAGTAAACTACACTAATCCAAACATTCCTGAGTCTGTAACTATGGAAGAGTTTTAATGGATCATTTGTGATGCATTTTTGTCTTCCATAGTAGGAAAACAGGAAAAAAGACTACACTGAAGAAAAAAATGGCTTTGGATTTACTACATTTTTCAGGGTAAGAGGTTGCAAACAATTTCTATGGGCTGAATTTAAACAAACAAATTATGTTAATCGTTACTAAATTTAATTCGTTTGTTTAAATTCAGCCCATATAAACTGTTTGCAACCACTTACCTTAAAAAAATAAATCGAGCAAATCCAATGAATTATTTTTTAGTGTAGCGGGGTCAGAAATGAAGAGGGTCGATGTTGCTCATACAGCAATATAAGCACAAAAAAATGCTTACGAAAGAGGAACTGTCTGGCCACTTTATTGGGTACACCTGTTAAACTACTTCTTAGGGCAAAGCTCTAATCAGCCAATTACATTGCAGCAACACGATGCATTTGATCAATCTGCTGAACCACATAACAGCCACACCTCTATACTGAGAACAGGAACTTAATTCAAAGCAGCTCAACAAAACTGGACAATAGAAGATCAGTTTCCATTCCTGCTGCGACATTCAAGGCAAGGTCAGAATTTAGTGTAAACACCATGAAAGCACGGCTCCATCCTGAATTCCTTGAACAGATCATAAATATAATAACTTTAACTTTTAAGTTATTAGTTACTAGTTAATTAGCAATGACTAATAAAGCTATGGTAACTATTAACCTCAACTTTTCCGAACTTGACTATAATGCAGTAATGTGCACCTTTTGTAAAGTTGCTTTGAAACCATGATTATTGTGAATAGCGCTATACAAATAAACTTGAATTGAATTAAATTAAATACTGCTGGTGAGCCTACTTTGGGCCTCCTGGTACCAGCTGAACATCGTTTAAGTGCATTAATTTACCCGAGTATTGATGCTGACCATGTTCATCTCTTTATGACCGCAGTGTACTCATCTCACAAGCATCCAGTAGGATAACACGCTATGTCACAAAGCTCAAATCATCTCAAACTGTGCTCTTGAACATTACAGTGAGTTCACAAAGTGTTTTCTGAACTTTGCTGAATCTATGCTACAAAAGATTAAGTTTAACAACTTTATAACAACTTTAATAATCCCTCAAGGGGTAATTAAATTAGGGCAGTGAGATTGTGACACATCATAAAAACAAAATAACACAAAAACAATACCAGCACGGCTGGTAAAATAAATTAATATATAATATTAATAATAATAAGTATTATTATAATAATAATAATAATAATAATAATAATAAACATTTAAATTAAAACTACATACATTAAAAATTAAAACTTGCTAAAACTAAAAAGGTTATAAAGCTTTATAGCTTCTGGAACAAAAGTACATTTATATCTAGATTAATTCCTACAGTATATCTATTTAATTTATATCTATATCTACATTTCCGAGGATGTTCTGAAGGCAAGAGTTTAAATATATTATAACGGTGGATGCATTTTTTAGGGTGGAAGAAGTTTTTACAGGTTGATTAAAAAAATTATGAAATATGTGCAAACAATATGCACAATAAAATACGGGCAATTTTTAACTAAGTAAATATGTTGAATGAAATTGTTATCTTGAAACCTTCAATGTTTTTACACTCAGGCATATAGGGGATGGAAGTACCTATATAGTCATAACAATGATAATAACAGAGTATTCCATCACAGACGTATGCTTTTTTTAACTAGCTTGAATCGTCAGGTCCTGACAGGCCCAGATCTCATCATGAACCACATTAACGCACTTCTTGGGTTAACTAAAAGTTGCTATTAAGTCATCAAATTACAGACACGCCTAAACTAAAGCAGGCTGAAATGATGTGCAAACAGAGGATAGTTAGTTTAGTAATACTAACCGCTGTGGAAAGTCTGGAGGCCAGAGTCATCTCCAGGTTTCCTTTCAAACCCAAAAGAGCTGGAACAAGGATGAAGATTTCCGTAACATTCGTAAATGCTTCCCAGTGCTAAAGAGGGGGAAATGAGAACAAAATGCTGAGTGAATCATGTCAGCGGTTCTCAGCAGACTTCAAGAAGAGGCAATAGTTGTTTCAATTATATTCATAAATATATTTATAAACACAAATAATGAATAAATAAATAAGCAAAATAATAAAAATAAGTAATAAATAAAAATGTGGAGCAATTTCTTAAAAGCCATCCCCAAAAAAGGGATGTGTTTCTAAAAAATGAGTAAACCAATTTCAACTTGAAACTATTACGTTGACCTAATTTTAATAATTATGCACATATTTACCTAACAATGTTAAGGTAACGAGTCAACTCAATTTTTGTCAGTAAAAGTGGATAGAAAAAAAAGTTTCATTCCTTAATTTAATTAAATCATGGTCAAGTTTAACTAATTCGTTCCATTTTAATTTAATCCTTAATCCTATTAACCCTATAAGTATGTAAGTAAGTATGCAAGTATGTATGCAAGTATGTATGTATGTATGTATGTATGCATGCAAGTATGTATGTAAGTATGCAAGTAAGTAAGCAAGTGGATGGATGGATGGACGGACGGATGGACAGATGGATAGACTTTATTTGTCTTGGACAATGGGGTCCTGAAGCCAAAACAATATTTTTCAATTATATTTTAGGTAATACATTTAAGTTAGATCATCTTAAAGAAAATACTAAAGGACATTTTGAACACTGCTTATATTTCCTTTCCATAAAATAATAATAAATAATTCATTCGATGGACCTATTTGATTTGTAAGGTCCAAACGACTGAAAATAATAATATGCATTCAAATAAGAAATAGTCATACAGGTTCGGACAAGGATGAAGGTGTGAAAATGCTCCACAGGGTCTCACCTGTACTATATCCAGCACCACCCCAGCTGACACTGTCCCGAACCCTGCTAGAAGGAATGGCACCAGTATCTGCAGTGCCATGGCCAGGGGTGACTCTTTTGGCATGTTTAAACTTGCCAACTGCTGCCCTTCCTCCTCACTCTTCTCCTCCTCCTCATCATCAGCTTCCTCTCCCGAAAGTCTGCTCTCGGGCAGCATGGGTTCAGTCTCACCATATCGTCCATCTCCAGCCTCAGACAGGCTGATGGAGGTCCTGCTACCACGGTCTGAATGTCTCCGAGACTCCCGGTGGAAGCCATTCTTATGAGACTCTGGCTTGGGCGTCCCAAGATCCACCATGGCCAGCCGTTCCTCCTGTAGAGCAGTGTAACCAGCAGGAACCATGGTCTGAAGCATGCAGGGTATAGGTCTAAAAGACACAGAGCTCCAGGCTCCTCCAGCCTGAGCCGCCAGACTAGGGCCTAGGGAGCTGAGAACAGCACCCCCTATCGTTCGGAGGCTCATGCTGAAGATTGGATCTGGCTGGGCTCATGGCCCTCCGGACTTTGAGGAAAGTAACAGATCAGCAGAACCAGCAGGTGGCATCCATAATAGTATCACAGCGACCTGATTAAGAAAAGTACAGACAGTTTATCAACAGCACTGGCGAACATAGTCAAGGGCACAATATGTTTTTTTTTAGTTCGTCAGCAAAAATGATTTGATCTAGACGCTGAAACAGCACTTATAATGTTTAGTATACAGTCCAAAACTTACTGACATCATGTTTTTTGTGCAAAATACTTGGAACTAATTTTCTAAACAATGTCAGTAATCATTCAATATGTGTATTTGGGGGGAAATGCAGGATATATTTGAAGTCACAATCAAATATCTGGAAAAATAAAGACAATTTAAAGAACTTTAATGTTTAGATTTTTATTTTAAGTAAAAACTTTTCCTTTAAGATTACAATTTAGTAAAGTGAAAATGCTAACAACAAAAATAAATAAATAAATAAATAGATCACACAAAAATGATAAAAGAAACTAAGTCAAACAGCCAAATCAACACAGGAATGTTTACGAATGTATCTGTCAGAGAGAGATTATAATAGTACACCAGTAGTTTAGTACACCATCTAAAACTTACTGATATCAATTCTTTGTGCAACAAACTTGGGACTAAGATTCTAAATAACGTCAGTAATAATTCTTTTTTTTTTTGCGAAGTTACAGATAAAATATGCAGAAAAATAAAAACAAAAAGAAGAAATTTAATGTTTAGATTATTTAAATACACAATATAAAAATTACTGACATCAATTCTTTTGTGCAACAAACTTGGGTTTAAGTTTCTAAATAATATCAGTTATAATTGTTTATGTGTATCTGAGGGGGGGATGCAGGATAATCGTGAAGTTAAATATCTGGAAAAATAAAGTCAATTTGAAGAACAGAAGTAAAAAAAAAATACTTTAAGGTTACAATTTAGTTAAGTGTATAATTCTAAATAAATAAATAAATCACACATAAGTGATAAAAGAAACTTGAGTAAAACAGATGACATATCAACACAGGAATGTTTTGATCTGTTGGTATTAATATTGTTCTTATTTGAGTTGAGTTTACCACTAGGAATGCAACATTACAAATAAAAACATGAATAGCAAGATGAAGCAGTGTTTTCTAATATTATCAACCAGCTAATCAAATAAACAACACATACTGAATCACATGCAAATGTTTGTAAACAAAGTCAACGGAACAATATTAGCTTTCAGAAACCAGAACGAAAATACACAAACACATAAGATAATGTTTTCAGAAAAAACTTAACCTAAACACTTCAAAAACTAAACATCCACATGTGATAGGACTTGAGATATTTTGATGTATTATGCATGTGATGCAGATGCAGAGCCAGGAAGAGAACAGACTGCATTTTCAGTTTGACAAACTATGAAGAATACGCCAGCTTTGTAAAGGTTATATGGTTTATGGCTACCAAAATGTACTTAATTATAAGTCTCCACCTGTACGTAGTTGACTTGTGTATTGGAATCACCTCAAAGCATCCTAAAATACTCCCCAGCTGACTGATGGTAAACATTAATAATTCATCAAATATACTTCAAAGCCTGTCAAATTAAACCAGCGCTTTATTTAACGTGTGTTAGACGTTATCAAACTCTCCGGAGGGTGAAAACATTACAACTGAACATATTTACCGTGGTATTTTCCGCTCCGTCAAAGCGAGTTTCTGCTTCTTCCCTAATCGCTGGACTGAAGCTGTATGACAGCGGCGGCACGTCATCACTGCCGTGCACTGCGACAGCCACGGGAGCGAGCGTATACTTCAAAATAAAAGTCTTTAAATAAAAATAAAGAAATAAATGTCTCATGTAAAAATGGGAGATTCTATGTCTAAAATATTGGACAATCATTAAGTGGCTATTTTGTTTTGCATGGTACAATTCTTGTGTTTTTAAATACGGCTAATTTAAATATTTATAGTTTCGTTCATTTCATAGAAAGAAGGGCACGTTGTCAAACAAGTACGACGACGTGAATGCCAGTGAGGTCATCCTGTGTAATTAGGCCAAATTTTCAAGATAGTAACAAGTAAAACAAGTAATGTCGGTTATGCAAATGCAGCCATCCCTTTACTACAGTGAAGCAATTTTAATTTTAGCTGCCACTTATATAACACAGTAAAGTGTTATAATTTGTTTTTCTATTATTTTAATGTATGTATTTGATTATCTACTATTATTATTATTATTATTGTTATTATTATTAATATTATTATTGGCACGTACATCCAAAACTCCAGAGGGCGCTAACAGCAGCTCGACCCTTCAACACGGAAGTCATTGTGTTGTGTAAACACATGTGGATACAAGAGAGTTTGTGCATGTGAGGGAATAAACATGGCTCAAACTCAAAACTGTACCAAAAAAACCTCTTCTAAGGACTTGCTGGCCTGTGGCAACGGAAAAGGTGAGACGTTCTTTGAAGAAGGAAGAAAGACGTGATTTTAAGCTAACTATAATGAAAGATACGTTCGTAAACTGTTGTATGCAATTCGTTTTGCGTTGGTTTCTGCGGTCATTTATAGGCGATCTGTATATTTCCACGTGAGTAATTGTAATCGTTTACTCTAAAAGTATAATTTAAGATGGTTCCATCAATTCAGATGTCCAGGAATTAAACTTAACATAGTCTTGAGATACAGTCAAGTGTGCAGTGTATGTGTGGTGGAAATGAATATAAATAAATACATTAGATTCAAATTGTGAAAACAAAAAGTGAATTGTTTATTTGTTTTATATTAAAATTTATTTTTAATTTATATTTATTATATTTCTATAGTTTTTAAGCTATATGATTCTTTTTTACTTATTTGCAGCACAGCCAAATACAATTTTGGACTGAAAAAATCTATAGTTTGACTTTTAGCTCATACAGAACCTAAAATACCTGATATTTTATATCTTTAATTCCTCAAGGTATACATGCTGAACTATAACATCATGAACGTTCAGTGAACAAACATTTTCAGTCATTGTTGAGGTAAAGTTGGTTTATATTTGCACATTCTTCAGTGACAACTTGTGACATGCTCCTTATACTTTTACTTTGAATATTCAGTCTAAAATTAAATGTAAGAATGACTTTATTGACTGTGAACAATGTTGTGCTTTGATATTCTTTGGCTGGTAATATGATTTCACTATTTAGAATTTACAAATGATATTTCTCTGAAATTATATTATTAAGGGGAAAGTCTGAATGTGCTGATATAAAACCAACTTTACCTCAATCCAGTCATTGTGTAAAAGAATGCCTTTATATTTTAAGTCTAAGCTACATTTCAGATTCTTTGTTATTTTTACCTATACCAAAATTTTAAGTTGTATAATGCCATATTAAATTTAATTATTAACTATCATCTTCAGGAATCCACGAGAAACTGTTATTGAACTCTAAAGGTGCTTCCCTGAAGACGGAACGAGTTTCCAGAAGTAATGGTGAGTTTGTTCATGTCATCAATTCTGTATGTACAGTATGTGCAGGTCATTTATTACATTTTTAATGCCAAATGCAATGCATAACCGCTATAGTGGGATTATGCATGTACCTCAAAGACTAAAGATCTCACTTTGGTGTCCACATCAAATTATTACATTTTCAAAAGTGATCATAAATACATCGAAAGCATATTTAAGGCTTTGTTAATTTGTCAAAATAAAATATGAGTGAAATAATGTTCCGTTATCATTCAGAGTGACATATATTTATATAAAAAAATTACATCTATTCTCAACTCATTCACTTATTTAAAAGGAAATGTATTGTATTGATCATACAACATGACATTAGATTTTAAATTATTAACATGTTTTTTGTTGACAAAATGGCAAAATTGAGAAGTCTTAAAGAATGTGACTAAATTAAAACAGTAATTAGTATTATTTAAAATACTAATTATATTAGTTATACTAAATTATATATTTCATCAAATAATTGACATTTTGGCAGGTTTGTATTTAAATCCTTCTAAAATGTATGCTAGACACATTTTTTACTCTTAAATCTTCCAATTCTAATCTTCTGAAATATACCTTCTATGCTTAAACCATTTTCCCACTCTGATCCATTCGTATGAAATATAAATTGCGTGTTTTTGCATGCTAGTCTTGGACAGATTGCAGAATTTCCTTCCCCAAATGGCTCAGGCTAACGAGTCTTTAAGACAGCAGATGGAAGAATCTCCCGCTGGTTTCTTTAACATCGAGAGTGTGGAGGACGCAGAGAAAGTCATTGAGATGGTGCGTCTGGTCTCATCACATAAGCAAGTGTCCAATGATAATTCAATTTCGCTTTTTTCCATGAATGACCAGATGTGTTTTGCTCTGCAGGACGTGGCTCTGGTTGAGCTGGAGGAGTCAGACAGCAGTGAAGAGGATGAAGAATCGTCATCATCATCATCATCATCTGAGGAAGACAGTTCTGAAGAAGAGCCGCAAACGGTCACAGCAAAGACACTCAAACTTCCAGGTGACCGAAAGAGAATGGCCAACATACAGGTGCTGGAGAAAGAGGGAGAATGAACTGTCTGCCATCGAAACTCTGGGAGACTTTTTGCGGCCACTTCTGTGCTTGTGGTTGAAATATAGGACTATTCCAGGTTTGCTTTTGATTGAAAAGAGCACATGTTGGTGATTGTAGGCTGGTGGAGTCACGCGAGGAACATTTCATGTGCCTGTGGAGATGTTTAGTCTAAATAGGGACTACAGTTAAGCAGTGTTTCTCAACCACGTTCCTGGGGGACCACCAGCACTGCATGTTTTGGATGTCTCCTTTGTCTGTCATATCATTACAGGTCTTTCAGCATCTGTTAGTGAGCTGATGATCTGAATCAGATGTGTTTGGTTAAGGAGACATGGAAAATATGCAGAGCTAGTGGTCCTACAGGAACATGGTTGAGAAATACTGAGTTGAAGAATAGTTCATCCAAAAGTTTGCTGTTAATCTATGATCAGGCTATCCAAGATGCTTTTTTCTTTAGTAGTGCATTAAAGAAGCTTTTTTTGTTACATTTTTTTGGCAGTAAAATAATCTTATTATTTACAAAAACATTATTAGACAATTCTGACCTTTTTTGCAACATTATTGCTGTTCTATTATTTCTGTGCCTTGCACCATATGCAGAGGCTGTGGATTAAAGATGATCATTTATATTAGTGCTGGACAAAAATAAATGCGTCCAAAATAAAAGTTTGCTTTGACATAATTTAAGTGTGCTTACTGTGTATATTTATATATAAATACACACATTCATGCATTTATTTGAGAAAATGTTTATGTATATTTAGATATAAAATATATATGTACATGATACACATGATATATAATTTTAAATATCTATGTAACAAAATTGTCTTGCATAGTTTTGTTTCTATGCATGTGTACATATATGTGTATATATATATGCATGTGTATATGTGTATATACAACACAAATATATAACACACACACATATATATATATTATATCTAAACAAGCTTTTATTTTGGATTAGATTAATCAAAGTTAATCTTTGGCCAGCACTAATTCATATACATATAAATATACAAATCAGATTCCTGAAAAGACTAATCATTTCAGTAAAAAATCTTGGAGGGCTTGAGGATGAATTAATAGCTTTTTTTTGCTGAACTATCTGTTTAATGGGGTTTGTAATCTAAGGTTTCTCTTTTTTTAATTTGACTATACTTGAGAAGTATTGTATTTTTGCATTAATTGTAATATCAAGAAGCGTTTTCTAGACCAGCAAAATATATTGTCCTTTTTTTAGAAGTAATATGTCAGAACTAAGTGAGTTTTTCCTTAAAACAAGCAAAATAATCTTGGTTTTCCTTTTGACGTAAGATTATTTTGCTTGTTTTAAGGAAAAACTTACTTAATTTTGGCATCTTATTTTTAAAAACAACACTATTTATGCTTGTCTAGAAAATACTTTTAAATATTTTCTTTAAATATTTGGACTAGAAAAAAGACAAAAAAATCTAAGTAAGAAAAACATTTTTGGAGTGCAATACTGGATTGTAATAACACTTATTATACAGTGGTATACTTATATTTTCAATCAAGAAAAGCAACATTTTTGTCATTTCCATTGTTTATTGTGAAACAATTTCCCAACGCTCCTTAAATGTTTGTTTGCAGTTGATATAAAGTTGAAATACTGTTGCGTATGAAGACTATTTGGCATTATGACACTTCCAGTGTGACTGACAGCTTATACAGAACCTCAAATACCCAATAAAATAGTTTGTTCTTGTATAACAAAATTGCGATGCACCTTCAGACAAAAAACACATATTTTCCGTCATCCTAACAAGAATGTGTCAGAAATATTTCACATTGTACTGTACTCAAGAGTATAAGTTACTTCTACATATTTTCCCCCATCAAGAATGTCCTTTTTTTTGTACAAAATAAATAGCTTCTTTTAAAAGAGAATAGTGTGTTTATATCGTTTCCCTTTCCACAATTCCAATCGTCTGTCTGGAATGCAAAATTAAATATATAAAATAAGACAAATCGTCGTATCCTCTAATAAAATATATACAGTTATGCTAATAAAAACGAGTGTCGTGAAAATGCTATGCATATTAAAAAACCCTTGGGATGTACAAATATGCTGATACAGATTTTATAAAGTGGCAGTGATGTGACATGGCTTGATAATATGAGACCACAGATATAAAACTCAAGACTTAAGTAAGTGTGCAAGTGGCTTAAAACTGAATGCTTGATCCATAAACATTATATTTTATACGTTTGAGGTCAGAAAGACTTATTTAAAATAGAAATTAATACTTTTATTCAGCATGAATACATTAAATTGATGAAAAAGTGAAAGTAAATACACTGTAAAAAGTGATTATTTACTTTAAAAAGTGAGTAAACTCGTTGACTTTACTTAAAAAAGCGAGTTAACCCATTGTAACTTGTAACTGTTAAGTTGATTTAGCTTGTAATTATGCACATAGTTCATTTACCTACATTTTTAAGGAAACAAGTTTACTGAATTTATTAAGTAAAGTCAACTAATTGTTTTAAAAACCCAGGTTTACTCACTTATTTTAAGTTAACTATTCATTTTCTAAAGTGTACCTTCATAATATTATAAATATTTATATTTCATTTTGCTTTTAGCTTTATATTCAGCTTTATAAGACTAAAAATGTATTATGGTTTCTCTAAAAATGTTTTCTATTTTGATAATAATTAAATGTTTACTGAGCAAATAATTTGCCTATTAATATAATTTCCGAAAGATCGTGTAACACTAAAAACTGTAGTAATGATGCTGAAAATGTAGCTTTGAATTACAGAAATAACTTAAAATCACATAAATGTTCTCCTGATCATAAGAGGCATCTTTAAAAACACTTCCTGACCCCAAACATTTACTTACAGCTGTGTAAATGAATGATTTTATATGATATGATGAGCGAATGGACATTCTGATGGTTACTTAATTTCCATTTCTGCTGCACCAAACCAGCAGTTTCCCATTCAACTGCTTTCGGTCACCACAAACACGCTCATGATTCTGATACTGTTGTGGTTAATAAACTTAAATAACTCTATTTCACTTTACCGCTGTAACATACATCAGTGTTTGCAGGATAAATAATGATTTGTGACCGTTTCTTGGATCCACTTGGAGGTCAGTTGCCATTTTAACCAGCATTTTTTTTTTACACAGGCCAGTCATTATTTGTCCCTCCAAGCATTATCCAGAAAAAAAAGCGATGATAAAAAAATGTAGGCACGTCAGTGTAGTTTTGGCAGGAAATGCTCTGGGTTTCCTATCAAACCTGCTTCAAGTCAAATGGGGCTGCAGTAAAAGGCCGTTTGCAGTTGGTTCCAGCAGTGTTCCTTCAATACTCCACCGTCACAGCTTTAGTCCGCAGGTACTCGTGCAGCGCATCCTCACCTGAAAATCACATGGACATATTCAATCATCTGCTTTTAGTGTTTACACACCTAGCATTAATGTGCAGTTTTGGCAATCCGATGACAAATGCTAAAGGAAACATTTTGAGCTCATCCACATTTGGCCTGTGTCAAAAACTGTATGAAACTCATCCGAGCAGATTTTTGTCATAGGGATCAACAAACTTGTTCCTGGAGGTCCGGTGTCCCGCAGATTTTAGCTCCAACCCTAATCAAACACACCTGAACAAGCTAATCAACCTCTCACTAGGTATACTTGAAACATCCAAGCAGGTGTTTTGAGACAAGTTGGAGCTAAACCTTGCAGGACACTGGACCTCCAGGACCGAGATTGGTGACCCCTGTCTTAGCCATAAACTTCATCTTCTGTTGTCTCTTTTCACATTTGTATTAGCGATCCCATTTATTAATTAATGATTACTTGATTGATATACTTTATCAATGGGAGATATTTGTTGTGCCCTCATCTTACATTTGCAGCAAACTAACATTTGGAGGTGTGTGGCTAAGCATATTCTGCCCAAGCCATAAAACTGATGTTATTAGAGAAGATCTGCTGTTACAGTGCGAGGGAAATTGTTACATTTTGATTAAAGATTACTAGAACAAACGGTACTGGACTAACTTGTACAGATTAATTATTCATAGAGGGTCACACTGTATTTCCACCCCACAGACTTCCATTTAAATGCATGCGAATGCGGCTCCTGCGACAAGTTTTGCATGCAAGGGATTTATGGATAACTAGTTTTATGCTTGCAGAAACAGAACGGGGCATCAGTTTTAATGTCCAGGGTTGTTGGTTTGTGTTGTGTTATGTCCATTCTGGACAGCATTACCATTTCGCAAATTATCTGAAATGAACTGGCTCATCATCTTACTCAATCGGGACATTTAGCTCATGAACATGTAATGTAAAAATATAAAGTTAAAGCCAGATCAAGTGGGATAATAACTAAATTACACAAGCTTTAACACATCTTGGGCATTCATGAGCAAGCGTTGGTGCTTTGTTAGGCACAGTATCTTAAATTACACAAAGTAACAAAAATTATTTTCAGACACCAAGTGTAAATGGTCATGTGCCTTCCTCGTCTACTCATGATCTGATCGATCAATACACGTTAATGCATGTGTAAACATAACCATTAAAAGTAAAACTACAGTGTTCTCTCTTACCAAGGTCTTTTCCAAACCCGGACTGTTTGAAGCCTCCAAAAGGAGCCGCCACATCCGTTTTGTTGTAGGTGTTGATGAACACAGTTCCCGCCTCCAGTCTCTCGCTCACATACATGGCTTTGTTAATGTCACGGGTGAAGACGCCAGAGGCCAGACCGAACTCTGTGTCGTTGGCTCTGCTCAAAACTCCATCTACATCACTGATGGAGAGAAACCAGATAAGCAGGGATAGGATTTTCAATAGTGATAAAAAGCATTATAATACTGTTGACTTTTAGCCAAACGTTTGTGAACTCCTGCATTTTATTTAGTTCATGTTGCAGGTCAGTATCTCACTAAACACACAAAAAAGTCCTACTATAAAGAGAAAAAGGGGAACTTACCCATCTTTGAATTTGGACACCACCATGACAGGGCCAAATGACTCCTCTTTGGCGATGAACATGTGGTCCTCTACATCTGTGAAGACTGTGGGCTCCATGAAAAAGCCTGCAAGAATAAATAAGTAGACTTTAAGTATTTTAAGAAGAATAAATCAAATTTTTAAACTGTAAGATTAAGGATGAAATAAAACCATTTTAATTGCAATACCAATAATAACTAAAATAAATAAATAAATAAGGCTAAATAGAATAATTAAAATAACAAAAAATAAGACCGAGTAGGACCAAATATACAGTATGAGACAAAAAAGCAAGTGACAACATGTATACACAGCAAAATCTAAACAAAAAAGCTTAATCAAAATATCAATAAATAGTCTATAATCACATAAATTATACGAGAATACTGGCTTACTAATCAAATATACCCCGTATATCATTATACCTCAAAAACCTGCAAGTTCATCTGATATTGTTTTCTTTTTAATGAAGGTTTTCATCAGTATTCTATGTTTAGGTTTAGTAATTTCACTTTAATAGCCTGAAATCAACCATTTATTTAACTTCAATGACTAATAAACCTTTTATTCCCAATCAAGCGAAATTACTGAACCTAAACCAAACAAATCTGAAAAAATTAGCTTAAATGATTTACATCTGAACCCTTCACTTACAAAACAAATTTAGTTTCACAAGCTTGTTTAAAACACAGGTCCGACTGGGCTCTCACCTGGTCTGTCCACCTGTCGTCCACCATAGACGAGTGTTGCGCCCTCCTTCACGCCGATCTCACAATACTCCACCAGCTTGTCCATGTGAGCCTTGTGGTTCTGAGGTCCGTGATCTGTGGAGCGATCTAAAGGATCTCCGATCTTCATCTTCTTGATTTCCTCAACCTGAGCACACGAAAACACATCAGTGTCTTCATCTAGAAGCAGCTTGCATGACAAAAACATGATCTTTTGCACGCAGACTGGTTACATGCACCAAGCCTTTTTGCTTGCTCAAAATTGTGTCGCAAATCTAACCCCATTGAGAGGCAGACATACCACTCTCCTGATGTACTCATCATGAATGGACTCCTCAACAAACAGCCGGCCTGCGGCGATACAGTTCTCTCCTTTGTTGAAGTACACAGAACTCATGCCCTGCAACACCACATGAATACACATTACATTTGAAGCGATTCTTCACCCAAAAGTCAACATGAATTAACCAATCACCATGCTGGAAACCGGTAGCCATTAACATCCATAGTCGAAAAATACAATGGAAGTCAGTGCCTACTATTTTACAACATTCTTCAAAATATCTTCTCTTTTGTGTTCAACAGAAACAAGAAACTCAAAGAGGTCTTTAACAAGTAGAGGACAAGTAAATCACAGTATTTCCAGCATTAAAACTGTTCCTTTAGGGGAAGATGATCTTATATTTGTATATTCTGCCAGCAGTTGTCTTCTCTCACCATTCGCACTGCTTTATCCATGTCACAGTCGCTGAAGATGATGAGAGGAGATTTACCGCCCAACTCCAGTGAAACTTTCTTCAGGTTACTGACCGCACAGCTGCAACAGAAACAGAGCAACGTGTTAGATTAGTCTTTTTTGTGAAAGGGACAGTTCACCCCAAAATGAAAACGGTCATCGTTTACTCGTTGTTTCAAACTTTAGGAGTTTCTTCCTTCTGTTGAACACAAAGGAAGATATTTTGAAAAATGTTAGAAACCTGTATTGACTTCCACAGTATTTGTTTCTCCTACTATGAAAGTCAATGGTTTCAGGTTTTCAGCTTTCTTCAAAACATCGTCTTTTGTGCTTGCCTGAAGAATGAAACTCAAATACTGTGGAACCACTTGAAGGTGAGTAAATAGTGTGTTCATTTTAATTTTTGGATGAACTATCTCTTTTAGGAATACTAGAGGTGTGGGACATTGATCAGACCCTTACATGACATTTTCGAGTAGGCATGGGATGATAACCATTTTCAAGGTATACCGCTGTTTGGAAAAGTCAAGGTTTTCGTACCGCCAAAATTTTCTGCTAAACCGTGGCGAAGATTTTTTTATATACATTTTTGTTTTTTAGGTGTAAATTGTGTTTCTTAAACAAATTAATAAAG
Source organism: Danio albolineatus (assembly GCA_903798035.1). Lineage (NCBI taxonomy): Eukaryota > Metazoa > Chordata > Actinopteri > Cypriniformes > Danionidae > Danio > Danio albolineatus. The sequence continues at coordinate 6,345,466 of CAIGQQ010002477.1, forward strand.
CAGAAGTCAATGATTCACTTTTTTTTATTTATTAATTATATAACCTGGCATTTTTACTGCTCCAAAATACTTTCAATGTTTTTCAAAATAAAATGTATTTTGTTCAAAGGGGAAAAAGTTTTTGTTTTTTAGTCAGACATTTAAAAATATATTTTAGAGCAGTAATTACAATACCGTAAATCCGTGATGTTTTTATCCAAGGTTATCATACCGTCAGAATCTTATACCGACCAATGCCTATTTTTGAGTAACAGTAACAGTAACAGTAACAGTAACTGACATTACATAGAAAAGCCTCACCTCTTCATGATCTGTTTGCCAATAGGAGTGGAGCCTGTGAAACCAAGCTTACGGATATCAGGATGCTCAGACATCCTCTGCCCGACCAGACCACCTGAAAAGAGAAAGAATCTTATTGACCGTATTCTTATTGAATTCGAATCTTTTTGGCTTAAGACTCCCAGTTTCATTCACTCTTATTGATTTCTAGACGTTAAAAACAGCTTGTTATGCTGCTTAATGTTGCAAACTGATATTTTCTTACTGTGTTATTCTACTTTTTGTGTATAGTTATGAACACACATGTTTGTAGAGCAAGTCGTTTGACTGTTTTCTGCTGTATATTATTCCTAGTCATTACAGGCAACTGAAATGGAAGTTATGAAACAATAGCACACTTCCACATAGCAGAATGAGGCCAATATCAGATTGTTTATCAGTGACATTAGCCACTGAGATTGGATCTGCAACACACCTGATCCTGGTACAATGTTAATGACTCCTTTCGGAATGCCAGCTTTGACTGTCAACTCAGCAAACTTCAATGCAGTTAACGGAGTTACCTGGAAAAACACAGAGACTTTAATAAGGTTTTTGGTAGTTTGTGTATTTTTGGGCAGCGATTCACAATTTGACTATACTGAAATTCCCAGGACAACTACTTTGCACGCTGTACGAATGATCTAAATCACCGTCGCTTCGGAATAAAGACTGCATGCGTGTTTGATTTAAGATCATGTCTGTTTGCGTCTCTCGTTATTATTATTATTTTTTAAGTTTGTGCGTTTTACCTGAGCAGGTTTTAAGACGAGTGTGTTTCCTGCCGCCAGACAGGCTGCGCTCTTCCATGCCAACATCATAAGCGGGTAGTTCCAGGGAATTACTATGGCACACACACTAAAAAAAACAAGACCATGTTGAAAAAAGCAATACCATATTGCACATTTATGCCAATCAGATTAATAAGTACTCACCCCAAAGGCTCTTTCTTTGTAAAAGTGAGGTTTCGATTGGGTCTGGCCTGATTGATGGGTATCGTCGAGCCCTTTGAATGACAGGATTTGATGTGTCAGTGACAGGAAATTTCAAAATGCGAAAAAAGTAGGCCTGCCCAGTCAGCATATAGACACACACACACCTGGATCTTGTCACACCAGCCAGCGAAGTATCTGAATGTCTGAATGGACATGCCGACGTGTGTTTTCAAGGCCAGAGTGTAAACAGCACCAGAGTCGATGGTCTCAATGGTGGCCAACTCTTCCTGGTGTTCCTCCATCAGGTCAGCCAAACTGCACATCAAAAGAAGCCAAAAAGTTCTGTTTCGATGCCGATAAAGCATACGAAGTTCTCAGAGAAATCAATTATTGGTCAGATGATTGCACTGTACTACCGTTTGCTTAGTAAAAGTGTTTGGCTTATCATAGCTATGTCAAATATTGACTCTCGAACACATCTCACCGGTACAGCAGCTGGCCGCGGTCACGGGGGTTCATCCTACCCCACGGCCCGTTCTCAAAAGCCTCTTTTGCCGCACTTACAGCTTTGTCCACATCTGCCACTGATGCATAAGACACTTTACAGATCATCTGAAAACACACAAGACTACCATTAAGCCTCATTGTACTTTAGGTGAAACTAACGAATCAACTGATGTGTTGTGGAAACAGCTTGTCAATGCAAATATAAGGAGAGGTTTATTGATCACTGCTGATTGTGGCTCTGAGACTCCGCCTTCTTGAATGTGGAAATCTCCATCGGTTTGTTTTCTCTGTCCAGTCCATTCAAAGTCTGGAAACAGCTTGTCAAAGTAATCTTTCAGGAGAAGTTCAATTGATTGTGTAGTTTGCAGGCGTGGCTCTGAGGCTCCGCCTACTTTGACCATTCAAAACCACAAGAAAACAGTCTAGAAAAGTCTGCTCTGGCTGTAAAACATCTTTGCACTATCATTGGTCCATGGCAATAAAACCAGTAGGTGTGGATTTGAGATTCCACCTTCGTTGGCACCCTTATTGTAAATGTTTAATTGTAAAAGATATGTAATCGTTTTACATACTAAAGATGTTAAACTTGAAAAGGTAATCGAAAACAGCAAAGCTACGGAGTGTCTCAAAACTATAAAACCATTTGGATGGATGCATTTTGTGACAGCATTCAGTTTATTTTATGGATATATCATGGATGTTATATTGAATAATAAATGCTCTATTTCCCAACATTATCAATACATTTTTAATAATATATATTTCCATTGTATGCATCATTATGACAGTCAAAGAACTGTTTGCACTTTTGAGACACTTTCTGAAGGGGGATTGCAGAGAAGCAGCTCATTTCCATTTAAATACACATGTAGATCACATGTAACTACACATGTAGATCACAAAAAACACTTGATCACTTTTCACCAAAATAGCGAAACACTTTCTAGGTTTTTTGTGTAGGCAGTTTTGTTCTGTAGTGTGTCAACTCTTATTCTTTTATTCATTATTATTAAAGTTGTGCAGTTTAATTACTAAAATTTCTACAAAGTATCTTGTGTGTAGGCATAAAATCAGTCATTTTTGTTCTATCGTGAGCCAACTCTTATCCTTTCATTCATAATTATTTCTTTTAAATTGTGCAGTTTAATTACCAGAATTTCTACAAAGTATGTTGTATACTGCAAACTTTTTAGGTCACATCCATTACGCATGTTTATTTTCCTCAATTAAACTTTAAAATATGTTTACAGATTGATATTTTTACCATCCCATAACTCTGGTTAGTTGTTTTGAGAAATATAATTTATTTGAACTGTACATACCCACTGTAAATGTACACTTGTAATTATGTTTATCTATTTGCACACTTCTGATTATCAATAGCAACCTGCACTGATTTGTTTACTTGAACTGTAAATACCCACTGTACATGTACATGTGTAATTAGCTTTATCTATCTGCACACTTATTATTAATATCAACCTGTACGTATAATCATTTACTTTAAATCTCTGTTTATAACTAATGCAACCTGTATATAATGTTCATAGTACATCCATATTAAAATATAACCACAGTTTTTCTACAACTGCACTTTATAATTTATACCTGTATTCTGCACTTGCTGCTATTGCACTCCTGGTTAGACCTAAACTGCATTTCGTTGCCTTGTACTTGTACATGTGTAATGACAATAAAGTTGAATCTAATCTAATCTAATCTAATCTAATCTAATCTAATCTAATCTAATTTAATCTAATCTAAACTGATGTTTCAATATAATGTTAACATAAAGTTTCTCTGAATTTACGTTTTAGGTTTTGACTGCACGTCACATCCATAACGCTGGAATTGCTATAACAAATTATCAGTTTCAGAACTTACCGAGCCGTCTGTGGGGTTCACGGTGTTGTACGTCTTCCCATCATCGGCGTCTTCAAACTTTCCATTGATGAAACACTGATACGGCATCTTCACGGTCATGTTGTTGACCTCTTTTGTGGCATAATCAATGAGCATCTCCTCCTCCTGGTCTTCTCCGCGCAGGCGTCGGACCAACATCTGGATGAAGCTCTGGAAGGTGGTGGCCATATAAACATCCTCATTCTGAAGCTGAACACCAGCGCATTTCTGCTTCACCTCCTCCACCAACCTAAACCAAACATTCACAATAACACAGAACATATGTGTAATATTCATAAACAAATCTCCATAGTTGAACAAACATTTACATTTAGCAGACATTTTCGTCCAAAGCGACTAACAATTGAGGAGGCATTCAGCGACTTGTGGGGGAAACCAGAGCACCTGGAGGAAACCCACGCCGACACAGGGAGAACATGCAAACTCCACATAGAAATGCCAACTGACCCAGCCGAGGCTCGAACCAGCGACCTTCTTGCTGTGAGGCGATCGTGCTAAACACTTTAGTAAAATCTGACCAGCTGAAAATGTATACAATAAAACAAGAAACATAAATAAGCTGAAGACCCACCTGACTACATCCATTGAAGCGGCTCCACACTTAAAGAAATCGGTGGTTTCTTCAATAGCTGCAACGTTACTCAGAATTCCTTTCCAGATCGCCTAGACAAGCATGCAAATATAAATAAGCTGCTCAACACAAATCTAATATCAATTTTTAAGTCACATACCCTGATATCCTCTGCCATATTTTTCTCATCGTCTGTAAGATCCAAACTGGCGGTCTCTTCAGATGAAAAGTATTTAGACGCAGGAATCATCTTTCCGTCCTCAAACTGCAGGCTCTTCACCTGGAGCTGCAAAGTGATTAAAAGATTTTATTATTAATCTGTAAAACTTTAAAGACAATCAGGTAAAGAAAAGGCTCAACGCTAACCGCTTTTCCATTGGAGCCGAAGAGAAGGAGTCCAGATTTGGTGATGAGTCCAGGCTGAGACGCTCCTTCTATGTCTACGGGCTGACCTGCAGGCACAGACCCGCTCAATACTGAGGAACCATACACAGTTACAGGCTGGAGAAAACAAATAAAGCACATATTATGATAACATCTGTTTAACATCATGTAAGAATTAGTCTTGAAACTGCTTATAGTTTTTAGAATAAAAATAATAAATAAATTTATCTGATTATAAGTTTTAAATGAATTTAATGAATTAATCTTTTTATTGATTGTCATATATAGTCATATATTGTGATATATATATTATAATTATCGATAAGTTATAATATTTTAATTTTAAATATGAAATTATTGTCTATCAATAAAATGTTAAGAAGGCAAAATATTTACTCTAAATTTTATCATGACCCATTTATATTATGTTATCATTTTTGTGGCATTTTTATTTTACAAATGGCTCAAATTAGCTTTTATTTTTTAAGATACAATTTTTGTTTAGATTTGGTTTAATTTAAATTTTACATAAAGTTATTTTTATTCACATTTTTTGTCTTTTAAAAAAAAATTTTATAAATTTTTATAAATTTCTACAAAAATATTCATTCATTCATTCATTTTCTTTTCGGCTTAATCCCTTTATTAATCCGGGGTCGCCACAGCGGAATGAACCGCCAACTTATCCGGCATTTGTTTCACGCAGCGGATGCCCTTCCAGCCACAACCCATCTCTGGGAAACACATCCATACATACACATTCACACACATACACTATGGACAATTTAGCTTACCCAATTCACCTGTACCGCATGTCTTTAGACTGTGGGGAAACCGGAGCACCCGGAGGAAACCCACGCAACCACGGGGAGAACATGCAAACTCCACACAGAAATGCCAACTGGCCTAGCCGGGGATCGAACCAGCGACCTTCTTGCTGTGAGGCGAACGTGCTAACCACTCGGCCACCGTGGCGCCCTCTACAAAAATATTCACATTTTTATTCTATTTTTATATTCTACATTCTTATTCTATTTTTTTAATTCTAAAATAATTTTAGAATTTTTAAAATTTGATTATTATTTGATTTCAAGTTATAACTCATGTTTATAACGCTTATTTCATGAAACAAACAATTTTAGATTCATGTTTTATTAATTAGTTTTAGTATATATTTAGTTCAAATGTATAATTTCATTTATACAATTAACAAATATATTTATAAAAATAAAATATTTAATGTTAAAATAATATAAAAATTTGAATTAAAATAAAATAATTAATAATTATTATTACAAATAATAATAAGGAAACATTAATATTCCATTCAGTATATATGATTTAAAAATTGTCAAACATTTTTGTTGTTGTTGTTGTTATGAACAAAGGGTCCCATTTTGATAATAAAAAACAGTGTAAAAAAACGCACCTTTCCATCCATCACAACCCAGGCACCAGGAACTTTATCATGTCCACGGATCCAGTTATGAATGACCTCTGCCGGCTGAGCCATATTCACCTGGACAAACAGGCAGAGACTGACAAATAAGATGACGTTCACTTACTTTAAATACATTTCAAGCTCTCCTATCCCACCTTAGCATTGGATTTCTTTTGGATTCCCTCATAACTGGCTCCTTCTTCGGACTGAGGGATTTTGGGAGCTTTTCCATCTGCAATGAGCTGTACAGCTTCAACCTGTTCCAAACCAAATCTGTAAGTCAAATTTATTTAGCATAAAAGTGTTGTTTTCTAATATTTTCTGTATATTCACCATGGCCTTGATGCCCTCTGGAAACAGGAAGCGGTTGTAAAGTGTGTCCACCGTGTCGTTTGGCTCTACTGGACACTCTTTCTGCAGCAGGATGGGTCCAGTGTCCAAACCATCATCAGCCCAGAATACACTGAATCCTGCCTTCTTATCGCCCTCGATTAGTGTCCTGCACAAACACAAAAATCAACTTAATACAAATCTACAGTGATGACCATATCCTGAAAACTGAACGCTTGTGTCGTTTTAGTTTCAGTGTTGTTATTGTTAACTAAAGCTATTTTAGGAAATTTAAAGAATGAAACAAAGGTTAGCAAAATAAAATCTAAATATAAGAAAAGCATATAAGAAATAAATAAAAAAATTGGAACCAAAATAATAAAAATTGCAAAAAAATTACTGAATCTAAAATGGAATTAAGCTATACACACATACACACACAGAAACACACTCAAAATAACACCCAGATGAATGAATGTTTATGATATATATGATAATAAAAAAGAGGACATTATATTTATATTTTGAATAGATTTTTGTATATTTATTTTGAATTATTATTATTTTATCCCCCCGGAGGAGCTGGGGGAAATGTCTGGGGGGAGGGCAGCCCCGGATTAAGTGGAAACAATGAATGAATGACTGATTATTATTATTATTATTATTATTATTATTATTATTATTATTTATTAAATAAATAAAATAAATGAATGAGTAAATAAATAAGCAAATATGTGTGGGGGGGGAATTTAAAAATATCTAAAAAATTATAAGAAAATAAATTTTATTAAAATGAAAACATTTGAAGTACTAAAAAAAAAAAAATAATAAACTAAATAATAAAATTAAATAAACCCTCAAGTAAAGAATAACTAAAAAAAGTTAGAACAAAATTTAATAAAAATAAATAAATAAAATATATATCAAAAGCTAATTATATTAAAAAAAATCTATAACAGTACATAAATAAATATTTAAATAATTAAATAATATCATTAATAAATACTAATAATATTTTTTAAAATCCTCACCAGTTAATAGCGGAGGCTCCTCTGTGTCTGGGCAGGATGGAGGGGTGGTAAATGATGGAGCCGTGTTTGGGAAAGTCGATCACATTCATAGGGATGAACTGGGAGCAGAAGGGCATGACGTTCAGTTCTGCACCCACCGCTTTATATGCCTCCACTACCTCTGGGATGGGTTTACCCTTCACCCGCCAGCGTGGAAACTTAAACACCGGCGTCCCGTCCTTCTCTGCCACCACCGCTGAAGGTCAGAAAGACACAGATACTGAGAACTTACGCAAGATTTCTGAACTGAAACCATGGCACACCAGCTGTATTCAGACTTTATTAATGAGCAAAGCATATGAATATCACACATACTGACAGAGCTTGTCCTTTATATCTGAATCTATAAATGTTTCAGTAATAAAAAGGTTACGCTGATTTGACACAATCAAACTTTACTGAACTTGTGAGCAGGATAAAAATATTAATTTAAAGATTATCCGATAAATATTATAATACTTTATTGCATGTATAATTTATTACTAAAAATTAACATATAATAACTATAATTAAATATATTAATATAATGTATTGCCAATATAACTTCATTACTAATAATTAAAATATAATAACTATAATTAAATATATTGATATAATTTATTTAGTGTATAATTTATTACTAATAATTAACATATAATAACTATAATTACATATATTATAATTTATTGCATGTATAATTTATTACTAAATATATTAATATAATTTATTTGTCATTTCTTATTAAATATACAAACAAATGCATATTCTTAAATTAAATGATAAGGAACAATTAACAAATAGATTGTTTTAATATTGTTAATCATGTAAATTATTATTAAATTATACTTGTAATAATAATAATAATAATAATAATAATAATAATAATAATAATAATAATAAATAATGCCGGGGAAACAATGATCATAAAAGTATTTTTTGACAATGTATGTGTGTGTATTATCTATTTATTTATTATGTGTATGTGATACACACACATATTTTCAAATAAATGCATGCACATGTGTATTTATATACATAATAAATAAATAATAACACAGTACACACATACAGAATATTGTCAAAACTTTTATTTTGCATGTGATTAATTGTGATTAATTTTTGCCCAGCACTAATAACATTACATAAAATAATACATATATTCTGACCTAAAGGTGATTGTTATGAGAGGTTTTGTGAAAAAGTGTACCAAAACAAGGTATTTATATATTTTTAAACTTTGCTTTTGAAATCATAATTACCATGCATACACATCCTTTTCATTCACTTGCTTTTTCTCATAACTAGTGTTTGCTCATTCTACAGTATTCATGATTCACACTGAGAGCTCCAGCAAAACTCGACTGTGACAAAATAAGAGGGAAGGGTCCCAATAAAAACCCAACCCAAGTGATCAAAAAAGATGCATTTGATAATATTAATACCATGTGGAAACCGCAATGCAACTCGACTGAGCAACTATGATTGGATCACTAAAAACCTGTTCATAATACCATGTGGAAACTGGTTATTTTTCCTCACAATCGCTCAGATCACAGTGGGACTTCACACCACGCTTCACCAAAACAATGCGTTCATTATGAGGGATGTATTTCATCTTTGACCGGCACTAAGCTGCTGCTGTGCCTCACGCAAACATAAACACACACACACACACACACACTGTGCAGGAATGCAGTGTTGTGTCTGTCAGAGGTCATTACAACAATGATGGCCTTAATTTTATCCACAAACCTGACTAACTCGATTAGTGGAGCTTCCTCATTTCCCTGCTTCCCATCTTTTATTTCCATTCTCGTGGTGCTTAAAATACGAGTACATCAAATTCTGGCACTGGTATAAAGAGGAATTTTAGTCAACTGGATCACAAGTAAACAGTTTACACTTGCATTAAATGTGTTTAAATGCATCTTTGTGTCCAGTTTTGACCACTTTTCTAATGAGTTTTGGTCTTTTTGTGAACTTTTGATCTAATTAGGGCTGTGCAATTAATCGCAATCACCAAAAAAATCACGATTTAAGCACATGCAATTTCTAAATCGCATAAGGCTGCAATTTTATCTATCAATTTATTTAGATTTTGTTCCTGTTCTTGTGCGCATTATTTTATTACGTTAACCAATCAGAGCTGACACAGTACACCAGGCAATTACAGCTAAGCTGAGCGGGAGAAAGATGTTAACCAATCAGAGCTCACTCCGCGAACGACTAAGTTAAGCGGGAGAACTGAATAGGTGGTTTTGATTTACGTTAGTTTTTATTTATTGTTATGGCTGGAACTGAGGTTAGTTCATATTAATTATTTCATGTTGTCTGTTTTTAAGACAATTTATTACAGTTTAGTTTATCAAGCAGTTAGTACTGCTGTGAACTAGAGCTGAGGTTAGTTAATCTTCATTTATTTTATGTTGTCAGTTTTAAAGACAATTTTACTACAGTTTTATTTATTAAACTTAATACTATGGTATTACATTGTGAAATGTTTTATGTGGTTCTTGTGCACTGAATACATTTAGAATGTGTGTATGTAGCGCGAAAAACAGCAAAAACAGTTGCCAAAATTGCAAATGAAATCGCAATCACAATATTCGTTCAAAAACATCGAATGATTATTTTGTATATATTGCACAGTCCTAGATCTAATATTGCAAAATATATTAAACTAATATTGCCCGTTTGAAATACTATACACCTTTTTTTACAGGTAAAATGCTAAGAAAAGCCGGGGAATCAATTAGATAAACCTGATCAGCTTGAGAAAGGCAAGATTTTTTTTTTTTACTTAATTTCCTTCTGTTTTTGATGATTTCCTAATACAGTATTAATAGCGTTTATACAATCTTTCTTCAAATCCGTGCATTCAACAGCACGTCCTGTAATGTTTAAGAATTAGATTTCTAGTCAGAAATTATTTGGGGTTTTTTTGTGCCAGTTTGAACCCATTCAAGCTCATGAGCAAAAAAAAAAACATCTGTGACTTCAATGGTAAAAGAACTAGTAAAAATTCTACTGTAAAAATCTGTACCCAGTGTAACAGTAAGTTTTCTCAATACATATGGTAAATAACCATAAATTCACAGAATTCCCTGCATGACACTTCAATTTTTCTGCTGTTTTGTTGATTGCACAATGCTTCTCTTTAGTTTTATTTTCTCTTGAGCTATGCACGTTTGAGTTTTATGTTACATCTGATCTAACATAATGATAAATACTCTTTATTGCATTACTTTAATTTTATGTACGATACCATGATAGTGTAGCTGAGTTAATGACACTGACCGTCTTCTATGTATTAGTATGATTATTCTCTGCTTGTGGGAAAAGTTGTTTGTGATGAGCATTTGTTCTCTCATTCACACCCTCTTATGACTGTGTTTTTGTCTGTGTAACCAAATTAAGTGTGTAGATGTTAGCACTTCAAAACACTGATGTATAACAATATATATATATACAAAATACGGTAATTTACCATAAAATGTATTGTATTTTTAATGGTTAAATTCACAGTCATTTTTTAACCATAAATTTTACAAACAATCTGATGTGTGATGCATTTAATTTTACTGCTGATTGTGTTAAAAAAAAGGCCAATGTCAACCTTTTGGACCCTGTTCACACCTTCATTTGGAATCGTCCACATTGTGATCAAATGAATGAAAAATGCATCTTATTACCATCTGTAAACAGGGTGTTTCATGCATGTGACTGCAAATGTGTCCTCCCAGCCCCCGTGACAACACTACAGTTACAGAAACCGCACCCCTCACCCATCCCACACTCACCCAGGGGGTCCGCCTTGCCGTCTTTATCAGGAACTGTGAAAACGCCAACCACTTTATGGCCCTGCTTACGGAGGTTTGTGTACACTTCCTGTCCAAACAAGCTCTGGCCAATCAAGGCTAGCTTCAGCTTATTTTGGTAGTAAACCTGTAGAAAAGATCATCAAATGTTAAAAAACCAGACCAAACTGTATTGTTTATTGTACTGTCTACAATGCTAAAACGTGAAACACTGTCAGTTAATAAGCCATGGCAGACACTATTTTTTACTGTGATCTTCATGTTTAGTGGTTCTTTTTGTAGTGGTTCTATAAATAATGTGTTCTGTTATTATTTGCACACATAAATTAATTTTAAAATGCAAATATTTATTTGAATATTGTTTGTATTATTGCTTTACCTATTCATGTGCTATAAATAAAAATAAATAGATGATTAAATACATACATAAAAATAAATACATAAATAAATATTGAGACGAACTACTTAATTAATATTTTAATGACTTTCCATCTTTACCAATTTTTAATTAAAATGTATTTTATTATTGTTTTGTATTACTTCATTTTTTAAGCCATAATAGACAAATAGTTTTATTAAGATATATCTTTTTTATTATTGTTTTGTATTTTCACATGTATTAATGTGTAATAAACTAATATTTACTTTATAAACATTTTAATCGACTAAGTCTTTCAGCTTTTAAAAGCTTAACATTTGCAAAATAAGCAAATCCTTGACCACATATTGGCTGAGAATATTTTTTTTTTGCCATTTCATATTTATGCTGCTATTTTACGTTTATGTTCATATCTATCTGCATACTTCTGATTACTAATAGCAACCTGTACATACATTCATCTATTGTAAATCTCTGACCAACCTGTATTTAATTAGTACATTCATTTGTAAATATTACCCATAGTTTTTCTATAATTGCACTTTATAACGTATACCTATATCATGCACTTACTGCTATTACACTCCTGGTTAGACCTAAACTGATTTCGTTGCCTTGGACTTGTACACGTGTAATAACAATAAAGTTGAATGTAATCTAATCTATTATTGTCTATATTATTGTTATTTTTATATAAATACATCCTAAGTCACAGCTGTGTTTTCCATGCACATGTTGATGCTTTGGCAATAGTGCATGCAAAACAATCATACCCATAACTACTTTAAAAGAGCAACACTCCTCCACGATGAAGCTAAAATTAAAAAAGCTACAGTGAAACATAACCAGCTTACACATTGTATGCACAACAAACATGCATTGAATTTTACTACTCCTTGTCATATGACAAGATCATGCATGCAACATGTTTACCTGTGAATGCACATGTTGCTGTATGCTAATTTATGGTCTAGTAATAGTGACAGTAATATGATCTGCCCTCATATATTCTCGCCCCTGCTGATGCAACTCTCCTCGGATCTGTCTACTGGAAGTAATCCGACGAAGCAACGTGGCAAACACTGATCCCAAACCGGTTTAATATCAATTTACCATCAAATTAGCATTCATAAACTATCCATATATAGTGAATGAACGCACATGTGTGGTAATTATAACAGTATAGCATTACGATACTGGGGTACATCAGTTGACAGCATGCTTACAACCACTACATGTGTGTAACCCCTGTTTAGTCATGTTATTTAAGAAGTCAGAAACATTTATAAACTTGTTTTAAGGTCTATGTATGTGTCTGCCACCGTTATAACACGTTTATACATACACATTTATTCATTCATTCATTCGGCAAAACCAACAATGCAGAAGATGCGGTTACTCACAGAGCTCGAGGAGAATTTCCTCATAATCGTGTTCGCCGTCCACAACATGGTGAAAATTATGTGAATGCTGAAGGAAAGGTGTAGTTTAGAGTCCGGAGTGGTGGGCTGAAAACATGCGGGAGTGTAAACTCGCACCTGCGGTTCGCAGACTGATTGTATGTGGTCCGTGTGTGGCAGCGGAACCAGACTGAACCGACTGGCGACGCGCATTGACGGGCAGGCGAGTTCAGTACGTGCGCGCTCCCGAGCATTACGTCACGGTCTTTAAACCCTTTTAATGCCACAGACCCATAGCCTAAATTTAACGGGAATCAGTTTCTTGTATATCAATTAACGATTCTTTATTTGATCCTAACATGTATAGTAACAGATTAATATGCAATATTTAATTTTTATTAAATGAATCACATTTTAAAACGTAATCACTTTCGTGTTTTAATCAAAATATTGTCTTTTTTTTCATAGATTGCTTATTTTTAACTAACGCATAATAATGTATTCCTATTAATTACTCAATGTAATTACATTAAATCACTTTATGAATGACAGTTACTCTAATTATATTAGTATTTATGTATTTAAAATGTAATTACTCGATCAAATATACATTTATTCATTAAGTAAATACATGTATTTATTTGAATAATACATAATGTTATATAATATAATAAATTAATGTTTAAATATTAATAACAACATCATTACTGCATTATAATAGACCATAATTCCTTATATACAGTATATACTTTCAAATATCTCCATCCATGCACATACCAGTATGATTTATTGTAAGTTATCTATTGGAAAAAGTGTGTGTGTGTTTGGTTTTTGCCTCAAGGTTAGTTATTTGGCTCTGGAGGGATCCTGCAAATGGTTTGGACACATTTCAGTTTATTTTTCCATGATAGATATCAAGCTGTTCATGACCAGCCAGTCACCTTTGACAAACAGCATTGATGTGTGTGTGTTTGAACTCAAGAGACTAAAACCACAGTTTTGTAACACAATGAAAAAGTAGCTCTATTTATCCATCTCAAATAAACCCTGTAATATCTCCAGCAGACCCTGTCATTTTCTTTCAATTAGCGGCTCATGTACAACATAAAATATGTCTCGTTACAGATGTCTGTGTGCTCGACAGCTCTATTTCAGCAGTTTGATGTAGTAAAATGACGACAAAATGAGAACAAATGCACCCAGGGAACCAAAAGTTTTATTCTGTGCACAATATAACATAAATTTAAGGTTCAGACAGTAATAAAAAGTGTCCTAATAATAAAGCACTGCTGGTGGATTTCACAAAGGGATCTCGTGGCTGGAAAAAAACTCAATTTAATAGTCACTAAGTATTGGGTGAGTTTGAATCAATTCATTAATCTAGTTTGGCATTAGAGGAGAGAACAGACGGAAACATAAATCACAGCAGTTAAAAAGGAGACAAGGTGCTTCAATCATGTAATATGGCTACGCATCGTTTATTAATCTATTATTGACTCATCATAATTCATCCAAGACTGTACTGCACATCTCTTAACACTGACAAAGCATGTTATAAGGACGGATGGTGGTGTGGATTTAAAGTTTTTGTTTTGTTGAAACATCAGATAAAGCCTAGTTTAGACTATTTTAGCACCTGCAGTCTCCTTGCAGAGTCAGATATCAAATACTTATTCAAACAGTGCAGGGAAACCTTTTTGTTTGTCTTATGGGTAAAAAAAAAAAACAAAGTGCTTTCTTAGTGTGCATGCAGAAGGGGTCTTCAATTAGTGTTCAACATCCAATACTATTACAAAAGTCGTATGTGCATCCCACAAATCCTTGCAGTTGAGATCACAGGAAACGAATGCCTGCTCCAAACTGCACGCCGTCACATATCCTGTCAGGATGCAAAAATATAGATATATTGAGTTGTTTTTTTGTGGTTTTATAAAGTAGCTTTGGGAAAACACTTATAACAAAAAATATCATTTAGGTTTCATCGAGTCAAATTTAAGACTTTTTAAAACCATTAAGAATGACATTTTATACTTATTCAGCAATACAATCAATTCCTGGATTGCCGCAGCTCTGCATAGATTAGCTCCATCCACCTTTAACTCACACCTGCTTCTCCTGTAGTCTTGAACACCTTGATTAGTTGGATCAGCTGTGTTTGATTAGGGTTGGAGCAAAACTGTGCAGAGCTGCTGCCCTCCAGGAATCCAGTTTGAGACCTGTTATGTAGGATTAAGATTTTTTCTAATGGCTCGGTTTTACTATGGGGAATTGTGCAATTGTTTTTAGTGTATTTTCCCTGATTATGGAATTTAATTTGGTGGAATTTGCTGCAGAAATGTCTGACAGCTGTTGTGAATTGTATCTCTGCAATAAAAATATATATAAAATATATAAAATTAAGGTTTTATTGAGATGTATTGTTGGTCATTGGATGGATGCCGGCCCAAATTGGATAGCTTTACTATGACGAAGCAAAATTAAGACCTGTTTAAAATCCTTTAAGACGTAACAGTACAACACAATAGGTCAGTGAAGACTTTTTAGGGCCTAAAAATTTAGGTTTGGACATTTCAGACATTTTAAGAACCAGGGAACACCCTGAAGTATGAAAGAAAACCCACAGGTCATTTGAGAGGCGCACAATGATGAAAAATATAGCAAATAAGTAGTGCAAACATCAGAGAAAAGAAGAAAAAATTATTATTTTTGGTGAAGAAAAAAAAATTGTTAACATGCATTTTAATGTAAATAACATGCATTTTAATGTAATTTACTGTAATAGGGTTAGAGATGAAAATGTGGTTTGAAGCATCAATATACAGTAAGTGTTAGAACTTGTTTCATACGTTGGATCAGGGGTGTAAAACTCAGTTTGCACAGTTTAGCTCCAACCCTGCTTCAATACACTTACCTGGAGGAACAATTAGTTTGATCAGGTGTGTTTAATTAGGGTTAAATCTAAACTGTGTAGAGGTGCAGTCCTCTGGGAACTGAGTTTGACACCTGTGCATTAGAGGTGTGTGCATTATTTAATACATTTTTTTCTGAGCAAAAACACTGTTTACCTGTTTTACCATGATTTACAGAAGGCACCCATTAAAATGTCATTTAGTGTAACAAAAGTTTATATACTAAAGCATATCGTCAATCATATTTAGGACAAATTAAAAATATAGATTTAGTTCATGTTAACTAAAGTTTAGTTTTATAAAAACAAATATAAAAAGATCTAAATGCAGCCTCTCAAATATTGTCATTTTAAATCCATCCTTGCCACCACTATCCTTCAAAACACTAGGCTTTATGTATTTGCTAGGAAGATGTAACCATTTCAAATATAATTGTATTTAAATATAATTATATAACATTCAGTAACAAACTTATTTTCTTTTATATGTTTTAACAAGCCTGTTTAATTTTTACATAACTGTATTCTTTATGCTGAGACTGATCATGAAATGTTATTTAACCTATGTAATGACATTTTATTTCTTATAAAAAACATTCAAAACTTTAAAAGCACACACTTTTATTCTTAAAAGTACACTGCATTTAATATGTTTGTATATAACGTGACTACTTTATTTGATGCATTTCCCAAACCAAAATATAACGTCTTGTCTCATGTTTTAACAACAGCACAAACATTTTCGAATTCCAAACTGCCTTTATTTTGTCAACGATGTGAGTAAGCATGAATGTGGTTTAGTGGATGTGTGTACAGTATGTACCTGTCTCCGCTTTGAACGCCCATGGGGAAGCAGTAATTGAGTTCAAGCCTAGCAATGTTTCCCAATCGTAAAATAATTCCTGCTCCGTAAGACCAGCGGATGCACTCCGCTAACTTCTGCAGGTGTGCACGTGGTCCCTCTCCTGCACAAACACAAATGCATGTCAAATGCATGCACAAACACATGTCAAGCTGATACTACTGTCAATGAAAGGCTGAATTAAACATAAAAATGGCATACTAAAGTTCCAGTGCAACAAACGGCATCACCTTGTGGACAAACGGCACATAAACTAACTGGCCAGTTTATTAGGTAATGTTCAACTGCTCATTAATACAAGTGCTAATCAGCCAATCACATTGCAGCAACTCGCAGCCCTGCTCAGTTTAGTTTCAACCCTGCTTCAATACACTCTAAAACAAGCCTTAAGGCCCTTAATTAGTTTGATCAAGTGTGTTTAATTAAATTTAAAGCTAAACTGTGCAGACACATGTGCATTGAGGTATGTAGAAGTGCTTAGGCACAGTTTTTGACAAATGATTACTGACCGTAGTTGAGGTTGCATATGTTTCCAGCATTAAGGAAGAAGTGTGTCCTGAAGAGGTCTGCTAGTCCACCCTTATTTGAGCGGAAGGGGAGCGGTGTGTAAAGGTGAAGCCCGCCAGCCCAATACGCCTCACCACCCAGATAATCACCTGAACAGACACCGGTTTCAAATTAGAAGCCAAATAATCACAAAGAAATATAAAATATCATAAAAATGTGTGTGCATTACCTTCACTTTGAGGGCCTATACTGTACATGCCAAAACCTCTCACACTGGTTGGGCCGCCCAGGTAGAACCTAACAAATAAATGGTAAAAAATAAAATAAAAAACAAGACATAAACAATGTGGTCACATTTTAAAATAAGATTTCATTAGTTAATGTATTTACTAACATGAACTAAGTATATACAATACTCGTAGTGCATTTAATAATCATAGTTTCATCAACATTTACTAATGCATTATTAACATACAAATTAATTCTTGTTAATATTAGTGGGTTAACATGATTTAACAATCAACAACGTTATTTTCATGAACTAACATGAACAAATACTGTAATAAATATATTGTTCATCATTTGACCATGTCAGTAAATGCACTATTAAACATGAACTAATACAACCTTATTATAAAGTGTTACCAACAATGCTCTAAACATAATATAAACAGAAACTTTCTGCTGTCAGCCAGTCAGATACTTTTATGAGAATATGATTACAGTATGGATGAAAACATCTAGTTCTGAAGGGAAATGATCAGAATTGCCTGCGTGTCCCTGCCAAGTGGATTTTTAATTGAGCACAGTGTGACTTTAAGTTTTTTTAGATCTGTGATTTTATTAGATTGCCTTTTCTTTGCATATCCTGTATAATTATACTATTATAAATGTATAATTAGTTATAATTATAAAGTGAGGGTGCATCCGGCTAAAAGAAGACAGACAAACGCACACCTGTCAGCAATGGAGGTAGGCTGAGCCCCAAGAGGATAGATCATTCCTCCCCATAAAGACGCAGATAAAACCTGTAAGAGAAACCCATTAGACATACTTTTTATTAAATGTCCAAAATACAACAGACTTTCAGCAACACTTTACAATAAGGTTGTTTTAGTTAATGTTAGTTATTGCATTTACTGACATGAACAAACACTGAACAATATTTGTTAATGTAAGTTCATTCTTGGTTCATATAAATCCACGGTGCATTAACTAATGTTAACAAGCATGAATGTGGATGTTAATAATACATTAGTAAATGCTGAACTATTATTAATAAATGTTACAAGTATTGTTCATTATTAGTTCATGTTAGTTAATACATTAACTAATGAAATCTTATTGTAAAGTGTGACCAGATATTCTTTGAAAATAATCTTTCATTATAGTTTTCAGTCACCCGATGTTCCACCCGGCGTGGAAACCTGTTGTGCAAAACGTCTATAAAACCACAGTTCAGACCTGTCAAGCTTCCATTTGTTTCAAACCACAATTATTTAGATCACCTCATAAAATAAGAACAAAGATGTGAACAAATGGTACGTTTTGACTATATGCAAGTTGCAACCCATGTTTGACACCTACTGTAGCGTTTTGATCATTGAAAATGTGGCTAAATGTGTTAAAGTGACCGCAAAATTTAAATTCAACCAAAGCCCTGATGTTTCAAAACATAAACAAGTAAAAATGATTAGGAATTAAGTGTGGTAATTCAAGTCTTCTAAAGAAATACCCATTTAATATCATGAACAGATCTCATTTCAGCTTTTTCTCCACATATAAACAGAAAGGTTTAAGCGAACTTGCTCAACACATAAGAACTAATGAGGTTCATTCCTACATGTCTCAACGTACATCTGAGTTTCCATAAGAACCAATGATAAGTATGGTTAAAGTATTAATTAAAGGGATAGTTTACTTAAAAATGAAAATTCTGTCATCATTTTTTCATCACTACTTTTTCATCTACTTGTTCCAAAGCTGTTTGAGATTCTTTCTTCTCTTGAACACAAGGGAAGATATCTGAAAAAAAGTATGTCATAGTAAAAGGAGTCATAGTATTTATTGTTTCTACAATGAAGGTCTCTAGCTACTTATTTCCAGCTATCTTTAGAATAACTTGTTTTGTGTTCGACAGAAGTAAAATTAATCAAAGCTAAGAACCAATTGAGTGTGAGTAAATGAGGGAAATGTTCATTTTTGGTATCACTTCAACATCACCGAAATGCTACATTAGTGTATATTGGATGAAAGATTTGTTTTGGCCTCCAAGTGATACTTTCCTTAATGATGTGACATGAAAACTATCAATGACAACACTCTAAAGCAGTCATCACAGACAATATACGGTTATCAAGACTACGCACCGATCCCCAGATAAATTGTTTGTTAAGCTGCAGCTCGACGTCCTCTTTGAGAAAGTTGGCATCTCCACCGGTGTATCCAGCCAACTCCTAAACCAACAGAGAAAACACAACTAGTGGTTAACAATGCCATTAAATCTACTTCAGGCAGTGATGCAAAACACAGCAAAGTAATGTTAAGTGAAGACATAAAAAAAAGGCACTTACTAGTGGCCGCAGGACACTATAATTCAGTTTTGAAAGTGAGGATAATATAAAATAAAGCAAACTATGACATATAGACAAAAGTTCTTCATACTAAAAACCAAATGGAGATGAACAGGCTGCTGCAGTGTGTCTGGGGAATGCCTGAAGTCAATGAGCTCTAACAAACGACTGATATTTGTTTGCATTTATTTATTTTATTTTTCATTCATTCATTCATTTTCTTTTCGGCTTAGTCCCTTTATTAATCCGGGGTCGCCACAGCGGATTGAACCGCCAACTTATCCAGCACTTGTTTTACGCAGCGGATGCCCTTCCAGCCACAACCCATCTCTGGGAAACACATTCATACATTCTCATTCACACACATACACTATGGACAATTTAGCTTACCCAATTCACCTGTACCGCATGTCTTTGGACTGTGGGGGAAACCGGAGCACCCGGAGGAAACCCACGCAACCACGGGGAGAACATGCAAACTCCACACAGAAATGCCAACTGGCCTAGCCGCGGATCGAACCAGCGACCTTCTTGCTGTGAGGCGAACGTGCTACTCACTACGCCACCGTGGCGCCCTATTTTATTTTTATATTTTATTATTTTACAAGGATAGTCCCATTGAGATACAAGATCTCGTCTCCGTGAGTTTGACTTTTTAAAACAAACACAAACAAAAATATGCATTAAATAAATAAATAAATAAATAAATACTATATGATTGATAGATACTATATGCTTCTATCAAGGTTAACTGACATGATCTAGATGAATTTGATCTGAGACAGTTTACATGCATCTTTTTATTACCATGTTATAAACTATAGTGAGAAATACATTGTGATAACGTGAGAAATGTTGAGGCTTAAATCCACACACCTGGTTGATCCGCAGTAAGGCACCTTTTCGAGGCAAGATGGCAGAGTTTCTGGTGTCTACTACCATGGTGTGCTAGTGTGCGACAGGAAATCAATGAAATCCATCATTAGTCTGTTAAACACTTTGGATTAGTGACACAGAGCACATCTTACCGAAAGTGCAGATTTAAGAGTGTGACCGCTCTCCTCTCTCACAGCGAAGGAAGCGCTGCGGGCCAAACATCCCAGTTCACGCCACACGCCCTCCCATTTCAGAGTGTGATCGGTCATCCAGAGAGGGAACTGCAAGGCATGTTGCATTAAAAGAGAGAGTTCAACAAAATCTCACCCTACACTTGTTCCACACCAGCAGACATAATTGCATAATTATTAAAGTCGATGGCTACCGGTTTAGAAAATATCTAAAAAATATCTTCTTTTATGTTCAACACAAGGAAAAGAAACTCTTAACAAGGAGTGCCTTTGAATGTTTTGTTGAACTATTCCTTTAAATCTTACATTATTAATGTGTAATTATAAATGAGTAATTACAGTCAGGGTGTGAATAACAGGGGGGTTTAACACCCCTTAATAACACAAGATCCCTCCAGAAGGACATCAAAACACGATGTGAATGGGTATTTGCTTTAAATAGTGTAAAATAGTTTGCACTGATCTGTATTTGAATTATTAATAATAGTTAAAATTAGTTAGTACAGACATGAATTTGACTGACCTTACACTCACAAAAAAGTTTTCACATGCTTGTTCACTACTAAAATGAGCTAAAACAACTAAATTCTTGAGATTTGATTGAGACAACTTATTTTAATTGTGTTGGGACATGAATTGTGTCCAACCCTGCATGTTTTACAGTGTATAATGGTTCAAACCATGGTTTGTTTACAGGCAGATCTAGCCAACCAATAGACACTGTAAAGGTTTAAAAGACACCATTCCCTATAAAACAGGTGTTTGTATCTACATATGTATGTTTTGTGAAGATTTGAATCAAAAATAGGTTGCCGTTGTGAATTAGGTTTGTTGAAATTTGCAAACTTACATTTAAAACACAGATAAATGAGTTTGAAACAGATAAATATTATGTCATTTAATTAAATGCATCAATTGTCTGTTCAGCACTGATAAAAATAAATGTTATGTCCTGTCTGCGGCTTGAAAAGTTCAGGCTTTCCCTTAAAAAAACTATTTTTCCCTAATTTTCTTTATCCTTTTCCCCTTTACCCTGTATACAGTTTATGTATGAAACATTTTGTATCAGTATTTTTGTGCCAATGTAAAACATTTAAAAAAAAAAAGAATATATAAACATTGACAATTTATATATAATTCACACACTGGTTGCAGTTAATATCTCACACTGAGTTCTGTAGAAACTCCCCTGTCCGTCTCTTTCAGAGAGCTCCAGGGAAACTGCCCGGTGACTTTGTACAGGTTTACAGTGAAGCTACACAAAGCACAGACGTTGTTTAATATATTTAATAATAATCTATAATAATATCAAGGCAGAAATCCAGCAGAAAACATACTTGCGTTCGAAATATCCTGACTGTGGTTTGAAGAATGACAGGCCGTAGGACGTCTCTTTAGTTCCGTAGGAAAACTGAAAGGTGAGCTTTTCTCCTCGGCCGAGCATGTTTGGAAGTTTAATACCCAAGACCTGCAGAGGAACAAACATTCAGCAAACATTGAAGAAATGGTGACCTTTAATTAAATGTTAACATTTTTTACATAAATATAGTTCATACTGATATTATTGTGCATATGAAATATTCTGTTCATGTTATTATTCATGTTACTAGATATTATTTATATTTTTGCTAACACAATGCTTATTTTTTAACATTAATAAATGCACAACTAACTTTAAGTCATAAGAAGCAATATTTTTTACAGTATTTTTTAAAGAGCCACTTCTATTTTAGTTTTTAATGAATTAGTAACTGGCAAGATGGTTAACAATAAATAAGCTTAATTAATATTGTTTATAGTTTGTGCTATTAACTAAATGCAATGAAAAAGTTTTTTTATAATATGCACATTTTTCTTCGATTTAATTCAATACTAATTATGCATAACCAAATGTTTGATGGTACTAATGTTGTAAAAATACTATTTGTCCAACATTACTTATGTTCTGACAGGCTGTTGCTGTCCCATTTTATGCAGTATTTTTGATTTCAATGCAGACACACAGCTTGTGTGGTTTTACACCTGTTTAGGAGCATGCAAGTCATTTATGTGGCTCTTATTGTTCTTACCATGCTGCCTTCATTGTTTCCAACCATGGTATTATAACTTCCAGTAAGTCGTTTAAGCTCAGTAACCTCAAATGTAACATCAAGTCCATTTGGCAAAGCGTCTGCTCCTAAAGAAGATCAGAAAAGACAACTTAGCAAAAGGAAACAACTCTGTAGCCCCCAATGGACTTCAAGATTTTGTTCCAAGGTCTTGGTCCAAAACTGTACAATATGAACTTTTTTAAACTGTTAAACTTTTAAAGTATTACTTTACGTCATTTGAATAAAGTTTAATTATTTTGAGCCTAGTAAAAATCTAACTAAATTAAACAGATTGTAAAAAAATATGCTTAAAAAATTAAGTTGTATAACAATTTCTGATGTTTGAACATTTTAGGTTTTTGTCCCAAAACTGAATGAATTTATTGCCACTGTTGAACAAAATTAAATAACAATTGAAGAATGCTGTAGTCAGGCAGTTGACGGGACCCACTGACTTTCATTAAAAAAAATACTATGGAGGTCTATGGGAACTGTCAAGTGTTATTAGTAAACTTTCTTCACAATACTTTTTTTTATTCCACAGTAAAAAGAAATCCCCTTTTTAACTATTACTTTAAATCATAGAGGATTCACATTTAGATTATTTTTTTTTTTTTAAATCGTACAAACATTGTAAATTTTACTATTACAAAGTCAGCCTAATTTTCTAAACTCGTCTGTCTTATATAGATATATTGTACAGACATAATACTGACAATTAAGGGCTTGATCTTTGGACCCACTGGTCTTTCTTTCTTTATGAGCATGTAAATGAGCTGCTTTAGGTTAATATTCTCCTGCACAGGGGTTTACTCCAGCCTTAAAGTACAATAAGTTGTAGTTAAGGCTGCATGATGCTGGAACAAAAGTGACATTGCAATAGTTTGTTTTTCTGCAATTATAAAAACACCTACAATGATTTTGTAGGTACTCTATAATAAAACATACAAATATATAAATTAAAATAAATAAAATCACAGATGAAAACAATAGGACATAGATAAAATAAATTTAAATAAACAGCACACTATGGTTTTTGGTAGAGTCTAACAGTATTGGCATACATAAATTCAATAATCAAATGTAAAATAACATGATATAGTCTTCATGCTAGTATTATTATTAACACAAACTTTCTTAAAGTGGAAAACTTTATAATTAATTGAGCCCAATTGGTTTAAATTCACTTGAAATTGCTTGAAAATATTACTATTGCAGATTCGCACAATGTGATATCAAAGCTGAAACAATATATTCAGCTGCCCTAGTTGTAGTTCATTTTGAAAATTCATAACTAAATCAAGCACGAAGATGTTCTGCATGCAGTACCTTCTGAAATGTCAATCACCACCTCCACATCTTTGAATATGCCTAGACGTAGCAACCTCTGTCTGGCCTCATGGGATTTTCTCATCACCTGCGAAAATGCTAGGCTTTTATAACAAATATTACATTTCTGAATGGCCAAAATCTGTGAGCCTATGATTTTAGTCAATCGCTGCTCATAATAACTCATAATAACACTTTGGCCTTGACGGCTCACTCACTTCAACCAGGTTCCTGGCGGTGAAGACATCAGAGATCTCATAGCCCAAGTAATCCTCTTTAGTTCTGCCCAGGCCTTCAATGTTGACATGCTGAACAACAACCTAGATGAGAACAGAGAATTCAAAGTGTGAGATTACAGATTCAGGCCACATTCTCACAGTAATACACTTATTTTGGGTCATTCAGTGTAAAATGTTTATATAAAAATGAAACATACTTATTCAATTCTATAAATAAAAGAAATGACCCAAATAAATGCTATTGTAAATTAATTAATACATATTGTTGACAAATGGTTTGACAGATAGTAGCAACCATTGATAATGGAAAAATATTGGTTTATTCTTTTATCGGGGTTGAACCACTCAGCAGTTTTAATGTGTCATATTAATATTAATATATGATTCCTGATGTTAATTTTCTTAATAGGTTTTTGAATATAAACTGTTACACCGAATGACATTTTAGTGGGTGTCTTCTGTCAGTTGTTTTTAATAATGTATGATTATTTTGAGCCTAGCAAAATAAAAATAAAAAATAAAAAGGACACATTCTATTATATGCTACAAAAAATAAAGCCATATAATACTTACTGATGTTTGAAAACCCCATTTCGCATTTACATTTGTGTATATTCATGAACTTCTGTACTTTTGTATGCATAAAATCATTGTTGTATTAAAACAATATTGCAATATTGT
The DNA here is from genome assembly GCA_903798035.1 of Danio albolineatus. NCBI lineage: Eukaryota > Metazoa > Chordata > Actinopteri > Cypriniformes > Danionidae > Danio > Danio albolineatus. The sequence goes on from CAIGQQ010002477.1 coordinate 6,370,777, forward strand.
ATATGTTAATTAGTTGGCTTTGAAAAAAGATATGTCCATGTTCTTGTTCATGTCATCAATGGTATTTACATGATATAGCTTAGTAAAACTACAGTACATGTCAAAACATTATGATGTAGCACAGTAAACCACAGCACATGTCAAAATATAATCGTTGCTCCATTTTAATGTGTTACACCATTGCATATAGACGTTGGTAATCGTTTAACTTACATCTTTATTTTCTAAAACCTCTTGCTTGGTTTCTTGCACCGCCTCCATCACTTCCAAATCATCAGTGTTAACGCCCAGATCTCGCCCATACATAGGGTACGAGTCCATACTCTAAAAACCAAACAAACATGGCGGAGTTTATTTCTTGCAGACATGAATAAACATATCCAATGACAGGTGCACAAAAGCGTGCTGGTCCTATAGCTTTAACAGTGTAATAATAACACACAGAGACAACCAGCAATAGACCTGCACAATAATACTGAACACAAGAGGTCACAGACAAAACGAGCAGATTTCACCCTGAATCTCTTAGAAAACGTTTACCCGTGCGTGTACAGTCCCCATTGTCGGTGCAGTGATACCGTAAACGCGTTGAAGCCGCTTAGAAGATTGTAAGAAAGTAAAATATGGCACTATTATGAAGCTGTGAACCCAACCCCCTTCAAGGAGGACGCCATGACACGCGATGGCTTGGCGATCCTCAAGCGCGATTGGCTGGAATGATGTGACGTCTTGAAATTTGGGCGGGTCTTTATTTTGTGCGTCGCCGTGCGTGTCATTTTGAGTTTTATGCGCTTTTATTTACTTCAACTTAAGTTAAGCGCTTAATATTTGGCGTTTTAGACCAAGAAAAATCTAATATGAAAGTTTACATGGAGCGTCACGTATATTTCAGACCGAAGGAGGCAAGGTTTGTTTGTTTGTCTGTCTGTCAACACTACCGCAAAAGCCAGGTGAAATTGACTAATACGTCAAAACAAACGAAATTGTGGCGCACTGGGGTCACGTGCAAAATAGTTTCACTCACTAAAAAGACATAGCCATGTTATTTTGGTTGTATTTTATAGCCAAAAGCTTAGTTCTTTGTTTGTTTGTTGTGTTTGGGAAATTTACATTTTTGAAGTAAATAAAGGGGGTTGTAGTGTACAAAACAAAAGCGGAAATGTATCTAAAATTTAATAAATGAGTAGTTTACTATACTTACCAAGCCTTTGTTTGATTTTTTAATTATATTAAGAAACATATTTTCAATGTAGGGGCATCAAGAAGGTCGCTGGTTCGAGCCCCGGCTGGGTCAGTTAGCATTTCTGTGTGGAGTTTGCATGTTCTCCCCGTGTTCGCGTGGATGCTCAAGTTTCCCCCACAGTCCAAAGATATGCGCTGTAGGTGAATTGAATAAGCTAAATTGGTCGTACTATAGTGTATGTGTGTGAATGCGTGTGTATGGGTGTTTCCCAGTGTTGGGTTGTGGCTGGAAGGGCATCCGCTGTATAAAACATGCAGGATAAGTTTGCGGTTCATTCCACTGTGGCGCCCCCTGATAAATAAAGGGACTGAGCTGAAAAGAAAATGAATGAATATTCAATATAACTTTATAATTTTTATGCAAATGTATTTTTTACATGTCGTTTATTCCTTTGATTCACTGCTAAACTCTTTCCATCAATGTTTCAGTCTTTTGATCCTTCAAATATTATAGACCATTTCAATGTGGTGATGTCACTAGCCCATGACCATTTCCTGCTTGTTATCAAACTAATTTATAACTGTAACAAGAGACAATACAATCATATCATAACGTTAAAACAGCAGCTATTATAACATTATTTATCATTATGTGTCTCTTTTTGGATTATCTGAAGCTATAGTAGAAATTAAAAATATAAAACAGGAAATATGCTAGGACCATTGTTATTGTTTATATCCCTCAAAATGGTCTATAATTTGCTGCTAAATAATATATTTTTTATTATTGTTGTCCGTGTTAAAACAGTTATTTAGACTTTTGTAAAGTTACCATGCCATTTCACCAACAGAGGGCAGTATAGCCTAGCCTCCAAAGCTTCTAATAACCCACCTCCAGAGAAAATTTTATTGTTGAACTAAAATGTGGTTTGGGATTATTATATTAATCTAAACTGATTAAGATTTTATAATGTCAGTAACATTTGTTTTACTGTTAATGTTAACTCAGAGGCATTATTAAACAACCGTTAATGCTATCATAATCAGAGCTGTGATAATTGTGGAATTATGACAATACAGCCTATTCAATGTAGAATTTATATAATAATACACTGTGAGTATATGAAGTTGTGCATTGCCATAATATTGACTCTTTCTTTATTATTTATTACACTATTTTATTTATCGTGTGCAAAGTGGTGTAAATAACTGGAGAATAGACCCTGCTTGTTTTTATAAAACTATTAAATCAAATCTCTGTTTAATTCAAACTTGCTTCATTGGCATGAAAAATGTATGTATTGCCAAAGCGTTTGTGATGTTTACGTTAAATAACCATGAAAATAGACATTGGATATTATGCTGTTTCTGTTTCCTCTCCCTCTCCAGGTTTTCCAGGTCATTCCCGCATTACCCATCGTAAATTTTTTCTTAACCTTACGCTTATACTGCAATTTGCATTATTTTTTTGCACTTTTTAGTTTTTTGTTTCAATTCTTTTTGCAAAAGCTTCATCGCAGTTCCATCACCATTAAAAAAAGAAATTTGTTTGAAATTTGTTCAAACAGTGTTTAAGATCTTTTCTGACCTATGAAATAGTAGTAGTGATTAAAAAACACACACAATATTGAACAGTATATTTAACAATCAACATTTTGGGATTAATTTATAACAATTTCGAATTCTCAATTCAAGCTACTTCAATTCACTGCATTAGCATGCCATACATGAGTACATATTGCCAAAGCGTACATCTGTAGCAGGGGGGAAAAGTCAATAGAAAAAAAATTAGTAATAATAATATTGTTGAAAGTAATGACAACATTAATAATAAATAATAAAACTGAAATTAATATATACAGTATACATATAACACAATTTTTGAAAATGAATATTTTTATCCATTTCTCAGTGAATATAGGTAATATATTTTGATGCATTTTTTGGTGCAACAAAACAGATTTATCAAACATATATATTCATTAAAATAATATTTATAAAGATAATACATTTAAATTCATGCAAAATATTGAAATAAAATTACAGACTTCAAAATTTCAACAAAATTTTATACATATTTGTTTCGAATTTTGCTCTATTTATTTTATTTTATTTATTATTTTCCGTTATGTACATGTCTGTATACTAATTTTGGAAAGTTATTATAAGTTATTTTGTTAGATTAGCTCCAGATTTGGCTTCAGCGCTGACTAATCTTGTGTACATGCACAAATATAATATTGTAAAGCGTCTTATAGAAAATATCAATTTAAATGCTAGATTTGTGAGGGGTGTACTCATATATGCTGAGCTCTCTCTCTCTCTCTCTCTCTCTCTCTACCCCCCTTCCTTCCACCTCCATCTCCTCCTCAAATGTGCGCAAACCAATCAGCGGCGTCCGGAGGCTCGAGCTGTGGTGCTCGCTCTGGCAACAGCAGCAGAAAGGCTGCTTATCAAAGAAACGCACAACTGGAGAAGTCCATTCACTCACAGCCTCTAACCATGGGTCCTGCCTGCTTCTCCTGGGACGTCTGTTTGCTTTTCCTCCTCATAAATACTTTAGATGTCATGGGAAATGTTGGATTCCCAGGTAAGTCTTCATCTGCATTTTTAAAACTGTATTTTAACAATCATCCAATTATTTTTGTTAAACTTTTATTACCTGAAATGTACGTCTGTAAGGACTGTAAGTCAGTGCTTGCGCTTTTTGCACATGATTTTAGCGAAACTGCAATTGACTCTGTTTGATTAAGCCAGCTGCGCTTATTTAGAAAACAATTTAGTCATACTTTGCCCTGTCATTAGTGCATTTATGCGCATTTGAACGCACAGGTTATTTTTTTTACGCGTGATATTCCTTAAGGAGAGCTTTTGCTGGGGTCTTTTCGGTTTCCCTTGGGGTGTATAGGAACATGAGCCGCCCTGATGGGGTCGGTGCGGGGGGCTTATCGACCCCTCACTCCTCCACTACCGTCAATACGCATTGTGTCTCTCCATAATGAATGCCTGGAAAAGTCAATAATGAGACAAACAATAAAACAGATTGTCTGTTTTTTAATCAGCCACACGACTGGAGATTACGTGACATGTTAGCTTCTAAACACATGCTTTCGCGAATAATCGAAAATTACTCATTTCCGAGTTTGGCGATGCGCATTACGGACTTCTGGATTTTTTCGGATTGAACCTTTTAAAATTGACATTATTTATTGTTGGCAAGTTATGAAATACACTAACAGAAGTGTTGTGCCTCTGTTTATGCGGATTGAAAGGTTTGGATGTTGGGTAAAAAAGCGCGCACCGCTGCGCTGAAGGTGTTCAGTTGCATTCAGCCTTGCGTAAAGTTGAAAAATCGCTCTATTTGATGGAAAGACAAAAAGAGTTTGAGGAGCCACTGGTGTGCCAAAGAGTGAAGCTATACATTGATACCCAAGCAAACAACCTCACTGACCTCCTCAAAAAGACAATCTCCCCTAAATGAGCTCTCCAGCACTCTGCTTGTTCGTTCATTCATTCATTCACATATCGGAGAATGAATAGGCGATTTCTGCTTTTAGTTGCATCAATGCATCACCTCATTGGACAGTTTTTCCAGGCTAAAATTGCCAAACGGCTTTTTTCACACAACATGCTCCGTCTAAGTTGATTTTGGTCATTTTTGCTCTGTTCTGCTCAGCTTCACCTGTCTAAGCCAGCAGTAAAATCCAAACTGCTCTCAGATCAGCGACAAAGAACATTTACCACACCCTGAATCAGTCAGACAGGCAGTGAAGTCATTGTTTAATCATAAAACTCTGTTTTTATGTAATTCACTTTGTATTTTGGTACATTGATGTGGAACACTGAGATCAACTTTGCTGTTGCTTTGTGGCATTTACATTATATTTTTTACATTTAGCAGCCCTTTATATGAATGTATCAGATTTTAATAGATGCATTTGCAATTTGTTATAACATTGTATCTTTAAAAAGGTTTCAGAAGGTTGCAGTGATGTTATGGAAAAACCTTTTTTGTTTGTTTTCCAAAGAAACTTTAGTGAATCTTCATTAAAAGAAACATTTTCCACAATAAATAACCTTTTTGAGGAATGAAAAAATTATTTGGGAGTTTAAGAGTCTTCATGGAATCTTTAATAGCAATAAATTAAAATGTCCAAAAGAACCCTTTAGAGAGCAGATCTTAACACAACCATAGAGTGAAGAACATTTTAATACCTAAAAACCAACCAACAAACAAACAATTAAAACAAATAAAACTCTTAAGTGCAATGTTGGACCCATCAACTCATAATATTAATTAATTAATTCATTAATTCATTCATTCATTCATTTATTCATTCATATGATTTATACATTGAATTAATATAAAAATTATATGAATGAATAAGGAGACACGGTGGCTCAGTGGTTATCACTGTTGCCTCACAGCAAGAAGGCCGTTGGTTCGAGTCCCAGCTGAGCCAGTTGGCATTTCTTTGTGGAGATTGCATGTTCTCCTCCTGTTGCCGTGGGTTTCCTCTGGGTGCTCCGGTTTCCCCCACAGTCTAAAGACATGTGTAGGTGAATTGAATAAACTAAATTTGCCATATTGTATGAGTGTGTGAATGAGTGTGTGTGGATGTTTCCCAGTACTGGGTTGCAGTTGGAAGGGCATCCGCTGTGTAAAACCTGGATAAGTTGGTGGTTCATTCCGCTGTGGCGACCGCTGATGAATAAAGGGACTAAATCGAAGGGAAATTAATAAATGAATGAATTACTTTTTATTTTATTTGTATTCTGGTCTTATATTTTTTTATATCAGATATGTTATTCCAATATATAAGATTTGTTACATATTTTTAAAACATGCAGTATAAATCAGTTTGTATAATTCCAATGCATTTTTGTTTCATTAAAATATATGCAAATGCATTGTATCACCAAAACTCAATGTGCAATGCTAAACCTTCTACATCAGAAATGCCCAAACTAGGGCCAGCGGTCCAAAGTTGGCCCATGTTAACCTTTAATTTGGCCCACCAACCAAATAGAGAAGAGATGGACATATGATGGGGAAGGTTGGGGCGAATCCCTCAAACAGAGATTGTCATTTTTAGTTTCGCATAAATATTTGTGTGTTTGTTTGATCACTGAGCTACAAAAAAGCAAAATTGAAATTAAATGTTTCATTTAAATGTGAATAAATCACATTTTTAAAGAGTCATAAAACCCTAAAGCACATTTTCTTTTAGATGTTGACAGATATATATATTCATTGTGCTATAAATGAGATTGTTCATGGTTGTATTGTAACAAGTACATTTTAAAATGTAAAATATATCTAGGCTATAATTATAAATATGATTAAAGTATTTTTTCTATATATATTTTTTATATTATTAAATTAGGAAGTTACCATGGCTACTTTAATATAATGCAGTTTGGCCCACAACCCTCAATCAAGTATGGATTTTGGCCCTTCATATAAAAAAGTTTGGGCACCCCTGTTCTACATAGACGCACAACTGCCTTTCTTTTTTGTTATGAAGCACTAGATCGATCTATTAATCCAAAAAAAGCATCACAAAACGCCAACCTCTTTAGCGCATCTTCATCTTGAAGGGACACTTTCTGGCATGTGTAACAAGCATTTATCAGAGTCTCATCCTTTGCTTATCCCTCCACAGATGCTGACGAGTGTTCTGAAGCCACAGACGACTGTCACATTGACGCTCTCTGCCAGAACACTCCAAAGTCCTTCAAGTGCATCTGCAAGACCGGCTACAAGGGAGATGGCAAGCACTGCGAAGGTGAGACCATTTCTATTTTGCTTGCACACACACACACACACACACACACAGTCAGGTCATCCAGCTGTTCTGTAGCTCCTGCTGTGGGTCTTAATTAGTGAGGAGGAAGTGCAGTGTGAGGGTGAGAGGTGCTGGAAGGCCAAAACCTGCTCCAGTCTTTACACCTCCCTCTGCCGTTCTGCCTGAGAGCACAACACAGCTGGAGCCAAACACACACACGCGCGCACGCACACATGCACACACACATTTTATTACAACTCAGAAAACAGCATACATTTTTATTTAATGTATTCTTGTAAAATCATATATGGATTTTTTTGTAATACTAATGTATATAGAGAGTGTGTATGAATATTATGCTAAGGCATGCATTTTTTTTTTGTTTCTGCAATGCCAATACATTCTTTTCATCCAGATTTATATATTCACATTGTATTACCAAAACTTACAGCCTTTTCTTTGCACTTAATGGTTTCCTTTATAACTGTATTGTCATTATATGCATTTAGATTAATCGTAATATTTGCATGATAGCTTTATGCTTTATAAGTAAACCAAATGTTGCTTTAAAACATGCATTGATTATGGTATTCAACATTTAGCAAATATTGTTTTGTAATATAATGGCAATGTTTTTTTCCATTCAATTTAATACAGTAAGTATTTTTCATTACACAATATACACATGCAGATACACAAAACATCAACAAAATAAATAATACAAGTTGATGTCTTACCATTATTATTATTATTATTATTATTATTATTATTATTATTCATTTCATTCATTTTCTTGTTGGCTTAGTCCCTTTATTAATCTGGGGTCGCCACAGCGGAATGAACCGCCAACTTATCCAGCATTTGTTTTACGCAGCGGATGCCCTTCCAGCTGCAACCCATCTCTGGGAAAAATCCATAAACGCTCATTCACACTCATACACTACAGACAATTTAGCCTACCTAATTCACCTATAACACATGTCTTTGGACTTGTGGGGGGAACCGGAGCACCCGGAGGAAACCCACACAACTACGGGGAGAACATGCAAACTCCACACAGAAATGCCAACTGACCCAGCCGGGGCTCGAACCAGCGACCTTCTTGCTGTGAGGCGAACGTGCTACTCACTACGCCACCGTGGCGCCCTTATTATTATTATTAATTTATTCTATTATTATTATTATTATTAATCAACACCGGGAGGAATATGTAATGGGCGACACGGTGGCTCAGTGATTAGTATTGTTGCCTCACAGTAAGTAGGTCGCTGATTCAAGTCTGGGTCAGTTGGCGTTTCAGTGTGGAGTCTTCCAGGAGCTCCGGTTTACCTCACAGTCCAAAGACATGTGCTAAGTAAATTGAATAAACTAAATTGGCCATAGTGAATAAGTGTGAATGGATGTTTCCCATACTGGGCTGCAACTGGAAGGGTATCCACTGTGTAAAAAAATATGCTGGATAAGTTGGTGGTTTATTCTGCTGTGGCGACCCCTGATAAATAAAGGGACTAAGCCGAGGGAAAATGAATGAATGAATGTGTATTCAAACATGCATTTTTGAATTAATTCAGCAGTCCAAACACACACACACACACACACCTGTACTTTGTATCTTTATGGGAACTTTCAACAGATGAAATTATTATTTTTATACTCTACAGACTGTATATTCTATCCTCCAACCTTACCCCTGAACCCTTTTTACATTTTCAAAAGACTTCATCCAGGTGATTTATGAGCTTTATCCATACAGAGTCCAAATAAAACGTCTTACGAGATCAAAATTTGCTTGTATTTCTATTCTTTTTGGGGACATTTGTTCCCAAGATCATAAAGAATAACAGGAACACACACACAGACTTGACTATACACACAGTACACAACACATGGTCATAAAAGAGCAAATCAGATTAGAGATTATACGAAAGATGGCATGAGATAGACATTTTTAAAGCAGAATACACTTGTTTTACCCCTCTCTCTTTCTTTTTCTATGCTGTTTCCTGTTATTGTACTCTGCGTTCTTCATCTGTGCTTAGATTGTTCATTTCACATGTGCGGCAGAGAAGGTTGTGTTTCAGGAAAAGGGCCGAAATGTGCTCTCTCTACCTATTATGAAACCCTACACCCGTTCTCAATTGCATTAATGAATTAGGTGGATGTGAAATGGCGTTGCACCAGACTACTCCTCAGTTAGCGCTTCGTCCTCCAGTCTGAGGCTAGACGGCGTGGGCTACAACAACATCTTATTATTTCTCTAAGGAAACACGGGGAATGTTCTGGACTTTACAGAAGCCTTTTCCTCCCACCTTCAAACCGCAGTCTCAATGGCAGGGCAATGGGGCTGTCAGTTATATACCGAATACTCCATGTCAACGTGCTTGTGTGCATTTTTTTCTCGCACTTATACTGTCTGAGCGGACATTCCGTCCACAGTGTAATGTGGTGTATTGTGGGGAATTGAGGGCTGTTTTGTCTGAAGCGAAAAGCCCATTAACACCCCCCGTACCCACCCTTTAATTAAAGCCCTGCGCGTTTGGCTTTGAAGAAAATTAAGAAAACACTTGCTAACGCTCTAATGCAGTCATGTTGTCTGTCTAAACATCAGGCTGTTACATGCTGGGGAAGTCTGTTGAACATGAGGAGATTCGTAACTCATCTCTTTAACATTTGAAATAGGTTTTTTTTTTGATTGACATCTATGGTTTCATTGGGAATCTTTAAGATGCATGGAATTTTCCATTGCTCAAAAGTTTTATATAGTGCAAAAAAAGATTGTTTAAATTATTAAATGTTGGTAAAGCACCTTTATTAGGGCCCAGTTCATGCTATTTACCATTCTGGGTTGTTACCTGCCTATTATAAAGATAGTAATAGTTGATTAGTAGCTATAAAGTATGATCTTATTCAACATCCATAATTATCCAATACCTAAACCCAACTGTTACCTTACTAACTATTAATAAGCAGCTAATTAGCAGTGTATTGAGCAAATAGTCTTAGTTAATGGTTTGTTAACAGCATGAATTGTGACAATGATGTGTTACCAAAATGTTTAACACACTTAAGAATTAAGTTATTAGAATAAACAAAAAACAAAACAAAAAAACAAACAAACATGCATTCATTCACATTTAATCATTTGGCAGATGCTTTTCTCCAATGCAACAAACAAATGAGGACAATAACGTTATCAAGAAAGCAAAAGTATTACAAATATGCTATTTTTGAAGGATGTTATTTAATAGAACATTCATTATTTAATATTTCAAAACTAAAAGTGTTTTATATATGATTATCAACATTTTAATTAGAGAATGTAAACAAATCTGATCATATTTTTGCAATATTAAGGAGAAACTATTTTGATGTATCATAAATTAAAATCCTATAGGAATATATCATCTAAGACATCGTTTTAATTACTAACTCAATGCTCAAAATCCAAATATATGAAACCTACATATTTAATATTTGTTTCGTTTATTCATTAGGATAAACCCCTTGAGATGTACCATCTCATTTTAATTTAAATCCCACAATTAATCACAAACACATAACAATAACACAAGAAGACAAAAACAAAGCATAAATTATATAATATCCAAAAAACAAACAAAAAGAGAAGTAGTATACATACATACAAACATACATACATACATACATACATACAAACATACATACATACATACATACATACATACATACATACATACATACATATACATAGTACAAAAAGATGTACAGATCAATGAATCAAATCACCACATAAACAACAACATCCTCAGGAAGAAGAAGTCCAAAGTAAAACATGACAGCAAAGTTTGCTTAAAAACCTTAAATGATGCAATGGATCAAATGTTAGCAGGTAAATTATTCCAGTCTATTAAACATTAAAGCTCTTTTACCAATAGATTTTTGAAAACGAGGAACAAAAAATTTGGTCTGAACAGAATTAATGACAATTAATTAATATTTTCTCAAGAAAATCCAGTCCAGGGCTTAACAAATAAGCAAGGCAAGCGGGCAATTAGGGCCCCAGGAAATCTGGGGGCGCCCAATTAACATCTAGAAGTATAAATTACACCTATAAACCATATATAACATCGTTTTCTATCATATTTTGTACGGTGAGAGTTAAAATTTTAGCGTAATTAGGAAATATTTAGTAAACAATCAAATATAATATTTTTATAATAATATAATGTTATGTAATAATATAATATTACAAAATAAAAATCCATCATGGAGCAGTCCAGCAGTCAAATTTTGTAGAAAATATATATATTATTTTTATTATTTCCAAAATAATAATCATTTAAAATGATATTGCATTAATTCAAAGTATGGAAAAGAAGATTGAGTGATACAACACATAGCAATATAATATAAAAATTAAATAAAAGTAGATAGGGTGCATTTCAGGACTTACTTACTACTTGACTTACTCACTAAATCCGCCCCTGATCCAGCCACAAAAATTCGTTAGACATTGTGAAAAGATGACATTTTTATAGGTATATCAGTGTTTTGTGTTGTTTTAAGCGTGTTTAAAAACGGATCTGAATTTATCAATCATTTTTTAGACAAAACAAACAGAAAAACAATGGGCTAAATGTGTATATAGCTTGTCAATAACTTGCAGAGAGCTTATAAAATGTGTAAAGGAGTCAAAACAGCGCCAATACACAAATGAGGATCTGAACTGGCAATTGAACAGCATTTACAGAGCAAATCTGCCAAGTATGAGCTAAGATCAAATGACTTGAGAGTTTTATAGAGCTATAAACGTACGTATGTTGACTTCTGTCTCTTTTTATTGATGCTTTTATTTCACTCAAGAAGTTTTAGGAGTATCATCGGCCTCCTTTGGGGGTTTTAATTATATTTTAAGTATATAACATTGTGGGAACTGCTCAGTAAATCCAGTCAGCTTGTCTGCAGCCCTTAATGGTCATCACAAATCAATATCCTTGTGCTGTTTTAGATTTGTGATTATAGAATTAAGTAATATATGCAATACAAAAAATCTAATAAAGATAATTAAGTTGATGGACAGTTATATAATGTCAAGAAAATAGTTTTTGGAGTCCTGAACAATCATACTCAAGTAGAAGTGACATTACTGTCTCAAAAATGTAGTGCAAGTAAAGTATCTGTTGTAAATATTACTCAAAGAGTCAAAAGTCATTTATTTTCCTTCGGCTAGTCTCTTATTTATCAGGGGTCGCCACAGTAGAATGAACCGCCAATTATTCCAGCATATGTTTTACGCAGCGGATGCCCTTTCAGACACAACCCAGTACTGGGAAACACCCATACACTGTCACATTCACACACACAATCTTAAAATATACGGCCAATTTAGTTAATCCAATTCACCTATAGCGCATGTCTTTGGTCTGTGGGGGAAACTGGAGCACCTGGAGGAAACCCACGTGAACACAGGGTGAACATGCAAACTCCACACAGAAATGCCAACTGGTCAAGCCGGGACCCAGTCTAAATAATCTTTCGGTCATTTCGTGTAATGAGTTTGTTAGTTTTGGTTGGTCTGTATGATGCGATGTGCGATTTGATTGATGACAAGACTTTACTCTACTTTAGCCAATCACCATAGACAAAATTTAAAGTAGTGACTGAAGGTTGAATGAATTTAGCGAAGTAATACATGTATTCAAGTGAAAGTAAAAGTACATTTTTAACTACTTAGTAAAATACAATCCCTGGCATGCAATGTGCAATTTGATTGGACGGGAATCACAGGTCTGATTAATCTACTTCAGTCAATCACCATAGACAAGAAAAAAAATAAGCTAGTGTCACTTCAGCTCATTTTAAATAAGTAGTTACATTTATTACATTACATACATAACATTTTTGAGTGTAAGATGTGGCATGCTATAATTAATCTAAGAATTAATATGAAATTAATTAAAACCACTTTTTAAATTGCTTTAATATGAATAAACATTATATTACTTTGTGCATAAATATGCAGTTTTTAAAATAGTAAATTATACTTTTATTCAGTTTAAAGTATTTGATTTTGATTTATAATATTACAACATATTTATATATCGGCTTAGTCCCTTATTTATCAGGGGTTGCCACAGCGGAATGAACCACCTTCTTGCTGTGAGACAACGGTGCTAACAATTGAGCCGCCCCTTGTTTTAAATAAATGCTGAAAAAACATATCCTCTCTAAACATTCTCTCTGTCAACCCGTGTAACGATTTTGTGCATTTGGGTTGTTCTGTATGATACGATGTGCAATTTGATCTGGACGGCAATCACAAGACTTTACTTTAGCCAATCACCATAGACAACAAGTCAAAAATAACGAAGCGACTGCAGGTTGAAGGAAAATAGTGAGGCAAAAGTACCGATACATGTATTCAATCATTCATTGATTTTCTTTTCGGCTTAGTCCCTTTATTAATCTGGGGTCGCCACAGCGGAATGAATCGCCAACTTATCCAGTGTAGGTTTTACGCTGCGGATGCCCTTCCAGCTGCAACCCATCACTGGAAAACATCCATACACACTCATTCACACACATACGGACAATTTAGCTTACCCAATTCACCCATACCACGTGTGTCTGGACTGTGGGGGAAATCGGAGCAACCAAAGGAACCCCCCGCAAACACGGAGAGAACATGCAAACTCCACACAGAAATGCCAACTGACCCAGCCGAAGTTCGAACCAGCGACCTTCTTGCTGTGAGGCGATAGAGCTACTCACTGCACCACTGTGATACCCTTACATGTATTCAAGTGAAAGTTAAAAAAAAAACATTTTTAAGCTACTTAGTAAAGTCCAATTCCTGAGAAACCCTACTCAATCACAGTCATTTGAGTATTTGTGTTACTTCACACCACTGATCATCATGCAAATACGGTTTCTGTTGCGGACTTACATTTTCAAATAACATCTAATAGTATTTCCATACAGCTTATTAAATTAAAAAGCCACAGAAACATTTGTCAGTATAAATACTTTCTCAGGGACAGCTATAAGTAAGCCCTTTGTAGGTTGAATCCCCAAAAAATGTAAACACCAGCTCTGTGGTTCTATCAAAACATGGCTCTGTTTGTTTGAGCGTCCCGACCAGCATGACACTGCAACATTGGCTCAACCAATGACGTGAGTTGGAGGGCGGGGCCAGCTTTGTTTAACCAATGGATGTAAAACTCCTATAAAAAGAAGAGTTATATATGATGGCATGACAAAGGGAGCATTTTAGATTTGATCGATTAGCAACTTGAGCTGACGGAGCTTATAAGGGAATCACCACAAATGCCAATAGACTGGTGTGATGATTTCACTGTTGGGTTTATTTACGATTGAACAAACTTTTTAAATGCTACTCTATGGGATAGTTGGTTTATTTTGGCGGGGATTAGGAGTTTATCCCTATTTTCTTTTTTGTATCTCAGTCTGTAAAAGAGGTCAGGTACTTGTCACTGCTGAAGGAGTGTGTGTGTTTGTATGTTTCAATGAGAAAGTGATAGAAGAATGGATGGGGGTGGAGATGGATAAATGGAGTGAGAGATGGAGGTGTCGACCCATTACTAGGCCATTGTCTGCCTGGTGTCTGTGGACTCGTCACAGAGCTGCCGATGCTCTGATTGGCTGCCAAAATGTGCCCACCCTTCATCTCTGACCCTCCCCTCATACACTTCAGTCTTTTTTTTGCTGCTTCATTCACATACAGCCAAGCTTTAAATCCTTACAGGGGTTAAAATTGTGTGTCATACACTGTAAAAAAGCAAGGTTCCACACAATTCATTCAAGTTGTCCCGACTTAAATCAATTAACTTAACAAATTTAAGTAGATTGAACATAAAACAAAAAGTTGCCCCCCAAAAATCTCAAGAATGGTGTTGGTTCAGCTCTTTTTAAAGAAGTAGTTTGAACAAGCAGCAAAATATTTTTTGAGTGTAAGATTTGGCAAGCTATAATTAATCTGAAAAATAAAATACAATTATTAAAACCACTTTTTAAATGGTTTTAATATTATTAAACACTACTGTTCAAAGTTCTGGGCTTAAATAAGATGTTTTTAAAATAGTAAATTATACTTTTATGCAGTGAAAGCACATTAAATCATTTGCTCATTTGATTTATAATATTACAAAATGGGGCACTGTTGCCTCACAGCAAAAAGGTCGCTGGTTCGAGTCCCGGCTGGGTCCAAAGATATGTGCTATAGGAAAAGTAAATTGGCCTTAGTGTATAAGTGTGAATGTGAGAGTGTATGGGTGTTTCCCAGTGCTGGGTTGTGGATGGAAGTTCATCCGCTGTGTAAAACTAGTAAAACTAGATTAGTTGGTGATTCTTTCCTCTGTGGTGACCCCTGATGGATAAGGGACGAAGCCGAAGGAAAATTAATGAATGAATATTTCAAAATATTTCAGTTATTAATAAATGCTGAAAATGTATCTGCAAATATATTAGGCAGCACAACTGTTATTAACATTGATAATAATAATAAAAACTGTTTCTGAAGCATCAAATCAGCTTTTCTTTTACACTTCACGTTGAAAGAATGGCTGCTGAAAATTCAACTCTGCTTCTTAGACAAAAAATGACATTCAAAAATATATTACAACAAAAAAAGTATAGATTTTACAGTTTTTTTGCAGCCTTGGTAAGAAAAATTGTAAACATTTAAAATCTTAGTGGATGCATTTTTATAATAAAATATGACTTGAGAGACTACATGCAATTTAAAAAAATCTTTTTTTGTATCACTGGATGCAAGAAAATGTATTGTGATGAGTGATTACAGTATGTGAGAGAAACTACGTTTGATATATTAAACCTAAAGTCTTGTTGAATTTCCAGACTAGTTCATGATTTTGTGACTTCTGCAAGATCATTCGAAGCACTTTATTTATAAAAATGTCCAAATGGAATCATATTTTTTATACTTACATTCTTATCTCCATAAACCAAAGGGATCACATTCATATTTGCCTGCTTTCTGGCCATACTAATCACCTTTACTAAACCTTTCAGAAAAACACATTAGCAAGGTGTCATTGTTTATGTTCCTGTAGTTATATAAATTGCACGACCCCCATCTTCCATTCACTCCCTTCATGATGTGTTTTTCAGCACTTTGGGATTTGGGCATGTTTTGTTGGGCCAAAGCCGGTGTTGAGGTGTTGCCCCCCGCAGGTTTAACCCCCACTGAGGTGTTAGCGGAGGTGCTTAATCTGCCTGATGGGATGTTGAGCGTAAACACTTCTCCTTCGATTAGAGATCTGTGCGTGTCGACGGCAGAAATGGCAGAACGACCTGCCGGCTCGCTGCGGGCTCATATCAACAACAGCTCTGGGCCAGGAAGCATGTCAGCTGGACGCTAACTAGCCGTCCACCTTTTTTAACAACCCGTCCCTCTCACACTCCAGATACACCTTGTTAGCCTTGCTAATGGGTACAACACATACACAGACACCTAAAAACATTATCACCTTGACTCACAGTCAATTTCTTAGGCCATGTTTACACAAGATGCAAAAGGCTAATGCTACACTGCTAAAATAACAATACAAAACATTCAAAACCAGTACTTTGTAATGGTTTTTAGTGTGTTTTGGGACATATTCCATTAGTTTTTAGTGGTTTTAACATCTATCTATCTATCTATCTATCTATCTATCTATCTATCTATCTATATATCTATCTATCTATCTATCTATCTATCTATCTATCTATCTATCTATCTATCTGTCTATCTGTCTATCTGTCTATCTGTCTATCTGTCTGTCTGTCTGTCTGTCTGTCTGTCTGTCTGTCTGTCTGCCTGCCTGCCTGCCTGCCTGCCTGTCTGCCTGCCTGCCTGTCTGTCATCTCTGTCTGTCTGTCTGTCTGTCTGTCTGTCATCTGTCTGTCTGTCTGTCTGTCTGTCTGTCTGTCTGTTTGTTTGTCTGTCTGTCTGTCTGTCGTTCTATCGTTCTGTCTATCGTTCTATCCATCCATCCATCCATCCATCCATCCATCCATCCATCCATCCATCCATCCATCCATCCATCCATCCATCCATCCATCCATCCATCCATCCATCCATCCATCCATCGTTCTGTCGTTCTATCTATCTATCTATCTATCTATCTATCTGTCTGTCTGTCTGTCTGTCTGTCTGTCTGTCTGTCTGTCTGTCTGTCTGTCTGTCTGTCTGTCTGTCTGTCT
Organism: Danio albolineatus; assembly: GCA_903798035.1. Classification (NCBI taxonomy): domain Eukaryota; kingdom Metazoa; phylum Chordata; class Actinopteri; order Cypriniformes; family Danionidae; genus Danio; species Danio albolineatus. Next base: position 6,387,954 of record CAIGQQ010002477.1, read on the forward strand.
GTCTGTCTAGCTATCTATCCATCCATCCATCCATCCATCCATAATTCTCCACATTGCTCTTCTCAAGCATGTAGTCTAGATAAATGGTAATGAGACTTTTTGTTTGTTCCACAGTGTTGTTTCTGGATGTTTTTGGGGTGAGTTGGCTCCGAGTTTGTCTACTGTGATGACACTTTTCCTCACAGTGTGCCAAAACCGACACTCTTTGATAGACAAAGGAAATAAACAACAAATAAATAAAATACTAGTGAAGTATTTATGCCTCCATAATTTTTAGTGTATGTCTGTTTGTGGCGTGAGTATGTGTGTATACTGTATAAGATTCCAACTGTCTGAACAGACTTTTTATGAAGAAAACAAAAAACAAAACGCTCTTGAATGCAGTTCTCGCTGTCCTTATAGCCGCAGTTGCACAATGTGGGTTGTGAGAGATTTTGTGGGAAATAATGTGGATATTTTTAGTTTGTGCCGTATGTCTCCAAGAGCACAAGCCAGGTTTATTAAATCACACGCCGAGGTAGCAGAGAACACAAAGCAGATACCCGCTATCATTGTCTGGCAGAGAACAGACACTTTCTGTCCATCTGATTTCAAGTGTGTGAGTGAAAGAGGGAGAAATACTGTGTTTATTTTAGTTTCCACACTTACACGTTTCTGCTGTACAAACTCAGCAGCTATGAAGGCGTTTTGCAAGTCAACCCGTCTTAAACCTTCGTTTTTAGCAACTACTTAATAACAGAATTTAACCATTTCATGATTCATGCTAAGAGTTAGTAATTTGAGCAAGCACTGTGACCACTTTCACCCATAAGAGACAAATGCGAGATAATGTGTAGAATCAGTGGTCAGTCAGTTCAATACTGCAGAACTGAACAATGTAGGGATCTTCTTGACATTTTAGAGAGTTTGTATTGTGGATGGAGAACTGGTCCAAAGTTCACTTTAGTGACCAGAACAAGTTTAATTCACTTGGGTCTGACGGGAAACATTATGTTCTAAGAAGAGACTGAACCCAAGGTGGTCAGTGAAAGGTGGAGGTGAATTGTCAAGGTTTGCGTTTGGTCTCTTATTACAAAGTGAATGCAAATGTTTATCAAAAGCTCCTTCTTCAACAAGCAGTTCCTTTCTGGAATTTATTACTCAATCAGCCATCAGTTTTCATGCAGGAAAATAAACATGAAAAAAAATAATAAAACACTCCCTAAAGCTTTAATCACTGAAATAATGAAATGGTCAGCACAAAGTCCTGATCTAAACCTGATTGAAAATCTCTGGAAAATCTTTTGCGGCATATTTATGGTTAAGAAATTTAATTTAAACCCTATTTTTGTCACAAAAACACATCATTCTACTTCATAACACATCCATAAACAACCTATGGGTTAGTTTTATGATGAATTTATGAACTTTTTAAAACTTCAAAATAAAAGCCAATTTCTAACACCATTATACATCATAAAAGAGCCAGGACTTTTCTGACAGAAAAAAAGTTAAATACACCAAGGATGGCTTGAGGGTGATTAATTTATAGTTTAATTTCATTTTTAGGTGAACTATTTCTGGAACTGTACAGCCACTAGCTAAAACACTTATAAATGCATTACTGCAGTGCTTATTTGCATCTGAGTGTGTTTATCTGACCTTTACTGACTGATTTTCCTTGTTTTTCAGACATTGACGAGTGCGAAAACGACTACAATGGTGGATGCGTTCACGACTGCATTAATATCCCCGGGAACTACAGGTGCACATGCTATGACGGATTCATGCTGGCAGACGATGGGCACAACTGTCTCGGTAAGGCTCTAGAGAGAGAAAAGCACACACACACAGTTGCCTCTCCTGAAGGACTTACAGATGAGCTTCTCCCTCGTCATCTTGTTGCCCGGCTAACGACCTCTGTAATGACCCCCTTCGCAAACGTAAACAAATCTGCCTCCACGATCTTTCCATGCAGCGCCTCAGAAAAGGCCAGCCGAGCCACGTCTAGCGCCAGTAGTCCGTTCCCTCGTTCTGACAGGAGCCCGCCAACAGGAACCGTGCGATTATTTTTCATCTCTTAAAAATGTCACCCAAATGTCACCAGTGGCGCAATCGCATCCAATTCCCAGAAATCGGCAGAGCAGGTCCGATGTTTACGTTAGCGGTTAAAAATGGAAGCAGGGGAAGAAAAGGGCTGAGAGAAAATTAATAACTTGCCATCTCATATTTATTGAAATAGTTCAAAGATGAAATTCCACGACCCGGAGAGTGAGGGCCGGGTCTCATGGTTTTTGCTGGATTGCTGTGGGGATTGAGGAATTTGTTAAAAAGTGTGTTTTTTTGTAGCGGGCCTGTCTGCGTTATAAGTGAGTGCAGATGTGTGTTTGGTTTTGAAAGCGACTTATCAACCTGAAGTGTGGTGGCTCTGTACTGTCACAATGACAACGTGTTACGCTTTCAAACATCAATGTTGCAAGAGAGATAAAGAGAGAGAGAGACAGCAAGACTGGTGTGTGTTTCTGAGCAGCTGGGGTGAAGAACTTGAACTGCTCTCATCTCATCTCCTCTCTGCTTTCATAATCCAAAGCAAATATGTGCGCTGAGCAGAGTTTCAGGATGCTGAGGTCATCATTTTTCATTAGACGCTGTAATGATGATGGATCCCAGAGCAGGACACCAGGGCTCGGACCTTCAGGGACCTTTAGCACCTCCTTTAGCTTTCTGTATCAACATGCTTGATTTCTTAAACGTTTTTCTTTTCTCTTAATTTGTGTGTCTCTCAAAGCAGACATGGTAGTAATGGTGCAATCATAAGGTCAAATAGTAATATAGTATTTATAGTGCATTACTTACAGTAAATTAGTATTTAAATACGACGTGCACTGTAAAAAGTGATTAGTTGACTTTTCTTGAAAAATGTGTGTAAAATTGTTTTGAAAACTGTTGCTGTAAGATGAATAAGTACACTGTACTTAAAAGTGCCGGGTTCCACACAATTCCTTCATGTTGTCCCAACTGAAATTGATTAAGTTAACTTAATTCATTCGTTCATTCATTTTCTTTTCGGTTTAGTCCCTTCATTAATCAGGGGTCGCCACAGCAGAATGAACCACCAAGTTATCCAGCGCATGTTTTATGCAGCGAATGCCCTTTCGGCTGCAACCCATCACTGGGAAACACCCATACACTCTTGCATTCACACCCACACATATACTACAGACAGTTTAGCTCACCCCAATTCACTTATAGCGCATGTCTTTGGACTTATGAGGGAAACCGGAGCATCCCGAGGAAACCCACGCCAACATGGGGAGAACATGCAAACTCCACACTGAAATGCCAACTGGCGCAGTCAATGCTTGAACCAGTGACCTTCTTGCTGTGAGGCGACAGCGCTACCCAGTTTCTCCCCAAAAAAACTTAACAATTGTGTTGTTTGAACTCATTTTAAATAAGTAGTTTAAACAGGCAGAATGAAAAATCATCAGCTAGAGTGTAAATCATTATTATGATTAAGCAAATCATTCATTCATTCATTCATTTTCTTTTCGGCTTAGTCCCTTTATTAATCCGGGGTCGCCACAGCGGAATGAACCGCCAACTTATCCGGCATTTTTGTTTTTTTTATGCAGCGGATGCCCTTCCAGCCACATTAAGCAAATCATTTTAATTAAATTATTATGTAAACCGTTTGCATTTAAAAATAAGTTGTCAACTCAACATTGAGTTAACTTACTAGTCTTTACCAATTTAAGTGGATTGAACATAAAATAATTGACCCCCTCATGAAAAAAAAAAACTCATGAATTGTGTTGTGTCAGCTTATTTTAAGCCTTTTTTTTGAGTGAAGTTACAATGGATTTACATTGACTTTTTTCAAGTCAATTCGCTTGTAAGGCTGTGGGTTCATTCATTCATTCATTCATTCATTTTCCATCGGCTTAGTTCATTTATTCATCAGGAGTCCTCACAGCAGAATAAACCTCCAACTTATCCAACATATGTTTTACACAGCGCATGCCCTTCCACTGGGAAACACCCATACACACTCATTCACACTTGTACACTCCAGCCAATTTAGTTTATTCAATTCACCTATAGCCCATGTCTTTGGACTGTGGGGGAAACCGGAGCAATCCCACATGCAAAACTCCACACCGGGAGAACATGCAAACTCCACACAGAAATGCCAACTGACACAGCTGGGACTCGAACCAGCGACTTTTTTGCTTTGAGTATTTAGAGGACAAGTAGGTAATTTGCATTCTGATCTTGTGAAAGTTGTGAAAAAAAAAACGTGTTTGTCGGAAATTTCATATTAGTTTGTACGATCTGACTGATTTTTTTCAGCCACTAACTTTCCCCTACATTGACTGGAGATGAATTTGTATGAATTTATAAAGTAATGAATTTATAAACATATGGTTTCTCAGATAATATGCTTCCTGAATGTGGTGATTTCATTTACATACAAAAACATACAGTTTGTAGGTAAAACATCACCATGAAGGTCCACACCAGTTGGCAGTTTTGTATGAACTAGTTAAATTTGTCTGATTTGAGTGACTATGAAGGTTTACCCTATTAGTTGAAGTGAAGCAGTCGGTCAAGTTTACATAATTTTGTAACATTGATTTCCACTGGAATATTGCTTTGTCTGACGACACAGGGTTGGTTACATTCCCTGAGGTGAACAAATACAGTGAAAGTAATGAACTGACCATGGAGACTGGAAAGCCTAATTTAACCATAGGTAGAAACTTCTAAATGTCTTCAACCAAAAAGATCACTAATTGTTGAGATGGACATTACATGCCTCACCTTTAATGACTAACATTGTATTTGACGATTTATGTATAAAACACTGCGGTTTACCATAGTACAATGTCCAAAAATAACTAACAAAGAACAAAAAACAAGATATGTCCATAATACATTGTGTAAACACCATTTCCTTCATTATCAAGTCTTCATTTTTCACTTTCTCTAACTTTTCATCCTTCTTTGTCCCCTTGAAATTTCTCTCTCTCTCTTTACTTCTCCCGTCCTTTGCACTCTCTCTCTCTCTCTGTATTTTCTTGGTTATCTTGGCTGTGGGTCTGGTTGGAGTAACTCCAGGCTGTTTCCCTAGAGGCGATAGACTTGCCTTCTATTTGACATCTTTATTGTGGAATGTCTCAAATACAAGTCTAAATGATGGCTCTGGGAACTAAGACAAGGCCGTAGAGGGCCATCAGCAGCACTGAAGGGGCTCTCCTGTTCAAACCCTCCCTCTTTCTGCTCTTCTTGTTATGTCTTTCCCTCCGCTTCCAGTTTTCTGTCTCGGACTCGCTACATTTCTCTTTATTTCTTCCCTGTCTTTTCTGATCTGTCCTCTCTCCTGGATGTAATCTGGTTCTGTCTGTCTTAGTCTCAGCCCTCTCTTCTCAATCTAGAAATAGACTGACACAGAAAAGAGATTTTTTTTCTCTTTCTCTTTCCCTGTCCTTCTCTTTCTCTTGCATGCTGTTTCTTTTCTGACTTACTTTAAAGAGCAGCTTGCACTAATTTTTCAAAAAATATATAGTATTTGCAGTTTGTCTTTCAATGTAAACCATCTGCAAAGTTTTAATGCATGATAAATAAAGAGAATGGGTCTCATTCACTAATAATTGTGTACGTTTTTCATATCTATACGCACATTTGAAGTTCTCATCGACACTTTTCACCCACTCTATAAATAACAAATTATTTTATTATATGTAGGGTTCCAGGCCCCAGGCGTACATGGTTATTGCACATGTGTGGTATAAGTTGTTCTTGGATGTTTACATTTCGAATTTCTGAAGTTTAAGATGAGTTTTGATTTATTCATGAAAACTTTGGTTTAGTGAATGAGACCCAATGTCTTTCAAATAAAACTTTCGATCTTTTGCTTGCTACTGATCAACATCAACAGGTTGCTGCTAAAAATGATACAATTATCATTGTTATCATTGTACAATTATTTATGTTATTTATTAAATTATAGATTAATTGTGTTTTATTAACGTCTACCCCTAAACCTACCCCTCACAGTAATATATAAACAGTAATTATACTGAGTATTATTCACATTATTTATTAAATTACCCATTATATTTTATTAACGTCTACCTCGACCCTAAACCTAACCCTCACAGTAATGTCAAAACAGTAATTATATTAAGTATTTTTCATATTATTTATCAAATTACCCATTATATTTTATTAACGTCTGCCTCAACCCTAAAGTCAACCCTCACAGTAATGTCAAAACAGTAATTATATCAAGTATTTTACATTTTATTCATTAAATTACCCATTATATTTTATTAACGTCTACCTCAACCCTAAGCCCAACTCTCACTGTAATTTAAGAACAGTAGTTAAACCGAGAATAATTCATAATATTTATTAAATTACCTATTATATTTTATTAACATAATAAAATATTAACCTGTTATATTTATTAACTAAACCCAACCCTCACAGTATTGTCAAAACAGTAATTATATAAAGTATTTTTCCTATTATTTATTAAATTACCCATTATATTTTATTAACGTCTACTCTAACCCTCAACTCAACCCTCACCGTAATTTAAGAACAGTAATTAAATTAATTCATTAAATAAAATAAAATAAATTTATTAAATATATAATGAGTATAATTCATATTATTTATTAAATTACCCATTACATTGTATTTTATAAACGTCTACCCCAACCCTAAACATAGTAATGCAATATATGAATTATTTTATGTTATATTGTTAGGGTATATTGATGTATCCACACCTGTATCCCTTCTAGACGTTAACATGATCAATGTAATACATTTGCATAATCCCGCCTTTTTCCAAAATTAAACACTTGAAATCTGAAACTGAATAGTTATAGAAAGACCAATCAAAACAGGCCTGGCCAGCTCTGACCAATCAGAGCAGAGTTGGCTTAATAAAAAAAAAAAACACACACACACACACACACACACACACACACACACATACATTAAAATCACTGCAAAAGATTTGGTCACACTTTATTTTAAGGCATAACTATTGCTATTAACATTAACTATGACTTTTATAAAATCTTAATTCGCTGCTTTGTTAATCTTTATTAAGGTAGTAGATACAGATTTAGGCAGGATCAGGGATCTGGTATCATGCAGCATATTTTCATCATAAGTACTAAACAGCCAATATTTTAATGCCAGGCAGGTAATACGACACCAGTTAATTAGTACTTAAACTAAAGTGTCACCAATGATTCTTAGATGCATTTAAACTGTTGTGTGGGACTCCAACACAATGTTATTAACCTTAAAACACCACGTGACCTGCTCTTTAATCTTTGTGTGAGAGGCTAAAAGAATGTTTCTGGTTCAATAGCATTTGTGGCATAAAGTTTATTGCCAGTTAAAGTAATTTCAAGTTGTCCCTCCCTCACTCTATGCGTTTTGTTGGAGCTTATTAAACTTTCAACACTTCTTTGAGATGTGGTCATATGGCGCTTGGTCATGTTTCCTCCTCATGCATTTTTTCTCCCGTCAGCATAATGCCGATGTTTCTCATTCACACATCATCTGTGTGTGTTTGTTTGCTCCTTCAAAACCTCATTCGTTTTCATTGGAGCTTTAACGTCATATGATGCATTGTCATGGCACCACGCATGTTTCTCAATGGCATCTGCGCGCATTATGGCAAGTTCACATGGAAGTGAAACCGCTAGAACTATTGACCTTCTCCATAGGTTAAATAAATCATGTTTTTCATGACCTTTTCCTGTAATCTCCTTTTTTTTTGTTCTTCTGACATTCTCTTTCTATTTCATTTTCTCAAAGTATGTATTGCTTAACCTTTTCTCATTCGCTTAGAGATAATTAATGATTTCTGTTAAGTAGATTTATAGGTTTTTTTGGTAGATAAATGTGAATGTGATGACTACTGATGTCTTTAAATGTGATGACTACTGATTTCCTTTAAACTTAATATAAAAATGTTGTCATTTTGATATTTATGCTTGGCTTAAAAAAAAGTGCAATGCTTTCAGTGATTTATATCTATTTTTAGACAGCAATGTTCAACTTCAAAAGAGTTAACAAATCAATCTTTGGTGAACAACAAATAAATAACCCTGACCACAAATAAAAACATTTGTTATTCTGACCAATGGTCAAATCTTGAAATACGAGGGAAGGTGGGGGACAGAAGAAATGCTTTAAATTACAATATTAGTATTTGAATAATTTTCTTATGTAATACTGGCCATTAACTAAATATATTTAAGTTAAATTAAGTTAAGGTAACAGGATTGTTTGAGTGGACATTTATTAAATTTGCTAGAAATATATTTTGAAAACATTATTCATTCATTCATTCATTCATTCATTCATTCATTTATTCATTTGGCTTAATCCTTTTATTCATCTGGGGTCGCTTAAATGAACCATCAACTTATCCAGCATATTTTTTATGCAGCGGATGCCCTTCCAGTAGCACTGGAAACATCCATACACCCTTGCATTCACACACATACACTACAGCCAATTTAGCCTGTCCAATTCACCTATTGCGCATGTCTTTGGACTAGAGCACTCGGTGTAAACCCACGCAACTGACCCAGCCGACCAGCGACCTTCCTGCTGTGAGGCGACAGTGTTAACCGAGCCACTGTGCCACCCTATATATGTATTAATTATATAAATTTATATTTACAGTGGGTGCAAAAAGTATTCAGACCTCCTTAAATTTTCACTCCTTAGTACATTGGAGCCATTTCAGTTCATTTTTTTCCTCTTTAATGTTCACACAGCTCCCCATATTGAGAAAAAAAAACACACAATTGTCGACATTTTTCTAGATTTTTTAAAAACGAAAAACTGAAATATCACATGGTCCTTAGTATTCACACCCTTTGCTGTGACACTCATATATTTAATTCAGGTGGTGTCCATTTCTTCTGATCATCCATAAAGTGGTCCTACACCTTTATTTGAGTCCAGCTGTGTTTGATTACTGATAGGACTTATAAACAAAGCAATATTTTCAATAGAGAAATTAATTAAACTTAAAAAATAACTTGTTAGCAATAATTATTGAAAATGACATGAAGCTGCTTGATTTTATAATGTTAGTGTGAATGATTTGATATCATTTTTGAAAACATCTTCAGAAAGAAATCATCAGAAAGCATCTGAACTTCCATTCACTGTTCTTGGGATAATTTTATAGTTTTCAGCTATGATAATAAAAGAAATGTGTTTCCCAGAGATGGGTTGCAGCTGGAAGGGCATCCGCTGCGTAAAACATATGCTGGATAAGTTGGTGGTTCATTCCGCTGTGGCGACCCCAGATTAATAAAGGAACTAAGAAATGAACTAATGAATGATGAGTAAAAGAAATATTCAGTTTTAAATCCATGTTTATAACTAAGAGTGATAGCACATGTCATGAGCAAAAGCTACACTTCAGGGTTCCACACAATTCAATGTCTTCCCAACACAAATCGATTAAGCTCACTTAGCCAATTTAAGTGGATTGAACATAAAACAATTGAGTTATCCTGATAAAAGCTCAAGAATTGTGTTGTTTCCTCTCATTTAGTAGTTTGAACGAGCAACAAAAATCATGCCTGCCTTTGTGATTTCTGATTTTGCTGTGCATAAACACACACGCTCACACACACTCTCAGAGCCTGTGTTCAAACAAACCCACTGAGCGCTAACCAAACCGCAAGCTCTTTGAAAGGGTACGGAAATCAGCGCTGCGGCTTGTCTTGTGTAGGAAGTCATTTCAGATCGCCACATGTTAACAAGTTGAAGCTTTAATTGATTTAAGATTGGCTAATGGGGAGCTGATTAAAGAGCCATTTACTGCAGTTCCTCTGTCTTTTTCATTTCCATTCTTATTTGTTTTCTCTCTCTGTACAGGCAGCTGGACTCAATGTGTTGATCATTTGGTGCTTTTTTTTTATGAATGCCTGCGCTGCCGCTGCTGTTTATTTATCTTTTGGCTGCTTTTCCACTCTCGCTCCAACATCAGAATGGGAGGAGAAAGCTTGAATAGTTCGAATTATTACAGCTTTAAAGGAGAGCGTGTTTCTCTTCTGTTATGTTCACTTCACTTCACTTTAGTTCAGTTCAAATCAGGTCACTTCTGTTCACTTCATTTCTTCACTCCACTTTTGCTTCAGTTCAGTTTACTTCACTTTAGTTCTGCTCTCTTCACTCGAGTTTCATTTTACTTATGAAGTTCACTTCTCTTTTGTTTGTTTTGATCTGTTCTGTTTGTTTCTGTTGGCTTTGCTTCTGTTGATGTCGCCACACTTCTGTTCTGTTCACTTTGAGTTCATTTCTCTTCTGTTCTGTTCACATTGAGTTCATTTTACTTCTGTTCTGTTCACATTGAGTTAATTTCACTTCTGTTTTGTTCACATTGAGTTAATTTCACTTCTGTTCTGTTCACATTGAGTTCATTTCACTTCTGTTCTGTTCACATTAAGTTCATTTCACTTCTGTTCTGTTCTCTTTGAGTTCATTTCACTTCTGTTCTGTTCACTTTGAGTTCATTTCACTTTTGTTCTGTTCACTTTGAGTTCGTTTCACTTCTGTTTTGTACACTTTTGTGCACTTCTGTTCACTTTGAGTTCAGTTCACTTCGGTTCTGTACACTTTTTTATACTTTGGTTCCCTTTGAGCTCATTTCATTTCTGTTCTGACCATGTTTCTGCACTTCTGTTCACTTTGAGTTCGTTTCACTTGTTTTGTGCACTTTTCTGTTCATTCTGTTGGGGCGAGCCCTGATGAATAAAGGGACTAAGCCAAAGGAAAATGAATGAATGAACAAAAGAAAATTTTAATTAAATTAAATTAGTGTAATCCTCTTCCATTTTCACTTTCTTTTTCTATTTACTTTGCTTCAGTTGTTTATTTAACTCTGCTTCTCTTCTGTTTACATCAGCTGAGTTGAATTCACTTCGCTCCCTGTTCATATCTGTCCCATTTTAATAGTTCAGTTTTATTTCTCATGACTCCTGTTTTGTTTAACTCTCTGCTCTTACCCTTTGATTGTTGTTTCTCTCTTTTTTCAGTCTCTCTCAATGGCCTTCTCCCTCATCTACTCTCTCCTTCTCTCTGTTGTATCATGTCGTCTCAGACCTCCTCCAAATAAAAGTTTACATAAGAGCAATCAAACAAAACAAAAGCATTCTAGTTCAAACTCGCAGGCCAGGGATTGCCAGGGCTCTTGTTTAAATTTTGGCAGAGACGGCCTTAATTGAGAGATGACAGCTGAAATGTTATTTTTCTCCCTCCTTTTAAAGCGAGAGCATGCTGTCACACTGATGATATCTGTTTCCATCCCCACATTAAAACACAGTGCACAACATGCTCGCAGCTATATATTCGCTCAGCCGGGATGTCCACATCCTCTTATCAAATATTACTCTCGTTAACAAGCTACTATGACTGGATTGTTGCATGAGATATGGTGATAAGAGCTTGTTATTTGGATGGCCTCATATGTGACGTTTCATTGCATCTTTTCTCAGAAGAAGAAAGAGAGACGTTTCAGAGTTTGAGGCTTGCATTTCCACTGCCAAAAGGGTACCAATGAAGGGTGTGGTGTATGACAGAAAGTTTCAGCCGAGGTCATTCTTACTCGAGGAAATGTCTACAGTAAAGCTGTAAGGGTCGTTCACATATCATATGAGAAGCACTTCTCACAAAACAGATGCTTTATACACATAAATACTTGTGTATAAATATTCATTACTAACCTTTCTATGAACATGATTTGATTATAACTGCAGATCAATGATAAATAGCCTAAAATAAATAGCCAAAACGTAACATCTGCGATTATGTAAAATAAATAAATAAATGCAACATAATGAACACATACAGCCCCTTCTTGGCTTTGTGGCTGTTCATCAAGATGACAACAACGTTTAAGAATGGGTCGACAATGGCTTATTATTATATGTAAAAATTATTATGATGTAATGTCTCGGCTGTGTATTTAAAAATAGTGCTTACTTTGTTTTCATTCTCCTGACTTGTGCATGAGCTAGTGACGTATCTCTGTAAACCAATATGGTTCAGCTGTGCGTCTAGCTCCACCTTTTGTTGTGCTTGGTACCCTTTTGAAGGGTTACCCAAAATAATTATACAGTACGGTTCACTTTTTGATACCTTTTGACAGTGGAAACAGCTATAATAGCGTACGGAACCGTACAAAACCGTACCGTACCGTACCACTCAGTGGAAACCGGCCAAAAAAGCTTTATATTAGTACATAAAAATTTCATGAGGTACACTTTTGTAAATTTTAGATAATAAAATGTACCCTTGTGGTATTAATAAGCACCCTTCAGTTACAAAATTTGTACCTTTTGAAAAGGTACCACCCCAGTAACAGCTCCTGTACCATTATTTCTGAGAGTGTACAAACCCAGCAGGCACACAATGTCATATGATGTTGATCTTTGTTCTATTTTGGTTGCAATGTCAGGTGGGCAAAATTTAACGTCATTTTGTTGTCTAATACTGACGTCAGCTGACATCTAAAATCAGCGTCATCTGGCGTTGATATTTGGTTGGTTTAGGTAAAATCCAAATTTTTTTTTACGTCATGATATGACATCCATATGGCATCAAAGTCTAACATCACTTGATGTTGATCTTAAGTGAAATTTCGGTTGTCATTCATTAGTATCGAAATTTTAACATCTAGTCAACGTCTCAAACCAACATCATTTTGACGTCAAACACAAACACAGATATAATGACTAAAATCCAACATCAGCTTAAAGGGGAAATGAAGCACTCAGTCAAGTTTATATTATTTTGTACATTGGATTCTACTATAATGAAAATATATTAAACAAACTTGATTAATGTAACCATTTAGAAGAAAACAGCATGTTTAACTC